>QMIH01000258.1:180199-255804 GCA_003987875.1 Clarias batrachus | reverse complement strand
CACACACACACACGCACGCACGCACACACACACACACACATACACACGTGTCAAGTCTGATATGAATATAACATCAGTGGAAATTACTCTGTGTGTGTGTGTGTGTGTGTGTGTTTGTGTGTGTGTGTGTGTGTGTGTGTGTGTGTGTGTGTGTGTGTGTGTGTGTGTGTGTGTGTGTGTGTGTGTGTGTGCAGATGGATGGGACGGTGTTGGCCATTGCTCTGCTTGTCCTCCTGCTGTTGGTGATTCTGAGCCTGATTTGGTGGTTCTGGCCGCTCTGCTGCACTGTGGTCAGGACATCACTTGTGCATCTCTCTCTCTCTCTCTGTCTCTCTGTCTCTCTCTCTGTCTCTCTCTCTGTCTCTCTGTCTCTCTCATAATAAAGTATTTACTATGAAAACCTTCACAGCCCCTCTATTAATCCATCAAATCAGATTATCTAAGATGGTGTTTTTCCCCAGTTCTCCAAATACAAGTCAAACCGGTGGTGTTCAAGTCAAACCAGGACTCTTGATTGTGCAGAATAACAAAACATAGTTATTAGAGTAATAACTCCCTTTATATCTCTATATAATCCTCTGTTACGCTAATACACTCATAACAGTGTTTCACTAGTGCTTGGATACTACTAAGGTAGCAGGTTTTCTCAGTACTCCGGAGTCATGATCGGTCTGCCAGCTTCATATCTGAAACGCTGGCCTCCCAGGAATTCCTTTAACGGCCCAAAAATGTGGAAATGGCTTGAAGTCAGGACTGTACGGAGAACGTATCAGTAACTCCCAGCAGAGTTCCCGTAATGTGCAAGTGGCGTTGGTGATTGACTGTGTGTACAGTTGCCACAGACAGATACGTCTCTTCTTGTTCGCCATCACAAATCCCGGTTTGACTTGAACACGCCTTGTAGACCTACTGTAATACACTAAGGTACGGTGGCCGTGAAGTGCAAAACAACTTAACAAAACCGAAAACAAAATAACGTTCAAAGACAAAATAACAAATTCAAAACCAAATTAACAAATCCCAAAACAAAATAACAAAACCCGAAACTAATTGTTAATTTGCTTTTGAATTTGTTATTTTGTTTTCGTATTTGTTATTTTGTTTTGGGTTTTGTTCATTTGTATTGCACTTCTTGGCCAGTCAGATACGAACCGGAAAAGGTAGGTATAGTTTGCAAATTAAATTCTTACCGCTGATTGGACGAGACACCTACCTTTTCCGGTTCATTTCTTAATGGCCGAGACGTGCAAACCAAATGAACAAAACCGAAAACTAAATAGCAAATTCAAAATCAAAATAGCAAAACCGAAAACAAATTAACAAAATGCAAAACAAAATAACAAATTAGTTTTGGGTTTTGTTATTTTGTTTTTGAATGTTTTATTTTGTTTTGGGTTTTGTTATTGTGGTTTTTAATTTGTTCTTTTGTTTTCATTTTGTTAAGTTGTTTTGCACTTCTCGGCCACCGTACTAAGGGACTAAGGTTCTAAAATTATTTTCTAAATTTATAAAGCAAACCAAATTTGTTTCAGTTAACAACTAAAAAAGTATCCGAAGGACTTAAATGGAATTTAGAAATAGTCTTGCAAAAGTATTGAAAAGGCAAACAGTAGAAATGTAATATGTAGATGAAAATGCACAATTTGTTAAGAATGAGCTAAGAATTCCCGGTTATTGCCTCTTTTTAAAATTTTTTTTTTAAATCTAATTCCTAAAAATGACACTTTTTGTCCCAACAGGTCATCCATGAACCACCTCCACCTGTCATAGAGGAGAGCTCGGTGAGATGCAATTCTCCCACGCACACCCCCACCCAGACAACACACAGACACACTCATATGCACCAATCACTTTGGAGATTTTTTTTTAACAATTCCAAACCACATGGCAATCCTGAAAAAAGAAACCCCAAATTGCAAATCTTTGAAAAAAAATCCCCAAACCAAACCTCAACTATGTCTAAGAGATCTAAGAAGTCCCCTCTTATAAAGCAGTGGGTGAGGATATGCGTTAATGGAATAAAAAAAAAAACATTCCAAAGCATTCCAAACCGTCCCAGACAAACAAATCAAACTTTTTGAAAAAAAATCTCTTCTTAAATAAAACCAAGCTCGGAGCTCTGAAACTGTGGAACGCCAGGCCGTTTGAATAGTTTATGCATCTGCATATGAAATATATTGTGAACACCAAAACTGATACTGAAAATTATATAATATATGTGTATACACACACACACACACACACACACACACACACACACACACACACACACTTTTAAAGCACAGAGTGCCAGTTTGGAAAATTCCAGAGTTTCCAGCACATTTATTTGCCCCTTCTTAAACTAATGCCATTTTCAGATGGTTTACCATGTGCGACTGCGTTCTGTCATTTTTTGCTTTCCTTTTCATGATCACTCGCTGTGCAGTTTTACCATCTGAACTCATTTTTAAACACAGCCCCATAAATGTTCTGTATCCTTTCAAGCCTCATCCTGTTTTTAAGCACTCCTAAAGTTTTAGAAATGTGTCAGAATGTGGACATTTCTTTTCTCTTTTATTATTTTTGGCACCATGATGATGATGAATTAAGCAAGAGAAGTTTGAGGAAAAAAAGGAATTGCATGTGTAAGTTTGGAATTTATCGATTTAATAGCCCAAAGCCACTTAATCCAGATGAGTTGCGCTGGTGCTGGAAAAGCCACAGGAGCTTGAAAAACAGGAAATGCCGTCGGCAGAAAGGACATAAAAACACACTCGTACGTAGGTTTTTCTTACCTGTTTTAAACAAAGGTTTATTGTACAAGGTCTTAAATCTTCCTTTAATACAGTTGAATTGACATTGAACGTTCCATGACATTGAGAAAAGTGCATCACTGTAAGGATGCAGATCCGACTGAAATGGAGGAGATCATGCAAATCATGCAAACCGCAATCAATACGACTGAGTTTATTAACTGACTCTGATCTACTGTCTAAAGGATGAAGAAGAAGATGAAGATGGCTTCCTAAAGAAGAAATGGCCGACGGTGGACGCGTCCTATTACGGAGGAAGAGGAGTAGGAGGAATCAAACGTATGGAGGTGAGGAAAAGATGGAACAGGAGTGCTTGATATTTTGAAACTGAACTATGACTCTGTTGGAAATATACTTTTTTTTCCTAATTATTCTGCTCTTAGAGCAGTTCAGGTTTATTTTACGAACACAATCCAACAATTAGGTGGCACGGTGGTGTAGGGGTTAGCACCGTGTCGTCGCACCTCCAGGGTTAAGGGTTCGATTTATGCCTTAGGGTCTGTGTGCTTGGTGGGTTTCCTCCAGGTACTCAGGTTTCCTCCCACAGTCCAACGACATGTAGGTTAGGCTAATTGGTGTTCCCAAATTGCCCGTAGTGTGTGTGTCTGCACCCTGTGATGGATTGGCACTCTGCCCTGGGTGTACCCTGCCATTTCCCCAATGTCTCCTGGGACAGACTTCAGGTCCCCCGTGACCCTGTATACAGGATAAGTGGTATGGAAGATAAATGAATGAATGAATCCAGCATTTCAAATACTAAGCTTGTCATTTAAATGTTTACAATTATATTCTGCACATTTTTGAACTTCACCATATCCAAGTTTGATAACTTGATGATGATGTTCTCCTGGCTGCTCCCCTTTGGGCTCTCTACAGCGAATCATCCGATTCGCATACTCGATTTGGCACAGATGTTTTTTGCCAGATGTGCTTCCCAACAGAAACCTCATCATTTCAGCGAGGTTTGGGACCAGCGCTAACAGTGCACTGACACTTTGGGCTGAGGTTCCCCATCTGGGATTCCAAAGCAGGTGGAGACACTCCCACTGTACAAACAGGGTCCAAGTTTAATAATGTTACGAAATGAAACAATGCCGAGCCGAAACTCGTTAATGCTTCGTTAATGCTTGGAGATCCTCCCCAAGCCATTTAGGCCGTTTACAAAAGTAAATGTCACAAATGCTAGAACTGAGTCATGAAAGGTTTCTGGCTCATCATCCATTGGTGTTACTCACAGACTCCTCTTCTATACAGCTTTATCCCAGGAGACTTAGGGCACAAGGCAGGGTAGACCAAGACGCACACTCATTCACACACTACGGGCAATTTGGGAACGCCATTGAGTACATCTGCTTGGACTGTGGGAGGAAACCAGCGTACCTGGTACGCCGCCTGGCACAAAGCATGGAGAGAACATGCAACGTCCCAAGACCCTAGGTGGGAATCGAACCCGGACCCTGGAGGTGCAAGGCGACAGAGCTAACCACTAAGCCACCATACACGCCATTGATATTGACCATAATCTATTTCAACAGTGAGACATTTTGCAAGTCGATAATATGAAATTCGGTTGTGTGTAGCATCATTATTATGATTGTACTGAACTCACAGTAAACTCACAGTAATTCTATATGAACATATAATTCTGTGGGTGTGTGTGTGTGTTTTTGTTTGTAGGTGAGGTGGGGTGATAAGGGATCGACAGAAGAGGGAGCAAAGCTAGAGAAAGCAAAGAATGCCAGAGTGACGTTGCCTGAAGTGGAGTACGAGTTTGAGTTTCCTCCTTCGCGCACTCTCAATAACGGCATGCGCAAACCCATCTCGCCTCCTAAATGGTACACGCCCATTAAGGTAAAACAAACAAACAAACAACACAACACATACATACATATTTTCACTTTTACCTAAAACTATAAAAATGTAAATAGTATAAATAGTGACATAAAAGTAATAATAAAGTATATCATATAAAATCTTATCCTTTGGCTGTAGGAGCTGTGACAGGGAAGATCTTTCAGATTTATCAAATAAAGCCAATGAAAGGTCTGACTCATTTATACATATAGTTTTAAAGAATCAAATCACTAAACTGAACCTGAAATAGAGTAAAAGTAAACACTATATCAGTAAATTTAAGAATAATGAAATGAAGCAAATCTGTTAAATAATTCATTAATACAGTGAATTCAGGCATGTTCAATAGAATCAAGACAGTAAATATGAATCACTTGAACACTGAGGTCATGGATGTTCAAATTAATAATAATTTTTTTTTTTTAAACAATTTTGACACTGAGGTCAGGGATGTTTGAATGAATCAAATCACTAAATTGAATCAATACGACAGGCAGCGTAGGGAGGAATGAAAGAATCAAATCAGTAAATTGAATCACTAGGAAAGCTAGGACAAGGTCATGGATCCATAAAACAATAATAATAAAAATGTCACTGGGACAACTAGCCAGAGGAAGTAAAATTAGGTAGTTTTCAGTAAAACTAAATTATTAGGACAGTAAGGTCAAGTGACTCAAATCATTCGACTGAATCACTAGAACAGTGGGCTCATGGATTCACACAATAATTGAACCAGTAAATTGAATCGGGGACAGCTAGCTCCGGGACGTTCAAAAGAGCAACAAAAGTAAAATTAATCACTAATACTGTAAATCCAGGCATGTTAAAAAAAATAATAATAAACCATGTCAGTAAAAAGTATTGAATCAAAAGGACACAGAGTTTAGGTACAGTAGGTTCAAAAGAATCAAACCAGTAAATTGTATTAAAAATAAAAAGAAAGAAATGTTCAATGATGCTCAAAATAAATAAATGTACTAATTAAATAATTAAAATACACAGTTTCATTGTATTTAAAAGATCCAGAAGTGTAATGTAGGTCACTAATACAATGTGCGTCTTTATAAACTGGACTTCATGTTAATTTAAAGAATTTCTGTTATATTGAGCTTTCAGCTACATAACACACATGATGTTATGTAATTTCTATCCGTTATCACCCAAATGAGGATGGGTTCCCTGATTGAGTCCGGTTCCTCTCAAGGTTTCTTTCTATTGCCATCTCAGGGAGTTTTTCCCATCAGAGACATTTTATTCATCATTCACTCATCATCTCATTATTATCTAGACACATTTCTCACACATCCACACTTCCATAAATTTTCTTTTTAAAAACTTTTTTGTTAAGCTGCTTTGAGACCATTTACATTTTTAGAAGTGCTATATAAATAAAACTGAATTGAATCGAATTGAATAAAAGTGGTTAGGGACTACTGTTTATAAGGTCATGAGTTCAAATCCCAACACTGCCAAGCTGCCCTTGCAGTTAAGCAGAGCCTCTCACTCAGTGCTATAAATGAGAGAAATTCATTTAAAACACACTGTCCTTTCACTTCTGTAAGTGGATCTCGATATGGACATCAGTCAACATTAATGCCATAAATGTAAACGTAATAAAGCAAGGTTAATAAAGTTTTACAGTTATACGTGTAAATTGTTATTACAAAGAGTTTAATGATGTCCTCAAAGAGTCAAAAACTATTGATAAATGAGTAAAACATTGAGATTAATTTGGTCCTCCAAAAGAATCAAATCAGTGAATGCATACTCATTCAGTTTAATAATGGATTTGTGGTTTGGGACGGAACCAGAGTTCATTGGGTTACAAGTCAACCATGAGCGCTTACAGTGTTTCTGTGCGGCAACAGACCCTCGTCATGGAACGTGTATATGAACAGTATCTAAGAAGGGATGAGTTCGGCATGACAGTATGTCTATGTGTGTATGTGTGTGTGTGTATACAAAGCGGTAGTGTGGCACTCCTGAGGAGTCAGATATCATCATCATTCATCTATCAACTGCACTGAAGCATGAGATCACAGTCATTCCAGTTTAATCAAAAGCAGACCCTGAACTGAGCTCAACTCTGTACTGTGACTGGACTGTGTACTTACTACACACACTCTTCCTCCACTACATACGTATGTACATGGTGGATTTTCAAGGGGATTTGATGAGCATCCCTGAGACAGCTACAGAGGCATACTGTAGAAATAAATAGATATCAAATCAGAAAGCTTTTGGACTTGTAATAATCTTGAAAAACTTTGGATTATTGCCATGTAATTGCCAGGAGATACAATATAAGTTTATAATATTTAATGTTTTTTTTTTTCTTGACTCTTCATCTGTCTGCATGCTCTTGAGTGATTTTTTAAATATTTTTTTTTAAACTCCTGTTGATTTTTTTTCCAAGTGCACATCTAGTTGTTTTGTTTTGTATCCAGTTTCCTCGGGAGGATAATCGACAGATGAAAGCGTGTAAAATCTGGAAGTGCTCAGCATTGAAAAGGCTCTGCACCAAACACATTCCTCTTACACACACACATACGAAAATGCTATGGTCGTCTGGCTGTATCATCCCGTTGGCCTACTTCGAAACTCACTTCAATGTAGAAAAGTTCTCTAGTGGATTTAAACTGACACGATTACGATGATGTCAAAGACAATATCCTGTCGACTCTGACGCTGTGCAGATTTGATTAACCATGCTTTATTTGCAATGTTGTTGATGTTGGTCTTTCGGCTGCTCCCGTCGAGTGGTCGCCACAGCAGACCATCTGATCCGCACACAACTTGGCACAGGTTTTTACGCCGGATGCGCTTCCTGATGCAACCCTCCCTTTTAATCCGGGCTTGGGACGCATTGCATCCAGTGGCAATGAATAATTAAAAATGATAACGTTATAATGTCTATTTTCTAATCAACATCCAATCCACCATGTGGTGCTCAATGTTTTAGTTATATTCTAAAAGTGTAAAGAATATTGTCATATGGCCTATAGTATGTATAGAGAAAACAGTCCTTTAAATTGCGATGTTGATGTATTGAATGCATCTGAATTGTGGTGTCTTTCAGGGCAAGCTGGACGCTTTGTTTGTTTGGCTAAAGAGAGGATACGATCGTGTTTCCGTGATGAGACCGAAACCTGGAGAGAAGGTAAGACTCTGTTACCAAATCTAACTCATGAACCATGTATTGAATATGTGATTTATAGAATGGAACATTGGCTTAGTGGTTCGCACTGACGCCTTGCAGCTCCAGGGTCTCTGTGTGCATGTGCTTGGTGGGTTTCCTCCGGGTACTCCGGTTTTATTCCACAATCCAAAGATTAGGCTAATTGCTGTTCCCAAATTGCCCGTAGTGTGTGAATGAGTGTGTGACTTTGTGCATGTGTGCCCTGCGATGGATTGGTACCCTCCAGGGTGTACCCCACTTCGTGCCCTAAGTCTCCTGGGATAGGCTTCAGGCCGTCTGTGACCCCGAGCATCCTTAACAATGATCTACAGTAAGTTCTCAGGGTCTTCCATTCGTACAGTCATGTATTCTTCAATCTTATTGCTTTTAGGATTTCACGTTCCCTCACAGAAAATGTATAATAACCAAACATACCTATCAGCCATAACTTTAAAACCACTGACAGTTGAGATGAATAACATTGATTATGTCATTACAATGCAAGTGGTCAAAATATTGGATATTAGGCAGGAAGTGATCAGACAGTTCTCAAACCAGTTCAAATGGGAAAGTTTAAGGATCTGAGCAACTTCGACAAGGATGTTCCAGAATGTGTGCCTGGACGACTGGTCCATAGCGTCTTCAAAACAGCAAGTCAAGTTTCCCTGATATACGTTATTTTGTAATCTGCCAAAACAGCCATTGGGGTCATGGACGCCCAAGGCTCAGCAATGCAACCAGAACCGTCTGGTCCGATTCCCCAGAATAGCTACTGTAGCAGAAATTGATTTTTTTTTTAAAGTATGCTGTCTGTGATAGAAAGATGTCAGAACACATAGTGCATCACAGCTTGCTGTGTATGCTGCGTAGCTGCAGACCGGTCAAGTCGCCCATGCTGACATCAGAACTGAACCACAGAGCAATGCAGGAGGGTGGGAGTGCACTAGGGGAAGAAGGAATGGTTTGAAGAAAACGACTTGGCCTTAGAGTTCCCAGGTCTAAATCTGTTTGAGCAGCTGTGGGATGTGCCATATAAACAAGTTTGATTCATGGGGGACACAACTGGCAGCTCACAGGACTTAAAGAATCTGCTGTTAACATCTTGGTGCCAAGATACCACAGCACACCTTCAGAAGGCTTGCGCAGTCCATGTTGAGCTGTTTTAGGAGAACAAGGAAGCCCAGCACAATATTCGGCAGATGGTTGAATGTTATGGCTGATTGTTATCTGCTCTCAGAGTTTATACTGTCCAGCCAAAAAAGTCACTACCTGGATTTAACTAGGCAATTAAGTAAGACCCTTCAATTGGACAATCAGTGCAGTGTTTCAGCTGGGAACGAGTTATTTTAACCCCCAAGATCTTAAACAACCAAGACCGAAGATATATCCTGTGGTCATGGCAAAGATGTTACTCTGTTTCAGACGAGTCAAATTATTGTTCTGCATCAAGCAAAGACAACAACTAAAGATATTGTTGAAACTACTTAATTGGGTTAATAACCGTTCAACGCATAATTAAAACCTGGAAGGATAGTGGTTAACCATCTTCTAGGCAGAAATGTGGGTAGGAAAACATGTTGAATGATGTCCACATCAAGACATAAACAACATAACAGTAGAACTCATGGCTGCATTTAATAATGAAAGTAATTGTGTCTAAACAGCTCTGTAGCCTTAAGAAAACCATTTATCAGTGCCAATTGGAGAAAAAAAACCCTCAGCATTAGAGCCGAGTGCTGAAAGACAGCAGGTCTGTGGGAAGAGATAGAAAGTGTAGTGGACCATAAGGACCATAAAGAATGGGCTGTATTAGGGAAAGGTCATGTGGTCTGATGAGTCCAGATCAATCCAGTGTGATTGGTGCACCAGGGTAAGAAGAGAGGTACATAACTTCATCTGCCTATCTTGCCTAGTGCCTACCGTACAATCCTGTGGAGCAGTGTTATGATCTGGGATTGCTTCTGTTGGTCAAGTCTACATCCAGCAACGATATGTAACCAAATAATGAGGTCATCTGAACTACCTGAAAATACTGGATGACCAGGTTTTTCCATCAATGTTTTTTTTTTCCCTGATAGCACTGGCATATTTCAAAATGACGATGCAAGAAGTCATTGTGCTTAAATTGTAGAAGAGTGGTTCAGGGAGCATGAGACATTTTTATACATGGATTGGCCACCACAGAGTCCAAACTTTAACCCTATTGGGAATCTTTGGGATGTGCTGGAGAAGAGTTTATGCAGCATTCCAGGTTTCCCATCATCAATACAAGTTCTTGGAGAGAAAAGAATGCAACTCTGGATGGAAACACATGTTGTGAAATTACATAAGCTTGTCAGAAGGATGCAATGGTGACTGCATGGCGTAATCAAAGCAAAAGGTGGTCCAACAATATATTAGACTATGACTTTTTTTTTGGCCGGCCGGTGTATTTCTAGAAACGTATATATCCAGGGACCTTTGTTACTAGCGTCCAGACTTCCAGGTGCCTGATTTGTTATCCAGTCAAAAACAGACTACATATAGGTTTTATCAGGTTTGGAGTTATAAAGATAAAGAGCAGAATGTTTGTGACTCTCATACACATTAAGCGCAAAGTGCCTTGATAGTCAAGCATTTATTTCATCAACGTTTATTCCCTTCCATGACTCTCAGCAGTCTCTTATATAAAAGTGTATAAAAAGCTCTTATATAAAAGAGCTAAGGAAAAGCAAGTAGAGTCAGACTTAATCAAGTAATTTAGGAGTGAATTAACTGACTGTCTTCCTGACTCTGCACGAGATGAGTTTGGAGAAGAAACAGAGAAGTAAAAGATTTGCAGATGTTGGGAATAAGAGTGCCAAGGAATGAAGCAGACTGGTAATGGCACTTCTCTCTGAAGGAACGCAAATGCTTCTCTAAGGGATATCTGCTGAGAGCATTAGAGCCGAGTGCTGAAAGACAGCAGGTCTGTGGGAAGAGATAGAAAGTGTAGTGATGGATTGTACTTTTACTACAAATTGGGCATTGGCTGAGGTTTGGGCAAGGGCTGAGATCCGGCTGGGAATCGGACCACGGACCTTCCTCACAGCACACGAGAAGCCTACCACAGTGCCACCAATCTCCCTGAGTGCCTATTGTGATATTGTAATACTTTTGGCTGTACTGAAAGTAATGCAAAACAAGACCTAACCTTTTATTATTGTTGTTATTATTATTAACTGACAGGCTCAAATGTGTACAAAATATTGCTTTTGCACAGTGCATCTGTGCCCTCGTTGAACCCAACTGTCAAATCCTCTTTGAAAATCCCCCTTATCGTAGTTGATTGTCTCCCACTGCGCTACAGAACGTTTATAGTGATGAAACGTCTGATGAAAGCAATGTGCAAATCGATGAAGTTTAAAGAATGGGAAACCAGCGCTGAGGACCAACCACACAGTGGGAGACAGTGAGATCGAGAGTGGTTAGCTCAACACTGCTAACTACCAGCTTACTTTGATGAAAGCCATAACACCCAAATTTGTAGTTATATATTCTAAACTTGCAAATATTTGAAATATATTATACATTATTAGACGTTAATTTTTTTTTTTTTTTATTAGACGAGAATTTAAAAGTAGGGATGAACACAAACCCTAAGCTTGTCTTTTTTCCACTCAGGGTCGCTGCATGAACTTCACCAGGGTGAAATCATACCCACCTCCTCGTTATCCACACAACAACAGCAACAAGAACAAATGCAGCCCCAAACCCATCTACAGTTTGCCCCTTAATTCCACCCCACCAGCCCCACAATGCAAACTGCCTCCCACCCCAAACTGCAATTACTCTGGCTACTCTTCATACCCTGACCACTTTTCCTACAACTCCTTCCCTTCTCACTCCCCAACCTCCTCTCTTCCTCCTCTCCCATCCACTCCACCCCCTCCTGCCACCACTCCACCTCCATACTCTCCTCCACCTACTAGATCCCCACCCTCCCTCCTGGCTCCACCACCATCCCCTCCGCCTTCTCCTCCTCCTCCAAGTTTTCTGACTTCGACTACTTCCAGTCCTGCCCCACCTCCTTACTCGTCTCCATCCATGCGGGCTCCACCTCCATCACGCCCACCACCTCGTCCCGCCGTCTAAAAGGAAGGGGCTGCTAAAGTGAGGCGGAAATTGCGACATGGGCTTCTTTTCTGTTTCCACATGATGAGTCCAGATGAACAGCTTGACGTCATCACATGAGTGGAGCTTATAAACAAGTTCATCCACCGTTTCAAGAAGGAAACTGTACCAATGCATCCTGGGTATGTCTTGCTCTTGATGATGACAGGTATTTAAGTTGGTCTAGAAATTAAACAGGAATAAAGCGTGGTGTACATGAGATGATTTTAAGAATCACAAGATGTTCCCTTCCAATCTTGTTCTGATTGATGACTTTTTGGGAAAAATGATTGCATGATCATTGTGTATGTAGAACTGTGGAATGGAGAGCAAACTGGATTTAAGAAATGTGGAACATTTCCTTTAATGGAATGGAATTTTCCTTTGATGGAACTTTGCAGTGCTCCCTTATGATGTCATAGTGCTACAACAGCTGACCAATCACCACCTTCACAGACATTTTTATGACGTAAAACTGCACCAACATTACAATCTTATCTTTCTTGCATTTAACTTCTTTCGTTCTGGCCTTCATTCATTTTCTTTTCTTATGTAATTATCCCTCTCTCTCAGCACAGCATTGTTTTTCTCCATTCTTCATCTGTGCATTATTTTGTCCCTGTATTTTTCTTTTAATCCTGTTTTTTTATCTCTAGATTGTATCTTTTTTTTTCTAATATTCCATCATTCCTCTATTTTTATTTTCCCTAAATTTTTAATTTCTTCTCCTTTGTTCTTTCACCTCTGCATAATTTTTCTTACTTGAAGTAAGAGCAAAAGCAATCCTCTGCATCCCATTGCACGTGACTAGTATCAAGCCTGGCTTTCTACTTTCAGAACAGTATGTGTGTATTTGCACAAACATTTGCTTTAAAGAAATAAAGATGGGAGAGAACGATGTAAAGGTGAAAGGAGTTACAGTTAGGTGAATTTAAATGTGTATATACAGCAGTATTGTTTGTAGTCTGGACAGAAACGGAATAAACGTTGGCAAATTTTGCTTTCAGCTATTGATCATTTTTTTGATTAAGTAACATTATTGCTGATATTCTGATGCCATGTGAGAAATTGCTGGACTAATTATACGGTCAAAAGTGCTAGTTCCATTTTTTGTAAGTAATTTTCTTATTTCGAGAACATTATCTGTATTTTCTGGATGTAAACTTTATCTTGCTTGTGAAAATACGAAAGTCGTAACCTTTCTTTGTGAAGATTTTTTTTGTTGAGGCATTAATGTAATGTAATCACAGAGCATGTTTTGTACATTCTTACTTATCACACAGTTTGCCATGTAACGGTACAAGTTTTTAATAAAAACATAACTTAAGCAGTATGTATTTTTGCATGTTTTTCTTTAATATTTTCCCGCAGTTTTACAGTCAATCTAGGGCTGTCCAATAGAAACAGACAGGTAAACAGAAAACGATGCATACATAGAGAGATGTAGACAAATTGACACATGGACATACAGATATATATGATTATCGGTCATTATTTTTAATGTTTCGCACTTATTAAGCTCCACTTGCTGCGTTTACTCCCAAAAAGAAAGAAGAAGAGACAAAGTGACCTCCTCTCGTGTGTGCGATGACACAGCAGATTTCACTCTCAGACACTTAAACTGTAAGAGACATGACAGTGGAAATGGAACATTTCTGAACGCAAGCAGACGCTGACAGTTAAGGCTTTATACAGCCAATAAACACCGCAGACGAATCCCAGCAGGAGCCAAAACTACTTCTTCATACTACGATTTAACTCTCAGAAAAAAATTGACATTTCTCTCATTTTTAAACAGTACAGAGATGAAGAATATACATCATATCTCCAAATAATAATATGAACTTACAGAGCTGTCCATGTGACATTTTACAGCAAAAAATGTACCATGATCTTAAAAAAAAATGCTCTTCTCACTGCTTTCTCCTCATTACAATGTCCTCATTATTTACGGCAGAGGTATCAAAGGCTCATTTTCTTTTACACAGCACCTGCTAATGAGAAATTAATGCTACAGTACCAAAACGCAAAATATTCGATTTTATCAGCCTGTTTAAATATTCGTATAGAAATTAAACAATGAAATGTAACCTTGTAAAATGCAAATCTGTAATCATATCTGTAAACCTGCAGCTGAACTTTGTAAGCACTTAATCCCTATATTAATATTACAGCTACATTTCTTACAGGTTTGCATAATAACTGGCTCCAAAAAGCTTGGAAGCAGGACCAGAGGAATGGCTCCGGGGTTATGAGAGGTGGAGCCAAGGGAATTAGGAGTCGACCTAGGAGAATAATGCTAAAGGAGCCAAGGGCAATGGCTCTAATAAACAAAGGGGTGGGGCCAGGGGAATGGCTCTAAGGACTTCAGGGTGGTGCCAGGGGAATGACTCCAAACAACTGATGGATGTTGCTAGGGGAATGGCTATAGATAACTGAGGGGTGGAGCCATGGGAATGTCTCCGAAGAACCAAGTGATGGAACCAGGAGAAAGTCTAAAACTGATAGATGGGGGACTTCTTTAAAAAACTGAGGGGTGGGGACAGGGGGAATGTCTGAAGAACTGAAGGGTGGAGCCAGGGAAATGTCTTTAAGGAACTGAGGAAAGGAACTGGATGGAAATGTCTTTAATGAACTGAAAAGTGGGGCCATGGGAACGTCTTTAAAGAACAGAGGAATGGAACTGGATGGAAATGTTTTTAATGAACTGAGGGGTAGAGCCAGGGGAATGTCTCTAAAGAAGTAAGGCGTGGGACAGGGGGAATGTCTCTGAAAAACTGAAGGGTGGGGACAGCGCAATGTCTTTAAAAGAATGTCTCTAAAGAAAGGAGGGGTGAGACAGGGGAAATGTCTTTAAAGACCTGAAGGGTGGGGCAGGGGAATGTCTCTGAAGAAGTGAGGGGTGGGAAAGGGGTGGGGCCCGGGCAATTTCTCCAGAGAGCTGGATTTATAATCAGAAATGAAGATGCCTATGATTTATCATTGACTTATGGTATGACAGGCAGCTTATGAATGAAGATGTAAAGAACAATGAAACAGTTTTACATTCTAATTAGCACTTTGAGTTATATGCTTAATTCACATTTTCCTCAATTTATGTGTAGAGTATATATATATACATATCTAAATACTGTTGTGGTTATATGGATAAGTCATAATTTACTAACGTAAAAACATAAGTAATATACCGGAGGTGCTAGGTCTAAAAATGCTTTACTACTTCATACCTTGGAGCGTTATGTTAGATGTACAGAGGAAATAAAGTGCTGCACAGAGGAGGCGGCTAGTCGAGGCCTCCTACAGTCCCACACATTTCTGAGATAACGTTGTGCCTGAATTGTGCAGTTCTGTTTGTCAATAATCACTTCCCCATTATTCACTTTTATGACCAAACATGATTTTTTTTTTTTGCAGGATAAAATTTTAAACAATGTGACTGTTAACCAGGTCATACTGTACAGTATATATCCTGACACACTGAACAATTCTGAAACAGAATTCGGAGAGAACCTGATGCTCCAGCTGATGCCATCTCTGTGAAACAGACACTAATTTAGTTTGCATGGTGTTCACTCTAAATAGGCCATTACTACTGCAATTCTTTGTTAAACACGTGTTGTGTGTGTACGCGTGTACAACGTTAAGGCTTCTCCTGATGACACTTGGGCTGAAATGTTGTTCTGACATCTATAGTCCATGAATAAAGCGGCCCAACAGAGACAGAGCCAACCGCAGCTTGCTGTCCCACACTGGACACGACCCGGTGTGCTGTGATTGGCTGCTGTCCCACACTGGACAAGACACGGTGTGCTATGTCACGTGGCTGAGATTTGCCACCAGTCAAGACATGGTGTGCTGTAACTGGCTGCTGTAGGACATTAGATGTGACCTGGGGCACTTTGACTGTTTGCTGCCTGACAGCAGAGACAGCCTGGTGCCCTGTAACTGCGAGCTGAGAGCTGACACGAGGCGCTGTGATTGGCTGCTGTCCCTCACCGGATGTCTCATAGTTCGCTGTGAATGGCTGGAGCATGGAAACATTTTTACGAGGCCCAAACGGAGCCTGAAGGAAAACATCTTGCTGCCTGGAAGGGAAGGGAGCGAGGGAGAAAACGTCCAAAGACGAGATGATAGCGAAATCATCTTCCTTCTCCTGGTCTTGTTCCGGAGCTCCAGGTGTGTATCCGTTTATACTGATTGGCTCACCTGCACAGAGAACAAGAACAGGTAATAATCAGATGAATGATATTCAACATGGTGTCACTCTACTGAGCTTGCAGCTGATGGCTTCATCTTGAGGTTTTAGCAGCCACCAATTGAGACTGTGCAATAAATTACCTGAGGTAGAAGAACGGAGTCCTGAACTGGCAAATATGAGTCACACACTCATTGAAACGTGGGTTTAAAATAGAAGCGTAACTATCCTGTTAGACATGCATGAAGATGTGCAGATGAGGAAAAAATGCCCCATTGTTAAAAGATCTGGAATCCGAATTACGAAGACGCCACAGCCAGCAGTACCGAAGGGCATGAGTGTCTTGAACTTTGGTGTAATTTTAGATGGGGTTTTTTTTCACAAAAAAAAAAAAAGAGCATTTACAGCAGTTACCAGTTGTTCATAATTCTGCAGCAGGAAGTGTTGTTTCACGATAAAAAATAATGAAACACATCAGACCCTTAAGTCAGCTTAATTGGCTGTAAGTATCTGCAATCTGCCTCACCTCGTAATAGTGAGACTCAACAATACAAAGCTTCTATTTACTAGTATAAAGATTCGACTTTGAAGCAATGAAAAAGAGTCATGTGGTTTGACGAGTGCAAATTTTCCTGATTCCAAAACGATGTGCACATCAGGGCAGGAAGGGAAGTCTGTATGAAGTGATGTACCCATCATGCATTGTGGCCAATGTATAAACCTCTGGTCTTATGATCTGGGGTTTCTTCAGTCGGTCACGTTTAGGCTCAACAACGTTATGAGGCCAAAAAATGCAGTCAGCTGAAGAAACTGAATGTACTGAAATGAAATGACCAAGTTACCACATCTGTGGAGTTTTTCTTCCCTGATGGAACGGGATATTTCAGAAAGTGTGTTTCCAGGAGCAAGAGAAGTAATTTTCACACATTAACTGGACACCACATTTGATTACAATCAAATCTAAACGTGACTGAATGAAATCTTAGTGCGTAACTTTTTTAGTGAAGGTAGTGTTCAGTATTTATTTAACTTTCTACATATGGATTATCAGCTTTTATTGATTATTCATTTCATTTCATAGTATATTTAACCTTGTTTATTTTAATTGTCTACTATTTTTACTTTTAATGACTTGTTCTTAATACTTTTATTAATTTATATTTTGAGTGTTCTGCCTTTTAAATGTTAATGCTAAGAGCCCTTGTGCGCTTAAAAGTTACTTTTGTTTTTATATTTAACAATTAAATTCGATTCAATTGCCAGTCATGTTTTCAGTTCAAATATTCCACTGAAATGTTTATCTGACTCTTAGAAGAATGTATACCGTTAAACATTTTAGATAAAAATAGACGATGTGTAGAGAATAGAGATGGGGGCAAAATGGCATATGGGTGTCCATAGTATGTGATTATATATGCGCTTGTGTGCCCTGAAACAAAATAGCAACCCAATCGAGTCAATCAATTATTAAGAGTTATAAATCAGTGAGAAATAAATCTCACCTGAAGAAGATGAAGCAGATCTTGTTAGCCAGAGTATCACCAAAGCAATTTTTACTTTAATTTGTACGTTTGAGATTGTTAGTGATTTCTTGTCTGCACTTGCAGGTGCACTGCTATAAAATAAAATAGCTGCTTTTTCATGGCTACATATTTTTCCTTAATTGCTTGTAAATGAACAGAACAATGAGACCGTCTGCTACACCATATGTGTTCAATATTTTTGGCATATTGCATAAGTGTTTATACCACATACCACTATGCTGCATTCTCAGTCCTGATTGGTCATAAGGTGTTGATTAAGTATGAAACACAAACACGCACACGTGACAGACTGTGGAGCTATACGGAAATAACACCATCTGAGGCGTTGCACATTTTAATGGTTTATCGTTAGACTTAATGTGTAAGGCCTGAGTTTATTTCCTGTTATCACTAGTAATATAATAGTCTTTCCTTCACCAATCTCTCTCTTTCCTTCATTTGGGACTGTTGAAACCATAATCATAACATTTGATTGTGCAAAATAGCAGAACACGGTTATGAAAGTAAACATTGCCTTTATTTTTCTATATAATCCCATGTTTCACTAATGCATTTATTCCAGTGTTTCACTAATGCTTGGATACCATCAAGGTGAAAAGAGCCATGATCAGACTGAGTATTTCACGGCTGAAACGCTGGCCTCCCAGAAATTCCTTTAATGATTGAAGCATGTGGAAATGGCTTGAAGAAGTCAGAACTGTATGGAGAATGTGACAATAACTATACTGTGCAGGTATTGTTCATGAATGATTGTGTATACAGTTCTTACAGACAAATGCGTCTTTTCTGCATGTTGGTGACAAGTACCTATCGAATTTCAAGAATATGGAATTCCACTTGGTGAATGTTTATAAGATGACTGCAGTGAACTTCCAGCCACCTTCTAGAAGTCTTCTGTAAACGTCAATCAGTTTTAAGTCTTCACTCACGGGAAATTTCATCACAAGTCCCAGTTTGACATGAACACCTCTTGCATTTTGATATATCCGGGTGGGCAGTCACACTCTAAACACGAGGCTTCCAAAGTTTAAAAAAAATAGGTTAGAAAATGGGTTATAGTGATAAATATGGCATAATCAAGGGCCTATTTAGTTAGCACTTTACCATACCTAAAAAGTCTGTGTAAGATATCGTGTATGGTAGAGATGCTGCTGTTGATTTGAAGTTTTCTTCAAAGAGATAGTGGTTTTGCATTTATGGAAGGAGTCTCCAGTACAAGTGTTTTGTAACAGTCTGAAGTACAGCTGTAAAGACTTCAGGAAGAATGTGATTGCGAGCCTACAGCTAGCGCCTCTTATCACGTTCATGCTTTTCGCTCAACCGGGAAATGAGAACAAGGAAACCCTTCAGCACCATGGCCAGCTCCACTGCTCGTTATGGAGATGATTATGCCTCAATACACTTTGGCTGGTAATGCATCGCTCTCCACCATCCCGCGGTCACGGGCTGCTTACAAAAGGCCAGCCACACATGGGTATGGACAAGAATTATTACTGCTCTGTCTCAGTTCATTTCCAGTCCAAACGTGCTGGAAACTCTCCCACTCAGGCTCACACCACCAAGGATGGGTCAGCACCAGGCTTCAACAGTCTTTCCTGGTTCCTTGTCTTCAGCCTCCTTCAGCTGCGACCACCTCCAGTTCGGGACGACGTCCACTGCCAACCTCAGAAGCAGAAAACTGCACCATCCCGTTTTCCCTCTCCTCCTCTTTTCATCCTACCATGATGTGGTGCTTTGGGGTCTCTTGGTAACAAGACAGGGTGCAATGTTCCCCCCCCAACCAGGTTAACAGATGTGAAGCCGTCAACTTTTTGAACTGTCATTCACACATCCACCATCGGACGATACCGCTTTCTGATTGTGTGAGCTCAAAGACACCCATGATCGTCTAGTGTAGCTACAATTGATGTGGGAGTGCGAGTATGCCAGCCCACCTATAGCAAACACCAGGACTCAAACTCCAAACGATAGTGGCGAGCATTTTATCATGCTTGTTATATTTACTTGAATACAGTGATTAAAAAGAGAAACTAGGGAATGACAACATGAGTGATGGCAAAAGCTTACATGTTATAAACAAACTATAACATAACTATAAACAAATAAAAAGTACCAAGTGTCATTCTTGGTTAAATAAAATAAACAATAATCATTGGGAAATGTTTCACTGGGACCATTAACATGATGTTGTGTAGTGTTTTATTCCTTGTTGCTGCTGAGAAAGAAAAGTGAAATGCTTGCACTAATGAACACTACTGACCACTTATGTTTCACATGTACATGTTTATTGAACACGCGTTCTTCAGTTTTTTTCCTTTTTTTTTCCTTTATTTTTTTTTTTTTTACTTCTTTTAGACAAAAATATAGAAGGTGCACATGGAGTCTCTGCTCTTACACACGGGTTCGGGATTTTGCTACGGTGACAATTCGAACCCCGACAAACACGAAAAACATCTGAGCGCATAAAAGGAATTGTGGGTAATCTCCGCACAAACACACAAGAACTCTTAACTGCGGCTGCAAGGCGAAGGACGAAGGTGTGTTCTACGCTGAAACGCTGAGATTGCATAGGGGTTAGCGGCGTTTTTCTACACGCGACTGTACACGGCAGGGAAATATGAGATTGGGCTTTATCGGGGTTGGGAATAAATTCATCATTATAATAGAGAGCTAAATCAGGATGGACCTGCGTGTGGATTGTGACAGGTTCGTAATAATCCGTGCACACTAGAGCAGAGGGAAACTGTTTAAACAGGCAAACACTCAATGGTCATTCACATTAATGAATCGATAATGCTGATTAGCAGCTCGACTGATGATTAAGTTATACATGTACAGTTCAGCATCGCTCGGGAAATCATTCACCTGGTTTATCGAGGGCAAGTAGGATAGTGGGGTAGTCAGATGACACTAAAGAGAAACAGGAGAAGGATGAGATGAAATGAGGAGATAAAGAACGGTGGGAAAAGACTGAGAAAGATTCAGAGATGGGAAGGGATGAGATATAGAGGAAAAGGTGGTGAGAAAGATGAAAATGATCAATTGCAAAATATTTTTGTGAAAAATAATTCACAAAAGAGAATCAAGAAATCTGTGAAAGAATGGGAGTTGGAGTAAATAAGGAGGGGAAAAAATAAACAGAGAAAAGAGTAGAGTTTCATAGAAGAGCTCTCTCTGGCAGTTAGGAAGAGGCAGGAGGGAGAAGAAAGATGAAAGGAAGAGAGATTGTGCTTTTAACAGACGTGTTTATAATGGACCCAACTCTTAGAATTGCCATTTCAAAGAGAACACACACACACACACACACACACACACACACACACGCACACACACGCACGCACACACACACACACACACACACACACACAAACTCACACACACATACCTCTGACTGAAATCTTTGTCACAAGCACTTAATGTAAAAGTAATTCATGCTGAGATGTGTGTGTTTCTAGGCATCAGCTTGTCATTATTAAATACACACATTTGTATAGGTCTAGATCTTTCTCGCTCTCGCTCTTATACACACGCACGCGCATACACAGACACACACAAGGAATTGCTGCAGAAGTAGACGTCAGACTCCAGGAAACTCGAACAAATATTTTCCACATTCGCATAAACACACACACGCACACGCACACACACACACACACACACACACACACAGGGCTCAGAGACACCAGGCGTGTGCCAATATTTCTTTTTCATTTCATGATCATTGCTAAACTTCATATCATGGCTTTGCGAGACATCACAATACTGAGTTCAGAAAATCAGACTCTGTGTATGAATGTGGATGTCTCCGCTGGGCAGCGTCTGGCTCTGGTGGCAAAGGACATATTCACTGCTGAATCACAGATCTCCATATTGGGCCCCTAATGACATACAGACTCCAACTGACTGATTGTATGACTGAGAGTAACTGATTTACTGTGTGACTGAGTGAGTGAGCGAGTCTGACACTGACCGACTGAGACTGAAAGTGCCTGACAAAGACTGAGAGATTAGTTGCTTGAGTGACGGAATTCGGAAAGTGACCGAGATTCTGAGACTGGGAGGGGTTAAGTGAGAATGACAGAGTCACTGACAGATCGAGTTAGTGTCTGTGGCTGAGAGTCACTTACTAGGACTAAGTGAGTGACTGACTGAGAGATGAGTTGACTGTCTGAGGAGGAGAGATTCAATGACTGGGAGCGGTTAAATGACTGAGCCCGACACAGAGTGACTGACTGAGACTTAGTGAGTTACTGACTGAGGCTGAGAGTCACTGACTGAGACTTAGTGAGTTACTGACTGAGGCTGAGAGTCACTGACTGAGACTAAGTGAGTTATTGACTGAGGCTGAGAGTCACTGACTGAGACTAAGTGAGTTATTGACTGAGGCTGAGAGTCACTGACTGAGACTTAGTGAGTTACTGACTGAGGCTGAGAGTCATTGACTGAGACTTAGTGAGTGACTTACTGAGGCTGAGAGTCACTGACTGAGACTTAGTGAGTTACTGACTGAGGCTGAGAGTCATTGACTGAGACTTAGTGAGTGACTTACTGAGGCTGAGAGTCACTGACTGAGACTAAGTGAGTTATTGACTGAGGCTGAGAGTCATTGACTGAGACTTAGTGAGTGACTTACTGAGGCTGAGAGTCACTGACTGAGACTAAGTGAGTTATTGACTGAGGCTGAGAGTCACTGACTGAGACTGAGGGGTTAAATGGCTATGGGTTGAGTGACTGAGTAAGTGAGACTGACATTGTGTGACTGAGGCTGAAAGTCACTGACTGAGACTAAGTGAGTGACTGAGGCTGAAATATTAGTTGACTTAGACAGAGGGGTTTAAATGACTGGGTTGAGTGAGTGAGACTGAGTCACTGACTGAGCATAAGTGAGTGACAGTGACTAAGACTGGATGACTGACTGGATGAGTTAAGGTATGAGACTGACAGCGAATGTTGCACTGCCTATGACTGACAGTGGAAATGTAACTGACAGAGTGAATAAAGACCTGGCTGAACAACTGTCTGGCAGTGAATGAGTAACTGATTGAGACTAACAGGGAATGAGTGACTGACCACCTGAGAGACTGACTAAGATGGATGAAGACTGACTGAGTAACTGACCGGGTCATTAACTATCCGAGTGAAACGGAGCAGAACATTCTGCCACTCCGTGTGTTGTGCACCGTGTGCTGCTCTGTCTATACTGTCTACAATTTCAGGCAATACTTCTACAGTCGAGGAGGAACGCCTGATATTGCTATTATGCCTCTAATATGGAGATCTGAACACTGCGTTTAATTCGTCCCAAACGAGTAGACGGATTTTCTTCCTTCACCTTGCGTATGCTGCCTACTGAAGGAGCCAGTACTGCGTCCATGGTCACGACATCGTCTGACGATATTGCAATAATTCATATAATCGGTTATCGGCACATGCCTATTCAACACACATGACGTAAAGATATAAAGAATTCTTCTGAATAATCTATGACTCATATACATATGTTTATATCTCACACTCACTCGTTCACTAACGCTCTATTCATATTCACATAGAATCTTAATTAGGCATACAGGAAAGTTCTCGTTAAAGTCTATAATAATCTCTAATATCACTACGGTAACGACAGTAAGACTCTCTTTACACACATCACTGCATACAGTGCAGATACACTGCTCATTTACATTTACAGCTTCACACACGCACACACACAAGTTATTTACATCAGAGGGGGAAGAGAGGGTGGACGGTGAGGAAACGAAGAGAAATGAGTGCATGAGCATGTGGGAAAAGAGAGAGAGAGAAAAAAAACAAACAAAATAAACGAGGAGAGAAAAAAAGCAAGAATTATAGAATAAAATGAAACAAGAGCGAGAAAAAAGAATGAAAGAAACAAAAGAATGAATGATAAAAGATAAAGAACGGAAGAGAAATCAGCAAGAAAGAGAAAACGCATAAATGAGCGAGAGAAAATATGACAAAAAGGAAACATGCAAGAAACAGAGGAAAAAAAGAAGAAAAAAACACAAAGATTGAAAAAATAGAATAAAAAAGATAAAGTATAAAAGAAAGAGAAAAACAGAGAAAGAGAGAGAAAGAAGGAATAAGAAAGAAAAATAGAAAAAAATGAGAAAACAAAAGCAAGTAAAGGTAATAAAAATGCAAATAAATATAATAAATAGTATTACATAAAATAAATTAAATAATAAAAACTATAAAGTGCAGTGCAAGTCTGAGACATGATAAGATATAAATGTTCAATCAATCGATAAGGTGAGATGTCAAGATGTCTCTCTCTCTCTCACACACACACACACACACAGAGAGAGACACACAGAAACCCACAAATAAAATATAGAAAGAATAACGAATGGATGAAAGACTAAACACGAATAAAGTAGAGATGAACCACAAAAGAGGGAAAAAAAAGCCTCAGAGGAGGATTGTGTTGTGATGGAGAGATGAAATAAGAACAAGGGTGGGCAGCAGGATGAAGCCTGAAAGCGAAGCAATTAGACAGATAGAGGGAATAATGGCTAGCTGAATGGATGGGTGGATGAAGGGATAACGTAAGAGATTTAGACAGAGAGCGTCGAGCTCTACAGGTCGATGAGCTGATCCACCAGCAGCAGTGAACAAGCCAAACTGGGCAAACTGGAGTCAGAACCAGTAGCGCTGTGGGAGGTGCCTAAAGAGAGGGGGGCGGGGAAATTCGGGTGGGGTAAAGTAAGAAAAGGAACAGGCAGCGGGGAGAACAAAAGCGAGAGGAAGAAAGAAAAACAAATAAGACAAACGATAAGAAAAGGTAATAAGAAAAAAGAGGTAGAAGGCAAGAGCAAAAAAAAAAGTTTGTAAAAATGCAAGAAATAAAGAATTAGCAGGAATTAGATTTAGAAAGGTAGGCAAGAAAAAAAGGAGGTAGGACAGAGGAAAAGAGGGCAGAGAGAGGTAATTATTAAAGAACAGTAGTTATAAAGCACTTTGATCAAGTGATAGAAATCTGGATTTTTTTTTACCAGATGCTCTGAAAGTACAAGAGGTAACGAAACATCTAAAGAATTCCAATAATTACAAAGTTCTTGCACACGCCTATGTTAAAAGCAGCTGTTTTTCTTTGGACTAATCTGATCTCACAAACCATGTGCTCATGCAATACTGTGCTAAAAGAAATAAAGGCATTTTAACCTCTTTACCTTGAGACGTTTTGGAAACCAGCACCGGGATTGGGTCAAACTCGTCATCTGCGGCTTTGTCCGAACCCGAACCGGGTGGCTCGAAGCCAGAGATCAAGCATGTTGAATCTGGAGAAAGAAAAAAAAAAAGCAAAGCAAAAACACGAGGGTAAATACAGATTAAACCGATGATGAGATGTTGGAAAGGTGGAGCTGGCAGATAGAGATGCAGCAAGTGTTACCCCACAGACAAGTGGTCAGTGAGCAATGAGCGATCGCACCTGTCGTGCTGTGGGCAGATCCTCCTGACACAGGTGCAAATTCGTCTAGACAGGGGGTGAGGCCGGAGGAAAAAGGACTGCCAAGTAGAGAGTCTTCTCCACTCAGAGGATCTAAGAAGAGAGGGAGAGAAATGTGCTCAAGGGCCTTTACATACAGTATAAGAGACGGCATTCTGTTTTTTGTTTTTTTTAAAGTGCTGTTCAAAAATAAATATGCATTTTATATTGTTCTGTCCAACACAATCCAAAAGCACAATTTTACTGGCCTGCTGAAGGATGCAACAACATTCATACCCAGCCCTCACACATTTCTCATTTCCCTTTACTGCCACCATCTTTAGTTTTTTTTTTCTTCACCTTAAAAAATATAAATCCATTGAATCATGTTAAAATAACAATAAATATCTCAATAATTTTCCTTTTAAAAAGCCAATAATTTGAAAGTTCAATAGGGAATGATGATGAGAAACGTTAATACCTAAAATATCAGAGTGAGTTTTCTCCAAACAAATTTAAAATGTCTGAAAACATCTCTCTAACATTGTCCTGTGTTGAACATTCCAAAAAGTAATAGTTTTCAGTGAACCAGTCCTACCAGTTCTCACTGCTTCAGTCTGCACAGGATGGACCTGAGGAGCCTCCAGTCCAGGAATCAGGGAATCAACACAAACCTCAGTACATCCTATGTGTTTGTGGGAGGGAAAAGAGAGAGAGAGAGAGAGAGAGAGAGAGAGAGAGAGAGAGAAAGCACTATTTAGTATGTATAGGTTTTATTTGGACAGAAGAAAACCTGTGTGGTGTCAGAGGTAACACTAGTGTGTGTTTGCATGTATGCATATTACCATCTATTATGTCTTCTACAGAACTGCCAAAGGGGTCGGACATTGAGAGGAGGTCAGGGAGCATAAGAGATGCATCTGGAGACTTCAGACCCTCTATTAGCTTTTCTGTAAAAATAAGAAAAAAAAAACTGTCATTCAGCACCACGATATGGAAAAAAAACATCTAACCTAAAAGGTTAACATCTAACATTCACCTGCTTTCCATCTAACCTTTATCAAACAACCATCTATTCCTCATTTAGCCTTCATCTACCCTTTAATCTAAACTTTCATTTAACCCTCATCTAAACTTCATCTAACTACTAGTTAGTCCTCATCTAATTTCCATCTAATCTCATCAAGCTTCTATTTAACTCCTCATCCAACAACCATCTAAGCATAATCTAAAACTCACCTAACAACCATCTAGCCTGTCACTGTCTGATCATGATTCAACAACCACCTTACATAGTTTCTACAGTTGAGGCCTACGATTTACATACTGAACTCCAAGGCTAATGATGATCACAACTCAAAACATTTCATGTCACCAAACATTTCATATCAATAAGACAATTCACATCAGAGATCATTTTAAAACAAGACGTTTTTAGACATATTTATTTCTACTATAATTTACAATATCAGAATTATACTGAAAAAAACATATAAATACCCAAAGTAAATCATATCGATAAGCCGTATGGACGATTTCATGAATTTGATGTGATAATTCTTTGAGGCTTCTGATTGGCCAGTTGAAGAAAAAGTTTCAGTTAACTATTTGAGAATCTATGTTTAAATTTTGATTCGAGTTCAAGCTATTAAATTGAAATTGAGGTTGAACTTGAGGTCACTAAATATCAACAAATTGTATGTTAACTTCTGACCTACTGAAAATCTATAGTAATCTTAAATTAAAAAAAAAAAAATTATAAAAAAGCTAATTTACCTTTTTGATAATGTTTTTAAATTACTTTTTACGGAAATTTAGTACATGAGTGTATTCACCCAACACAGGAAATGTATGATACCATGGAATGTTTAAAAACAATGAGTTTGATTATCTTTGTCCTAGGTTCATGTAAACTTTTGGCCATGGAGCTTTTGTCTACCATCTAGTTAACAGCCAGGAAAAACATACCGCCCTATAAACTCTGTACAACTCTCCCTGGACACAAATATCCCTTGTGCAGATTAAGTAATAACCGCACCCTTTAAGTTAAATAAACTCAACAAAGAGAGTGTAAACAAGGGTGCATTAAAAACAGCGATGGTACTCGGGGCTGGGTCAGACATTTGTGCATCATTTCACCTTGTTTTGTCTAAATTTTCCTCTTATGCATTGCAACAATTTCAAAAACTCAGACGGGGGAAATACCTCATTGTGAGATGTGTGCGCGCACGAGTTTCTGTTTTCTAGATTTACATGCTTTGGGTTGGCTGGATGAAAACAGATGAACTCACCTGGTACTGCCAGTAAATCAGCATCTGAATCCAACCCCAGAATATCAGCAGGTCTTTCAGCTGAGCATAGAGAGATAGAGGAACAAAGCCATGACGATCACGTTAATCTCCATCAGCATTTCCTTCATTCTAATTTAGAGTGCACATGTAGGAGTTTTATACAGCTTGAGCGATTTCAAATTAAGACTGTGGGCATGTAAATGGATCGAGAGTGAATGTGAAGTTTATTCGAGGACGAGACATCTGACTGTTCAACCCTTTGAAGTGTGCGTGTGTGTGTAGCTCTATGTATGCAGGCCTTATGCATCAAGCGCCCACACACATGCCTATCCCATGCCTGTCCTCCAGGCCAGTGGTATCACAAACATAGATTCACACACTTCCAATTCCACTGGTAAACACACATTTACAGTACACACACAAACACATGCCCTGCAGCTGCAATCCTACTGGAATGCTAGTGTCAAGAAAAGGATAAAAAGAGGTGACCTTCGAGTCAACCTCTACACATCAATAGCTTGTATATACTGTATATTGTCTGAATTTATGTTTAAAATTCTGTGGCTTCTACAACAGGCTGTTTAGTACCATGTAAGTGTATCAATAAACTTCACATCAAAGTGTACTACTGACACAGGAAGGCATCACCTTTATTCATTCATCTATCTTCTATACCGCTTATCCTATATACAGGGTCGCAGAGTCCTGGAGTCTGTCCCAGGAAACTTTGGGCACAGGTCGGAGTACATCCTGCACACACCACACACTCTTTCACACACTACTTGGGAACACCAGTTAATCTAATCTGCATGTCTTTGGACTGTGGGAGGAAACCGAAGTACCCAGAGGTAAATCCAGCAAGCATAGAGGAGAACATGCAAACTCGACACGCACGGAGCCGAGGAAGTAATCGCACCCTCGACCTGAGAGGTACGAGGCCACGGCGCTAAGCACTACGCCACCGGGTATCACAAAAAATATATATATATATATACAACTGATTCAAAATGAAGCCATCTGAATCTGACATCTTTAATTTAAAAGGTTTAATAAATATCCTGCATTAAACACAAAGCAAATTCAAACCTGTTTTTACAGCCTTAAAGGTTATTTGACAAATGTATGCCACTTCTAACCAACAACATTAATTACGATTATTTCTAATACTTAGATGCAAAAACAAATTTGAAGTCTGGAACCCATGAACATATCTTGGGCTGCTTTGTCACATCGTTACTGCAGTCGCTTTCAGTTGTTGCTTGTTTGTGGCCCTTTCTGTATTCAGTTTTGTCCTCAGTAAATAAAAGCCATGCTCGATTGGATTGAGGACTGACTTGATGGGCAATTAAGAATATTTAATTTAATTCCTATTTATTTTAAGATTTTATTTTTATTTGCCTAATAAGTCTGTTTTTTCCCCTAACCTTCTTTAGACTGCATATTAAAGTTCTCATGAACAGCTACTGACCGCAGGACCAACACTCACAGTCCACGGTAGACCTTTAGTCTGTCATGAAATACAGAGAAACAGGGCACAGCTGGCTGGGAAACTGCTTATGAGTCAGTAGTCTAAATTGCTCCTGAGCCTGTGAAAATAGAGGGACTTTTGTTTATATTTAAAATGTAAAAAAATTATAATGAAAATAAGCTTGTTCTTGGCAGTGGTTAATGCAATGTTTGTGTTAAACTGCTTAAATTAAACCTAAAAAAACTGCACTTCCATCTTGTCTTGACTGTTTAATTTCAAATCCTTTTTATGGTGGTGTATAGAGGAAAAGATATGAAAAACTGCGCAGATGTCCAAATACTTATGGCCTTAAGCGTGTATGGCGAGCAGATTATCGGCGCAGTAAAATGTGCATGCGTCAGCTGACCGTATGCCAAGTTTCATGTGGGGAACGCATCTATACACGCTCGTCACTGCTCCATGTGCTGTACACCCTCTGATGCCAAACATTGTGATGTAACATCAAAAAAGCTCAAAATAAAAGCCATATGCTCCTCATTATAGCTCTTCCTTAACTGGGATAAAAGCTATACACTATACATACACAAGCGCTCGGTGTGTGAACAGGATATTAAGAAAGATTTGGTTTAATATGAACCACATGTACCAGTGTATACAGTATGTGTGTGTGTTTTTTTCTTTAAGTACCTGAAAGCTGAGTAATGGGTTCAACAGAGTCCAGTCCTGGGAGAAGTTCTTCTGTGCAAATGCTCGGAGGCTCTGCGGTTTCTGTGTGCATACACACACACACACACACACAGATCATTTTCACTTACATCTTATGACGTCAGGTTTTCCTAATGTTGATTTCTACATCAAGTTTAACCCTCTCTTGTAGATCTTTATATATGGTTTCCCCAGAACTGCTATGTTCCCCTCATGTTCGCTATGTTACAGTGATTACTTATTATTTGTACTTCATGTGACAGTTTCCCTGTCCAACAGAAGCAAGTCTGGAATAAATTTAGTGTCCATCCAATATAAAAACTCGCTGTTGGTTCAAAGCCTCCTATGTAGCGTGAGAGTCATAATATCAAAAGTGCTACAAGAGATCCTCTAATAGCATCCAGTAAGTATGTCTGTGACTCAGTACATGAGTGAAAGAAAGAAGTATTTACATTTGGAGAAACTACAGCATTTGGTAGCTATTTGTTAGAGCTACGCGATTAATCGTTATTATCGAGTAATTCGTATTTATGGTTTATGTCAAGGTTGAAAAGTTAACATCTATTTTATTATTTTAGCCTGATGCAATGGACAGGTTTGTGTTCTTTGCTAAAAACATGTCAAATGCTGTCAGGCATCTGTTCGATTTTATTTAGCATGTAAGTTGCACGTGGTTTACAAAATATTTTTTCTTCATTTATTTAAAAAAAAATCTTTAAGACTTTAACTTTTTATAAAAATTACTTTTTTATAAAAAGTAATTTAGGCTTGGAGCTTGCACTTTACCAATCTCGTATTTTGCTAACTATACTGAATAACTAGAACCTGTTAAGTCTGGTGAAATTTCGCACTTTATTCATACCAATTTTTTTTTTCTAAAAGTAAGTTTGCACTTTTTTTTAGTCAAAATAAGCAGTTCATGTTTGGTTATATTGTTTTTGCTGAAAAAAATCCTACACCCTCTAGTGTTTTATTCATTTGTATTCATTTTAAAAAAAATAATTGTTTTTGAAATAACAATCGGAGATTTGATTTAAAGGACATATCGCTCAACTCCACTATTTGTAAGAAAATTGCTGAGATTTATTCCATTCAAAATTCAAAAGAGATTCAAAGTGAGACAGTGATTGTGGTTTATTCTTTTTCTGAATGGCTTAAAACCAGAAAAGATGAGAATTTGTACAAAATAACATTTCGTACCTTTGGAAAGTTTGGTGAAGTTTTTGTTAAGCAGTTCCTCGGCTGTCAGCTTGGAGAAGTTGTCGTCTCCGAACGGGTTCCAGGACGGCTGCTCGAGGGCACTGAGACATGAAGCAGCAGGAGTGCTGAGACTTGGAGCAGGTGGTGCACTTAGGCTCGGGGCAGAAGGAGTGGCAAGACTTTGAGCAGAAGTGATGACAAGATTCGGGGCAGAAGTGATGACTGCACATTGCTGGCCGGATTCATACACACTCTGCTGGGAAGACTGAGGTGAGTTGGATGGAGTGGCGCTGGCTGACCTGTCAGAGTACAGACACACGTGAGAGATGGATCTCAAAACAGCTTCTCAAACATGCAGATGAGATGTAGAGTTGATGTGAGGAGTCCGTGAAACCACTGAACCCAGTTGTTTTTATCAGTATCCTAACATAGTTGCACTGTTACAGTATGCGTCAAAATATAGAGTACTGAAATGAAAAGATGAAGATTCCTTTGTCATCCGAGAGTTTATTTCCTCTGAAAGAAACTAACATACCCACTATTAGCGTGTTGATTTACCACGCTATGTGCAATGCAAGTGTTCGAAGTGTGTGTGCACTGCCTCGCTGTAGACAGTGTTCATATCGTTCACACAGATTCTCAACCTGGATTCCCGGGACAAAGGTCGCTGCAGATTCCTGCAAAAGGAGATGATTTGCATGCGTGATGCAGGAACAGTCCTTGGCGGATCTTCACACTCTCCTTTAGGGCTGAAACGATTCCTCGAGTAAATAGAATAAGGCGATTACAAAAAATGATCGAGGCAAAATCTTCTTCCATCGAAGCTTTGTTTAATTAATTTTAAAAGCTTGCGTTATGTTTTTGCGCAATTATTTGTTGACGGCACGCTTTTGACACAGCGCGCTTCTGGATGCAAGCCACCAGTAAACACCAATCAAGAAGAAGCGCTTACATCACCCACAAAGTGGAAATAGATGCAAACAGTTAGCAGTGTATTGATTTGAGCGAGCATTCTGTTGCGGGCTGCAAAATGGAAGGGAGCGATTAAAATATAATCGAAAAAAGAAGAAAGCAGCAAGAGAATACAACAGTAATTATCAGTAAAGGTTTATGTTATGCCTGAGATGTAGATTGTGAAACTTTTCGTTCTGAAAGTTTAGTTGCACAACTTAGTGTTTTTGTATAATTTATTTTGTGCCTTAGTTTCTTTTTTTATCCTTAAAGTCATTTGAAATACCTTTTTTTTGCATCCAAGAAAAGACTAAAATAAGATTAAAATAAGAATGTATGGTGCTGTAATGCACTTAATTAACTTCAGTCAACTATAATAGCCCTCTCTCACCTACGCGGTTTCATGTGGTGGCCGGAAGTACGGTTCTTCATGATTCACCGCAAGTTTTGGCGCTGCAATTACGTTTCCATCTTTCTGCGTGAAAAATTAAATATGTTTACGCCGCCTTAAAATCATGTTTAATTTTTTTGCGGACCTTGAAGAACTTTGCGGAACGTCTGCTCACGGTGCCTAACGCTGCATCTCACTGCGAGTCAAACCTTATAGGTGAGATAGGGGTAAAAGGTATTCCTTGTATTGTGAATAGTGACAATGTTTATTTTTTATAAAATGCTGTATGCATTTAAAAAATAAAAGTAGATTTTTCTAGAAAGAAAACCAATTAATCTTTGTTTCTCTTATATATTTTACATTGCTGTTTAATTAAGCAAAAGTACATTGTATCCGATTACTCAATTAATTGATAAAATTTTTTGGTAGAATACTCGATTACTAAAATATTCGATAGCTACAGTCCTACTCTCCTTTAACCCCTGTCACCTTTTTTTTTTTTTAAAGTCGACCCCCGTTCACGACCGCTGTATGAGCAAAAATAATACTCAGCTATGAATACTTTTTCCTCTGTCGAGAGACCCATTCCCAACAACAAATGCACAACACAACTTCCTTTTCCCTACTGGGAACATATGTGTCTGGAGCTCTGTCCGAGAAGCGCAAGTTTCAGTACTGTATATTTTGGCGCATACCGCACTTTGTCTGGATTTGTTGTCATGGTTACATCTAATGTAATGTCACTTCACAGGCATCAGACAGGTATCTGTCTGTCACTGTGTAGCCTTAGTTACCCTGCAAAATCCAGCTATTTGAGCTAGATCGCATTCTACACCAAATGTTATTTCAGTCACATGACATTCGAATCTGAACAGAAATTTGTATGTAAGAAAACAAAGTCTTTAACGGTGCGGTTGTTACTTGGATTTGTTGAGGTTCGCCTCGGCTGAAGCAGCCTGCAGCTGCTGCGTGGACTCGCTTACGCACACACCAACCATTGCACTGTGTGTGACATCACTCTGGATGCGTCTGTGGCCTGCCTTCTGGGTCCTTGGAGAAGAGGGCGGGGTCTGGGAAAGGCCAGTGGTGATTGGCTGGAGGGGAAAGTTTTACAAATGTCAAAGGAGAAATCACACAGGACATTAAACAGACTCTTTACGGGCGTTTTCACATTGGGCACAATTGATTTGTACCGTGCCCAGGGACGACTGCACCCCCGAAAACGCCCATAATCATCAACTATTATATTTTTATGCTAGAGTGCTAGTCTTTTAATTCCCCAGTATAATAAATCAGGACTAAGGAGAAACTTTTTATGATAAAGAGGGTGCTTGCTGATTTGTTTTGTCTACTCGGTAAACGTGAATGCAAAGATGATTACCATTTCCCCAGCAGTGGGTGGGGCAGGAGGTGTGGTGGTAGTAGGCGTGGCGTCAAGTGGCTGTGCTGCAAGAGGAGGCTGTTTTTGTTGCTGCGGTGCCGGTTGTTGATTTTGTTGTTGTTTGCGCTTGGAACTACGTGCTGGAGCGGTAGGTGGAACGGGACTTGACGGAGTGGGTGTGGCTTTTTGCGGAGCAGGACTTGTTGCTGCAGGAGGGGCGGGGCTCGTCACGGGCGGAGTTACACTTCCTGATACAGGTGCTGAAACCGGGATTGGCTGCACGGGCTGTTACACACAAACGCACACACACACAATATCTTGAGTCAAGTAATGATTGATATATGACTGCTGGACAAAAACACACTCACACACTGACCTGCTTGTGCTGGGGCTGGTTAGAGGGGTGTGTGAGCTGGGACTGCAGTGCTGCGGCTGGCTGAGCCAAATTCACACTCACGGCTAGAGAGAAAGGAAGAGAAAGAGAGATCGGAAACTCTGGCTGGCTAAAGTTTCCTACGGTTTGTGAGCGATGTGCGTCACACGTCTTGGCGGGGTATGAGATTGGCTAAGAGTTTGCTTTGTTTTTGCCAATGGTTTATGTTTCAAGTGTACGAGAGATGTGTGTGATGTGTGTACGTGTGTGTACCTGAGTGTATAGGTGTACCTCTCTTGCGTGGTGTGAGTGCAGCAGGTTGGATCTGTAGGACGCCTCCTATTGGCTGAGCCTGAGCAGCTTTGGGCCTCTGGCGTGGCGTGATGGACGTCTCAGTGGTGGGAATGGGATCTGTAAGCCTAACACACACACACACACACACACACACACACAACTTCTGTCACCACAACTCTAATTTTTAGTTATTAAAACAAAACTATAGATAACAACATAATTACACAATATCAGCATAAATTACACAACATGACAGTGGAGATTTGAGTGGTTTACCTGGCCTTCGTCTGTGTTTGGCTCTTCTTCGCTGCTGCCGCCTCACTCGCTCTTATGGGCTCAGGGAGCTTAGCAGGAAGCGGGGAATTCTGCAAAATTAAATAAACAACATATATACTGTAAATTGTCTGCTTATTTCCAGATGATTCCTAAATATGGAAAAGTACAAATCAGAGAATACTGTGGAAACAAACCACAAGCTGAGTCAGCTTCATCAGTTATCACACACTCGTTCTCATCTAATTAAGCAATATCACACGAGAGGGAGTGCTTCTGTGATGAGTATCGGATACAGCACTTTACACTGTGTGCTGATATCTAGCATAACAGCATGACCTTGAGTGGGATTTTGCTCTTATACAACAGTTCCACAAACACAATTTACCATCAACACATTGTGATTTTCTACTTTGATTCAGGAGTACCTCAATACCTCAACTGGTACTGAAACAAAACTAACCGCAACTGGAGGTGCTGGCGACGTGTAAGTGTAATTTACAGTGAAAGTAGTTTTAAATTGTTATACTATATAGCCAAAAGGTGAGGAGAATAAACCATGTAAGTGGGAGACAGTCCGGAGAATGTGAGGGGATTTACGTTATATTTTCTGCTTTAAAAACTCTGTTTATTTAAATCCCAAATAGTGTTAAAAGGAAAGCTAGTGCACTAGGGTGTACAATCCCTTGTCTCACACAACAAATAGTGACCAAATAGGGTTGGAGAGCAATATGGGAATTGGAACGACTTAGAAGCAATTATTACAGATTATTAAGATGACATCACTTCATCCAATGCGTTTTCTCAAGTCCCAGTGCTGTTACCATCTATTATCATTACTTGTGGAATGCCTCTCGTCCAAACGGATTGCTCAGTCTAGAGTTTTATGTCTGGGGTCTTTTTATTGGAAAAGTATGAAAGCACACAGATTTCTAACACTCTTTATTCTTTTCTTTTGTTAAACAGGTCTTAACACATACATCTACTTATGTGTTAAACTCTTCATTAATGCAAAAGTAGATTTTTTCCCCCGATTTTCTCCTTAATTTAATTTCTCCCCGTCACTAGGGGGCTCCCACATTAAGGCTACTACCACTCACGTGTTTCACAACCTTGATTGGCTGTAGAGCCGTGATTAATGTGGGAGCACAAAGTACCTCTCATCCCTCCCCTTTGAGAGAGCTCGGCCAATCAGCTCTTTTTAGGCCTCCGGCTGCGAGAGGTTACAGCATCACCTGGGAATCAAATTTGCGACGAGCACTTTACCACTGCGTCACTCAGAAGCCAGATTTTTTTCTTTTAATACAATTTATATTGTTTATACTAAACACTAAATACTAACATAATATTAAATATTAAAAATAACTGTAATAACTAGATAAAAATAATTTTTGACGTATAAATCTTCCCTAACGTTGATGTTGGGAAATGTGATTTCCAGCTGGCAACTGATACTCAGAACAAAGATCCTCCAGAACAGTACTCCTTTATCACTGATTTTCCCTCTTTACTTCTTTCTTGCCACTCTCAACATCTTTGAGATAATTTTTAATTCAGAAAAAAAGGAGACAGAGAGAGAGAGAGTGAGTGAGAGAGAGTGAGACTGACCTGAGTGTTTTGGACAGGACATTCACGTCGAGCGAGTCGGAAAGCAAAGTGAGACACCTGATAAATATCGGGACGTTTATCCGGATCCGGCTCCAGCATGTAGCCTGATCCAGAACCACACACCAGCAGACAGAAGGAGGACGAGAGTAGGAATGAAAGAGAGACAGACAGACCATTAAGAGGTGAAGAAAGGCCCCCACAACCATAGCTGAGAAACGCTGTTAGTGCTTTTATCACCTTATTACAAAAGGAACAGGGTTATTAAAGAGTGTGAGTGTGTGTATATGTATAAGAATTATGACTGGTGAAGCGAGAGTGCAATCAGGAGGTCTTCCTGTGGTGTTCCTGGCGTCCCTGTGGAGCTCTGCAGTGTGAACGGAGACACTCACGGATCAGACAGTGCATGTCGTAGGAGTAACGCGAGTTGTCTGGGATGGTGAAGCTCCCGTCGCATATGGCCACCTGACTCTCTCCGAAGGGCAGCGAGAAAAAGCACAGCTTATACAGCAAGCAGCCTAGAGCCTGTGTGACACACACACACACACACACACACACACACACACACACACTCAGCAAAACTAATAAACTACTGATGAAAATCACAAGACAAAGCATCAATCTGGAGTACAATAATAGATTAAATTAGATGAATGCTGGAATGTAGATACAAAATCTGACGTGTGTGAGAAAGAGGTACTGACCCAGATGTCTGCTTTGGTGGTGATAAGTTTACCATTATACAGATTCACCATCTCAGGAGCACGGTATGAGAGAGTGGTATACCTACACACACACACACACACACAAACACATTTTAAATCAAAACACATCAAAACCTCCTCAGCATCAACCTTTGGTGCTTTACCAGATTGACCAGATACAACACGAAGTATGAATAGAACAGTGATGGAGAAAGAAAAGGGAAAAACGGAGTGCACATTCATGCATATTTGCACACGGCCGGACATCTCTATTTAAATTCTATTTCAATTTCCACAACTTAAGTTTTCTATATTTTTACAGCTTCGTAATTCTTTTTTTTTTATATTTGACATTTTGCTCTTTCCTTCTATAGCTATATTTTCTAAAGCGCAAGTTTTTTCTATATTTTATTCCATAATTTATTTCTTCTTGATATATTTTTTTAAAGGTCATAGTCATATAAGCATTTCACCATATATCGTACTGTGTATGTGACAAATAAAATTTGAATTTGAATTATATGGACAAAAGAGAAGAATTTGAGAGATGGTAAACAGGGTGAATGAAAGGAAAAGTGAAGGGAGAAATAAAAGTATGACTCGGGAGGAATCCGGAAGCATGACAATAAGAAGAAAAAAAAACAGGAGGAACAGATGGAACAAGAGAGGCAAGAAATAGAGGGAAAAATATGGAAAGAAATGAGGTGAAAATTGAGAAAAGACGAGAGAGGGCTGTACTTTTTAATCTCTTCTTCCACAACCGTCACTCCGTCAGTCTGGGGGTTTTGGAACTTCTTGGTAGCGCTGCCGAAATCACATAGTACATAATGGCCCTGGTCGTGCAGCAGGATATTCTCCACCTGAAACATACACACAAACACAAAACACTTCATGTACTGAGATTAACACTCCACCTACATATACTTGAATCTTTGTTACTGACTGATGTTCCTACCATGCATGTTTCGTTGTGTGCGTGTGTGTGTGTGTGTGTGTGTGTGCGTGTGCATGTGTTTATGTGTGTGTACCTTCAGGTCTCGGTGGATTATGGGAGTTTTATTTTGGTGCAGTTGAGCTACGGCTTCACATGTATCACAGAAAATCTGCAGCACTTCCATCTCTGTGAATCCCGTCTGCAGACGCTGGTTCATCAGATTCACCACCTGACCTCCTACACATGCGCGCACACACACACACACACACACACACACACACACACACACACACAATACAATTAGCATAGCAGCATGGTGGGTGTTCTAGAGTTTAAAGAAAAAAATCACCAAAATGCTTTTTGTTCCTCCGTTTTCCAGAAGTCATTAGAAATCAATGTCAGAATTCAAGCCTGAGACGTGTTCGGTTGTGCACGTGTCCTCAGGAATGTGCTTTTCTCTGCTGATGGAAAGGATGCCAGACACGTTTATAAACACAGACAAAACAAAATAACAATTGCTTTAACCCTGTGACTGTTGACTTGAACAACTTCTGATTTTAGAATTAAAACAAAACTTCTGGAAAGTCCAAAAACAACAACAACAACAAAAAAAAAGGTCCGTGCAGACGATCAGACAAAAGAGTGTGTTGAAAAGGGCATCAGAGAATCCTGCGGACCCAGTATGAAACAAATATATTTCATATATTGGCCAGTTTATCGGGAACACCCACGCACCTCGCACCACCTAATTCATGAACTTATCCAAAAAAGAACTTATCTGGAAAGCTTAAGGCATAAAGTCATGCAGACACGTCACAGGGTCAGACCGGTTCAATCCAGCTGAACAGGACACAGTAACTTAAATAAGCTTTCTTAACACCCTATCTACAATATATCTATCTGATAGCTATCTGATATCACCCAAATCACAGATGGGTTCCCTGATGAGTCTGGTTCTTCTCAAAGTTTTTTTCTGTTGTCATCTCGAAGAGTTTTTCCCTTCAGCACCATCAGCCCTGGCTTGCTCATCAGGGACAATCTGATCATTATAGTTTATACACATTTCATTTGCGACAATGACGACTGTTTAAAGCGCTATATGGATAGTACTGAATTAAATCGAATCGAGCAACCACAGAAAAGTATCTCAGTACGCATGACATGTCAGACTGTGATACGGATAAGCTACAACTGGTTTACGCTTCTGTCAGCTGCAGTTTGCACCGAAACCAAACAGCAAAGGATTGTCTGGTGTGTGTATGTGTGTGTTAGCAGTTAAATAAACAGGATACGTCCTGCAAAACATAGTCAAACATACATGTGGTATAAAGAGAATAAAAGACAGGTCATGGTGAAAACATGAGATAAACAGTACCGGTCTGAGGTGTGACTGCCCCCATGTGGCTCACTTGTACTGGTGCATCAAACAGAAACTTTAATCTTTTTAAAGGTGTAGTAGCCTGCATGCACTCGGCCAAAACATGGCATTGGTGCTAAAAAGTGTCTCACCTAGGTAAAAAAGTGAATTTTCAGTCAGGATTATATAACACAATACCTAACTAATTACACTGTATAGTATACTAATAATACTTTACCCAAACAATTTGTGCAATACCTTTATACTTTTTCCCCCTCACACTTGCAGTATCTGTATACTGAATTATATTTAGTGTGCAATTAGGGATTTACTGTTTTACTTCTTTTTTTATTATTTATTACTTAATCCCTGTCTAATTTATTACTCTCTTCCTCCCGAAAAACAACTGTACGCAACAGTAACCAAGAATAAAAATAATTTCCTTCTGGGATCAATAAAGTTCTTTGAATCTTGAATCGAATGCTTCTTATCTCCCGATCCATTCTTCGGTTTTTGTAAATATGCATACACATTCATATTTTTATCACATAAAAACTAACATAGTTTGCTAAATATAATTTCATGCCGTTTTATTTAGTGTCTGTAACTTTTTAATTAAAATCTGTCACTGAGATAAAGCTTGATACACCTGAAAAAGTGTATAAAAAGAAAAAAAGTGTTATTCTAAAGTGCTTAATTGTTTCGACATTGCAACATGAATCTGACATGGTTACGGACACTACAGATCTTGCGCTTTTTAAGCTTTTACTAAAAAAACAATAACCAACAATTTTTATAGCTTCTATAGCTTACACCAATTTTAGTATCAACATTCATGAAGAAATATGAATAATTTGCATTTTAAATTATTATTGAAGTGAGACAGTATAACGCTAAAAAATGACATACAGTATAAAATCATCTCTCCAAAATGGCTGAAGTTATCAACTTAAAATTTTTACGGAAGCGAGATTGGTCACATCTATAAGACATAAACTTGAGAAGCCTCTCTGGGACATACATTTTCTGTACATGTATAACACAAAAAATAATAGAATAAATAAATAAATAATAGAATAAGCACCAATACTGTGTTTTGGCTGACTTTTTTTTTTATCTCTGAATATCTACAGTATTAAACAAATCTCAAAAAAAAAAACTCAACATAATCTACTTTAAAAATAAAATGCTTTTTTTTTATTTTAACAAACTGTGAAAGTAATCTCAAGTTGTTCTCACTGAGACTTTGCCCTATTGAATTAAAATTAAAACCATTTTATCTGTAATAACAGACACATGCTTAGTATCACTATTCTAACATTAATCTAACAGCAAAATAAAAGGCTTTACACGGGGCGGGTAGAATGAACAACAATGATTCAGTGAAATAAAGCTGTACGGAGAAACAAGCACAGACAACAAAAATTAGCTAAATTAGCATCTGCTGCTTGTGGAGCCCTCCCTGTCGAGTCCTCCTGCACTGACGGAGCGCTGCCTCCCACACTTGGCCTGGATTAGTGAGTGTATTAGTGCATCATGCAGGAGAAATAAGATGCAATTGCAATTTGTACAAACGTTCCAGAAATGCAATTTTTCCTAGATTAATTCATTAATTTAAAAAAATAAATAAAAATTGGATGTAATAAGGAATAAGTTTTGCACTATATACACATACAATTGGTTAAAGGGCACCTATTATGAAAAAATCTGATTTTAAGTGCTTGTGCATGTATAATTTGGGTATCTGGAGTGCTTACTGTGAAATAAAACAACATGGTCAAATTTGGTAAGCAGCTTCAGTCAGAAATCATTAGAGATTGGAGCGACATCAACTCGGTTATGAATCTCAATTCTTTTGTGGGGTGATTCAATTCAATTTTATTTATAGCGTTTTTATCAATGGCCAATTAAGGGAATTAAGGGAAAATTATGGAAATGTGTATGAAAATTGAGAAAGTGTGGATGAAACAAAATGGTCAGATTGTCCCTGACGAGCAATCCAAGGGCAACAATGGAAATAAAAAAATCCCTGAGATGGCAACAGGAAGAAACCTTGAGAAGAACCAGACTGAACAGGGAACCCATCCTCATTTGGGTGAAAACATAATTCACGTATCCTCTGATTCATGTATCGCCACACTGATTCCAAAATCAATTTTTATTCATTTATTTTTTTCCACATTTATGACGGTTGATCAGCCACTGCCCAGAAGTCACAAGTGGTTTTCACTATGATGCATGATCAGCTCTTCAGACTCGCATATAACCGGGCCTGCTCTCAGCGCAGAAACTTCCGCATCGCGCAACAGAAATGCACCGTTATGTCGTTACGTTATAAAAAACTGCACACGCAAAAAAACCTCTGTTAAAAGCCAGCCCTTTTTCTCCAAACCCACTCAATACACACGCTTACTTACACAAGTCTCAAAACACAGCAAGATCAAATTAGTTTTGGAAAGCGAGCGCCGCATGTCTGTGTTAGAAGCCGCACACGCCCACATGCTCACAGCTGCTCAACATGTGAACTCACTGTCACGTTGAGTTTTGAGACTTTCTAAGTACGTATTTGCGACGGTAAAACTTCTTTATCATCCTACAGATGGCTAAATTATTTGCTAAAGAAATAATAATCATGGTGGACGACAACAGAGATACGTGCTCTGTGTCCTGAAGCGATTTCAGATTCCTATATGCACCATGCAATGATTTTTTTTATTTTATCCTTTTCCATCACCATAATTCTGACTAATAACTAATAAACAGAAGATTTTCACACGCATTTTTGAGGCTATTTGCCAAATCTCTGTGATTCAGACTCAACACCCGGACTAACAGGTGTGACAGCATCCTCATTCAGAAGGCCTTACACCAGATCATGCTTACCTTTACACACGTCCATAAGGATGAGAACTTCCCACACGTCACCGCCTCCTACGGCTGTCACGCTCGAGTCCACGTAGCCCACGATGTTCTTATGGCCTGAGAGATCCCTCTGCACACATTATGGATGATATTATAGCTACTGTACTTCCTAGACGATCTTACTGTTAGTCATGTGAGTCTTGTAAGTTAAATTACACTCTCATTCGCAGGTATTTACACAAACAGAGTATTAGATATTAAGATGAACGTATATATAGTCACCATTACAAATATTGACATTCCTTCACAATCACTGGAGCATATGCTGAAAATACACTCACCATGATTTGAATTTCTCGGCGACACACCTGCAGGTCGTGCTCGTTATTCACGTACATTCTCTTCAGCGCACATCGAACACCCTGACTAGTCCGAACCAAGAACACGATGGCAAATCCACCTGCAAGCACAAGCAAAAAAAACTATTTAAACCTTTAAATGAAAGGTTTGATTTGATTATGAAACCAAGTGGTTTGGGACAGAGAGCTGGTAAAGCTCCAGTTGAGTCAAATCACATGTCTTTATTCCAGTAAGATGTTTTGATTGTGGAATCGGGAAACCACAGATGGATGAGAAAACAAACTACAAATCCCTTTTTTTTCCCACTACAGTGAGTCACGGAATACAGCTTTTCTGTGGGATTCAAAGTCACGCCATGTCACTCCGCATAAAAGCCCTGGATTCACCCTTCTAACCCTCAGGCCACTAGGACAGAACGCTCCAAGTTCTCATATTGGCCATCAAAACAACATGATTTGGTTCAACAGCACCACCATGTGGCAGTTCAGAAAAGCTTACAGGACAGATGAGTTGATGTTTCATCATGGAATTAGTTTTATATTTTGTTGTTGTTGACGAGTAAAGAGTTTACTAAAAAAAAGCTAAAAATAATCTGATCAGTTTTAATGTAATCAGTGATATTATTTCAGGTTGGAGCCCACATACGTCTGCCTGTCTTTCTGAACGGCAGAACTCTCTAACTTTTTAATACAAAGACGCCTTGTTTATTATGCGGATTTGTACTTTCGTCGTCAGCCAAATACACTTTCTTTTCGGTAATTGCTGAGTGAATCACAGATGAGAAATCAAAAAAGGGGATCGAATAAATATTGAGTTTTGTCTTAAAACAACTCCAGCACAGTAAAATTCACTTACACCACTTCAGCGCTGCTATTTCATTGTTGACAATATGAACTAATCCCAGTATAAATATTTCATTTAGCTTTTCTAATTGAGATTGAGAAGGTGTTTGTTTACATTGAGCAAGTATCTTATTAGTAGCTTATTTTACAGTAGATGATTAAATCCGGCACATAACTGTTTACATCACTTTTACTAAACATTTTAGCGCTGCACTCTTAGGTCAGGTGTTTTCCATGCCCTGACCTCACACTGTTGCAAATATGTTTGCTCTAGCAATTAGTGTTTTATCTCTTAGTTATCTCTATACATAACTGCTTGGTATTAACGCCACGGTTTCGGAACATATGGGACAAACTAGTTTTAAACTTCCTGCAGAAAGAATATACATAGATCTGTCCAATCATTGGTTCCTTTTTTTTGAGGACACCATGCTATGTCACGTGTTCGTTTCTGTTTGGTTAGGATTTGGGTGCTTTTTAGGTGCATGATAATCGTTGCGTGTCATCCACATACTCTGTATTTACTGTATTGAAGTATCGGGTTGATCGGCACTGTTGAACAGTCACGTTGAACAGCCACGCCCACCTCACCCAAAAAAGCAGTAGATGCTGTTACATAATCTTGCACATAACTGCTCATAACGCTCTTTCCACTCATCATTTTGATTTCATTTCTGGGCAGGTTTAACTGCAGCAAAATACCAAGGAACTCGCAAAGTTTCATTAAATTCTGTCGAGACAGTTTTGCATCATTCTGTGACAAAATCTGGTTGGACAAACATACAGACAGAAATTTTGTATAAACCAGAAAGATATAATTGAAAGAGTATTAGTAATAGTCAGTGATAAACACCCACAGATGCCCCATTAGCCCTCTAACCATGTAGGACTAGATTTACAGGATTTTACTTTTTTTTTTTTACAGGAGTATCACATTCTGTGAATGACCAATCCACTTTCCCACCTGCTCTACCTTATCACATCACAACTATCGTCTAATGAGAGTAGGGCAAACACATTATTTTCTCCGAAACCAAATGCTTTTTTTTTTGGCACTCACAGGTCAGTGTAATGCAATGGAGGAATCTTCCACTCTAGGGTTAGGCTTACAGACACTTATGATTGGTTAGTGGCGGTGTAACTGACAGACGAAAGAGAGAGAGAGCGCATGCCATCCCTCCTACACTGGAAACACAGCCAGACTTGCTGCCTTGACTTCATACAATAAATGGCTGCTGCATCGGCAAAAACCACGGGGACTTTACAGAGTGGTTCAACTCTCCTTTCATCAATTAAAACTTTCTGACCAAAAATAATTAAAGAAACTATGGATGGCAGTAATTATTGTGAGGTTTTCAAAACCACACTATGGAGAAAAGGGCGCTGTAATCTAAGTAAAATGTTCAATGAAACATTATTGTGTGACTTTATTTGACAGATAGTTAGCGTTATAAATATACCATACATAGCCGAGACAAAACAAGTCATTTCAGAAGGGTCAACTTAATAGGCTGCATCAAGCAAAGAAAACAAGGAGATTTTAAGTTATTGGAACTGGATTTCACATCAAAACCTGGAAGGATCACAATGAACTGTCAACCATCAGTTCTCACGTGATGAGAGCTCACAGGATTGGGACTAAACAGAAAGATCTGAAAAAAAAAGACTTGGAGGCATAAAGATTGGTATTTTAGAACAATAATAAAAAGGTCATGTAGTCTGATGATTCCAGAGCGATGTGTGCAGGAGGGTAAGAAGGGAAGCGCATCAAGCGATGCACCATCATGTACTGTGTTCACTGTACAAGCCTCTGGAGGTAGTGTTATGATCGTTGCTTCAGTTGGTCAGGTCTAGACTCAGCAAACATTATGTGGCAATAAAATGCAGTCAGATGACAACCTACGTGTACGCAATGACTCACATCTATTGTTTTGTTCCCTGATGGCACAGGCGTATTCCAGGACTCCAGCGAGCATAAGAAATCATTTTCAAACATGACCTGGACACCACACTGTGTGATGTAATTAAAGATAAAGATGACTGAATGAAATTTGAGTGTTTTTGTTGTTGTTATTGGCCAGAAAGTGTAGATATCCGTTGTGAACAGGTGACCTCTTTATGATTGAGCACACTTCACACAACGACAAGCCCTACAATAAGCACCTATAAAACTCATAACATGAAATGAGCTGTATGTTTTATGAAGGGATTTACTACCACTATGCATACGTTTTAAAGGCAGGGTGTAACTCGTACCAAGACTATATCTCTGATTGATGAAGTTGAATATGCATATACTATACATACAGTCTGCTGACCTTAAATGACCTTCCATCATTCATCATATAGGATGAATCCACCTCTCGACTGGTGAATAACATTATTCCTTATACTGTTTATCCTTATAATTATACTAAGATAGGGATCACAGTGAGCATCTAGAATGAGTCAAATGAGACAAGTGAGACATTCAGATTGATTTCTCCCATGGCATTAAATAAAACTGTAAACAACATAGTAATTAATAATAATTATTATTATTATAATAATCTGTCGAGTAAAAAGCCTGCTTATTAACTGACAGAATAAAAGCAGCTCTTAAATGTGTCCGAATTCGAAATACAATCAGTACAACGTTCCATCAAGGGGAGGAAGATAGTTCAAAAGGTTTTATACAATAATCTACTTACAAACAAGGTACAACCACAATCGAAAGACAATCCATATTTAGACAAAAAGGGACAGCCAAGTTGTGTGTTGGAATTTGCCAGTGAAAAACACTGCCATCACTCTTTCATTATAAGACGAGCAGAAAATGGATGAGCAGAAGAACGTGAGAGCATTTAGCAGAGACGAGTTTTGTATTTCATGGCACATGACCAAGGTGGAGATGATGTATCAAAAATGCTATGGTTGTTATTTACAGGAGGTATCGCTGTTATACTGTACATGAAGGAAAGGGGATTGTTTAATCAAACAAAATGAATAATCTTAGCTTTAATATCTCTGCAATTTTACAGCACGCCATTTGGCAGACAACCTTCTCATTATACATTTGAGCAATTAAGGGCTTTGCTCAAGTGCCCAACAGTGGCAACTTGAACCTGAGACCTTCTGATCAGTAGTCAACACCTTAACCACTGAGCTGCCCGGGGATTCACTCAGGATGTGGTGTTAATAAGGCAAAGAGTTTCAAACCCAACTCTATGTAATCAGAAAGTATAAAGAAAAGAAAACGGATTGGGTAAAATGCCCTGAATAAATCAATATGATTTGTTATATTTGCCTTGCTGTGTTTTTCACACAAAATCCATCCTGTATTCATAACTGTGAGGGCTAAAAAAAAAAAAATAAAAAAAAAAACTAAAACTTGTTTCAATACTGACATCATCTTAATGCTGTATATACCTGAATATTAAATGTGTACATTCTATATGGGAATTATAAAGATGTTCAGTGATGTATTGTGATTCTTTTGTGTGGTGAGTACTGTAGCACAACACTGCTATCAGCTGTGGAATTTCTTTATAATCCTACATTTGGTGCGATCTAATAGTAAGAATACCCGTTACATTCCAGCACCGTTGACTAGTTTTCTATAACAACATCTCCGACCACAAGCTCTAAATTACAGCTTTATATATAAAAGCACTCGTTTTAATACATCATCATTTCCCCCAGTAACACCTACAGGACTAGAATTTTTTAAACATGTTATCTATATGATGAAATATTCTGTAAGAAGATAGTTATAAAAATCTTGGCATGTACTTGTACAGAGTCTCAGGTGTCAGAGATTCGCAAGGCTCAGAAATTTTCCATCAGTAAAGGTGTTCGCACTTTGCAGTTTCTCAGAAACATAAAAAGCTGCACTTTGTGTCTTAATTATCCCAAGAGATGCTTTGTGGGTGATCTCTCTAGACAGCTGTCTATTACTCCCACTGGGAAATTGTAAAAAGAGAAATTGTAAATGAGAACTGCTGTAACGTAAGTGAGAAAGCAGGATAAGATATGCATATGTTGCATAACTTCAAAGCACATTAAACATTAAAAGCACATAATTTCTTTAAGGAATAAAAAATGACAGTTATTCTTATTGGAAACTAATCAACTTTCAGTGTAGTCATACTTCACGCCATGGTATCATGACAATGCAGCATGTCCTAAATTTTTTGTTAATAAATTGGTTTGTGTGGAGTTTTCTCTCCAAATCTGATCAGATCTTTGATTTGAGCAAGATGGTCACTAAACTGTGAGCTCGGGTGACACCCCTGGACGATCATGCTGACCTTCGGCAAGGGTCTCCTCCACGGTGACCTGATGATGTCCGATGGTGAAGCTCCTTCCGATGAAGTTCCCACCGACTCCGCCGGATCCTCCTCCACCTCCAGAACCAGGACCAACACTAACCAGCTCCCTCCGAGAATCGAAGAACTTCTTCATGCTGAGATCCTTAATTTGATATACTGCTTTCTTACAAACTGGGTTATCACAAATGATCCAATAATAAAATAATAACAAGGGTTCTGGGAGCCCTAATAAGAGATTAGTTTTTATATATATTGAATTGAAGCCTCTTTTAATGGGAATGAGAAACTGCCTCAGCTGCCCTGTGTGACATTCTGTCTATAGTGTTATATAATCCTATAGAAATCACGGTGTTGTATCTTACAGCATTGATAAACATCTGTTTCCAGTTATCTGTTGTTAGCTATCCCTATAAACAAACCAGATAGCGGAACTAACACTCAGATAAACCCCTGAGGAAAACACCACCACATCTTCCCCGACCTCAAACCATTCCTGTTACAATGAGACACAGAATGTTTTAGCTCGACTGTGTTTTCGGTCATTCAGCGCGCTAACGGTAATGTTAATGCTAACACTAACGGATGACAGGCTGCAGTTAGCCAGTTAGCACCGCAACATTAAACACAGCCATACACCGCCGTATCACTGTACAATATTACCAGGCATTACGGACATTACTTATAAACGCACGTTACATTAAAACAACGAGCAAAAATAAACATATAGTCTGGCTAATCTAAACCAGCTAAGCTAACCCGCTACAGAACGCACTGGTCTCAACTAAACTAGCATCTTACTAGCTTAGCCTGTGCAGCTATCGGGAGAATATCATAACATAATCTAACATGATATATGCAGCGCTGACGATTTCCATCAGCACACGCAATTTTTTTTTTTTTTTAACTAAAGGATCATTTTAGGATTAAGAGACTCCATCATTTCTATAAGGGGGGAATCAGTGTCGCAAATCCAGCGACAAATTGTAGCTGTCAGTACGCTATCCGCGTACGCATGCGCAGTGACAATCGGGACGCTAGGACGCCGAAGTTGACGTGTGAAACTCGTGCGCATGCGCAGTAGTTGGATTTTTATATTTCTGCATGTCTTTTGACTGTGGGGGGACATGCAAACTGCTAAAGTTATTTTTTTAGTAATGAGTGAAATAAATAATTATGGCTCCCTTTGTTTATTACACTATACTGATACTGATTATTTGAAATGTAACTATCTATTTTAGATCTATCTATCTATTATTTTAGTTGAAAATCACCCTTCAATATGTCAGGTAAATTGCAAGAGCATCAATGCGGTGTCATCAGTGGTGACAGCACAAGCTTACATGAACGCTGGCATTTGAAGAACCTAGTTCTAACCAAAGCCCTTACCACTTTCAGTCAAATGTTATTAGTCTTTCGACTGATCCTGTTGAGCGGGCCATCTAATCTGCACAACAACTTGGCACAGGTTTTATGCCAGGTGACCTTTCCATTGCAACCTTCCTAGCTTAGGATCAAAACTGCATCCAGTGGCTGGGATTTGGGCATCAGATGGGAATTGAACCTAGGCCTTCCTATTGTAAATAAAGGGAAAAAAATTGAGATGGCATGGTGGCGTAGTGATTTGATTTTTGGGCTTACAACTCCAGGGTTGAGGATTTTATTCCCACACAGGTCTGTGTGTGTGAAGTTTGCATGTTCTCTCAGTGCTTGGTGGGTTTCCTCTGTGGACTCGGGCTTCCTCCCACAATCCAAAGACATGCATAATAGATTAACTGGCGTTCCTAAAATTGCCAGTAGTATGTGTGTGTGTGTGTGTGTGTGTGTGTGTGTGTGTGTGTGTGTGTGTGTGTGTGTGAGCACATCGTGCAATCGATTGGCACTCTGTCCAGAGAATACCGCATCTTGTGCCCAAGTCTCCTGGGACCCTGCACCGTTTAACTAACAGTGTCTACATCTCATGTCTATAGGACACAAATCACTTGTGTATATGTTACATTATAATGTTATTTATCTGCTTCACCACAGTGCTTGCACTACAGTATCTCACATCGTTTTGTTGAGTATAAAACTTACAGTAGAGTTCAAACAACATCCAAATCGCATCTATTTCACAGAACATATTCCAGACGTTAAGCACTGCATACCTGTCATTTATTACCGCTCTAGTCTGAAAATGGTGTTTATCACGTTAAGTTGTCAAACTGTTCAGATAAGGTGCTGCATTTTCCTGTTTCCCTGATCTGGGTTATATATCATGCATGTAGGGTAATGATGACTGGTAAATGTTCGGGGATACTGACTGCAAGAATGTTTTAAAAGAAACCCAAACTTTTGTTGTAGTGTACATATCTGTATGCATGACAATAAAAGCTGTATGTAACATGTAGTACACATGCATATTCACCAAGTTGGTGTTTATTGAGTAGGGAAGTAGAATTTATTGGAGTAATGAACTATATTTTAACTATGTTAGAATTTTCAATCCTTCAAAACTTGTATAAAAGTATATTTAGAACCTCTGTTTTTACACAACTGATTGGTCTATGTCCAACCAGCTCTGTCAAAACAGATGTTACAAATATGCTGAAGTCTGGGGAAAAAATGACTCCTTAGAGTCAATCCCATTTTACATAGCTGAAATCGCCTTCCCCTTTTTGTTTCTACCTTAGTCTCATTGCTGCATTAATAACTCATTTGCCCCTTTAGTACAGATACTGTGTGCCTGGCTGTCTAGCATAAATCAGAGTTCACTGCAAACTTCTCCATGAGCTTTCACAGTTCTCACACGTTACAGTTTCACAATATTTCCCATACTGTTATCGATTAAAGATTTCATTCATACCCTGACCCAAGCATAACCATAAACCAAAGAGACTGGGAAATCTTCATATCCTATGTGTATTTGGACAATTTTTCATAAGATGCGTGTGTGTAGAATTTGCACAAAGAAAGTATGTGCATGGGGGCGCCATTGTGAAAAAAAAATTGAAAATTGTCTTTAATAAAGCTTTTAAATTATTTTTAAAATTATATTTGTTAAGAGACTATTTTTGTTTAACATTTTAAACGAGCAAAAACAATTAAATAAATAAACAAATAAATAAAATATCAATTAATCCCCCCCCTAATAGTTGCCAGTCACGTATGCAAAATGGACAGAAGAGGGAAGAACAGAACTGACGCGCAGAACAGAAAAAGAAAAAAAGAAAATGAAAAACAGTGTCTTGGTAAGCTTGACCTATCATTTTGTATTACTGTAAGTCTTTAAGTTCATCAACATTTAACGTTATTGCCAGCGAGGCTGAGCATTGTTACCGTCCGTTAATATCAAAACATTATTCCTGAAAAAAAAAAATAGGTTAAAAAAAAAAAACTTATTGTTAAAAATGTTAACTGAGGTTCTCACCACCAAGCACAAGTTATTGGGCTCTTGCCTTATCCTCTCAGTTATGCTCAGTTCAGGGGCGCAATAAATGCACGATTATTTTTCGGAAAGCCCTGCTGTGTAAACAGAATGAGACTGGCATATGGATCCCGCTATACGTTCATTCATACAGTATTCGAGACCCTAGTGTAAGCTTTTTGTAAACAGGATTCTCAAAAACAGCTTGAAAAACCACAAAATTTCTAAAAATTATGCAGTTTGAATTTACTAATGCATTAGCTTTTTTCTGTTTCTGTTGTAATAACAGTGCTAATGAAATTACATCACTGTTTAGCAAATACAATCATTTTAATGCTTTGTACATGAGTGTTCATAAAAAAGACGAAAAAGATGAAGAGTACAGAGAGAAAGCAAATAAGTAAAGAGCAGGTGAAGAGAACAGGTGGAGCTATACCACACAGGATACTTAAAGGGGTCATGTTACCATTTTAATGTGTTTTCTGATGTACACTTACAGTAAGTTACAGTTTGTTTGTGCATCAGAATTACAAAATGTTTTTTATGGTGCAGTGACCTCTTATTTGGCAAAAAAAATCTAGTAAAATTTTATTCATCTTGTCATGACCGCTTTAAACAAGATCAAAAAACATAAATTTGGGTTTGATGATTTAAGGTATATATTTTGTGAAATATCTTTTTCATTTACTTAACCATGACGATGAGGAGGACAATGAAGCAATGATAGAAAATTAGTTCAGAGCAAGTAAAGAAAACAGGTAGGTAAAGGCCAGACAAGATTTTATGACTTACACAGTATTAAGAAACATGCAGAATAAGTTATTGTAGCCTTAAGAAACAAAGCTTGTGAAACATCTATTTTGTTTACTCAGTTGTGAAGATGAAGATACGGCAAAAGCCATGGCAACGGTCACATTTTTAAAAATGGCCTTGATGTGGAAAAGTGCTTTGCACCACGTCAGGGTCTAAGCATACGTAATGTACACACTTTTCCTTGTCAGAGTACTGCAGGTTATTTGCAGCTTGCCATTCTAAGGATTTGGACATTGACTGATGCTATTTTATATGTAAATTACATTAAATGGAGGGTGGGGGGCGCAACCCATGATCTTGCATACCCCTCAGCAAATGTGCAGTTGCGCCCCTGGGTGGGAGCAATCTGATATAATTCTGAGCTTGACTAGGAAACATTGTAAAACTCAAGTTACAGTAACAATAAACATAGTGGCTAGACACAAAACTAATAAAGCAAAAAAAAAAAAAGGCATTGGGGTGGGTGAAAGAATAGACTCCCTCTGGACTGCAGGTATAAACAAACACAACAACAATGTGAACAGCTGCCATCATGCAACACATGAACTCATCCCTTTTGTAACAAGCAATACTATAACTAACACACCAACACAATAGGCAGCCAATAGGGAGGACAAAATCCACTATGTTTTAGTTATTCATATTTCCATTATACCAATTAAGCAAAGATATCCTTAAAATTAAACTTTTTTGTATAAGGGGACATACACTATTTTGCCAAAGGTATTCGCTTGCTTGCCTTCACATGCACATGAACTTGAGCAACATCCATTTCTTAATCCATAGGGTTTAATGTGATGTTGGCCCACCCTTTGCAGCTATAGCAGTTCAACTCTTCACAGCTTCAACACTTTCCACAAGGTTTAGGAGTGTGTTTATGGGAATTTTTGACCATTCTTCCAAAAGCACATTTGTGTGGTCAGACACTGATGTAGGACGAGAAGGCCTGGCTCGCAGTCTCCACTCTAATTCATCCCAAAAATCTTCTATCGGGACCAACTGTTTAGAGCTGCTATAATATATGTGATAACAAAAATGCTGTGGGGTGAGAGTAATTAAATTAACTTGCAGGGGGTCATGGGGCCCTGGAGACTATCCCAGGAGACCAGGGGCGAATCTAGAAAATTATTCATGGGGTGGCAAGGGGGTGGCATTAAAATTATGAGGGGTGGCAACACTGAAGCAAGCATCCTTGCATGGTTTTTGTGGATTCAAGAAACGCTATTCTTATTCAGTGTATACGCTAGGGTGCACATTTTTACATTGTCCTATAAAATGAAATAAAGGCTGATGTGTGATTGACTTGAACCTGATATCTGGATTGGAATGTCAGATAAATAAAAAAAAAAACTCTTTTATTTTTAGAACACTAGGACACTAGTGCTGTGGTGGCAAATGGGGTGGCAAGGCTTTTTCTTAGGGTGGCAATTGCCACCCCGTGCCACCCTGGTAGATCCGCCCCTGCAGGAGACTTAGGGTATGAGGTGCGGTATACCCTGGACGGGGTGCCAATACATTGTAGGATACATACTCACAGGCTCATTCTTTGGACTGTAGTAGTGTACTGGAGGAAACACACCAAGTATGGGGATGTGGGAATCGAACCCGGACCCTGGAGGTGCAAGGCGACAGTGCAAACCACTAATGTGCTCGGATGAGGCTCTTTCGTTTAATTTCACTTCTTTATTTCTGCACGTTTTATAAAATACCTTCTAGGATTAAGGCACTCATTTGCTTATATATCTTCCTAAAGTCCGTTAGCCGGAAGTCTAAAAACAACAACACCAGATGAAAGCATTACAGATATAATACACATGTACTGCGGAAGTGAAATCCGACCCTGTCCACACCCATCTACATAAACCGAGTCAACTCCCTTCTCCACATCACACACACACACACACACACAGCACACACACACCACCTCCAGGCTTTCAGAAGGATCAACTCCGTTGCACTGTTTTTCCGCAGGTAGGACTCCCTCGATCTCTAAACTTTATACAATACTATAACACATCACGTATAGTTGCTCATTTAACACTCTGTAACACGGGACAATGCTGAGATAACCTGTAATAATAATCCTAATAACAATAATCCTGTGTGTATTTAGTGTAAACACTCTGTAACGGACATTATGCTGAACAAGACACCATTTCCATGAAGTTATAACCGGCTTCATGTCAACTTTATGTGTCATTATATCGAAGTCTTTACGGAAGTGAAACAGGAAGTGTCATGCATCTTAAAAACTTCTAGTGTCTTTTCATCTGTTTCTTTTTAATTTATAGTTTTATAATTTCCGCCTGTAGGCGGCGAGAAAAGAATTCCAACCGAATACATGAATTTCAGCTCAGAGTCTGTAGCAGGGGCACGCCGACAGTCCCGAGTGTGTGTGTGTGTGTGTGAAGATCAGTGGAAAAGTCAAAGGCTACATATTAAACGAATGCAAAGTCTTGGGTCTGGGTCACGTGACGCAGGCTCGTCGCGTTTCGTTGCATTCGTCCATTTCGGTTTGGCGCGTCACTGATAATAAAATCAAAAGCGAGAATACAGTGGAGCGCGCGCGCCGCCCGGCCACATTTGCAAACCGTCACCCGGTTTTTAGTGCGCAGACGCAAAACACCGTCTAAAGTACTGAATACAAACACACACACAGACATCTACACATAGGCAGCTTGAAATTTATGCTTACAGTTTAAAAAAATTCTGTATACATTACTGAACAACATTAACACTTAAGTACTAAATTACCACTTGCAGCTAAAAAAAAACAAACAAACATCTACAGCAATGAATTAACTTGTATAGTTAAAAAAAAAACCTTAAGTTCTGAATTAATACTTACAGCCCGAAAAACACTTTTTTGAAAAAACATTACTAAGAGAACTCATACAATTAAAAAAAAGACTTACAGTACTTAATAAACTATTGCAGCTATAAATCAATTGCCTACAGTACTGACATTAATTACACTTACAGCTCTAAAAACACCTACAGTACTGAATTAATTCTTATACCTCTTACACCTCTAAAACATCTCAGTAATGCGTTCAGTTCATTTCAGTACTAAATCAACTCTTACAGCTTGAAAAACTCCTACAGTACTGAATTAACTGTTGCATCTCTAAAAACACCTACAGTACTGAATTAACTGTTGCATCTCTAAAAACACCTACAGTACTGAATTAACTCTTATGCATTTAAGAACATCTGCAGGACTAAATTAACTCTTATGCATTTAAGAACATCTGCAGGACTAAATTAACTCTTACAGCTCTAAATAAAACATATCCTGTACCGAATGAAAACTTACAGCTTTAGAAACTTCGAATTGGCGCGAAAGCTAATGAACTACTTGGGTGTAAACATCACATTCTGTATTGAATGAATTCTTAAAGTTTTAACCCTCCTATTATCTTTCAGGCCATTTTGAACCCATTCAATGTTTAAAGTCTGTAAATAAAATAAAAAATTTAAAAAAAAAAATTGCTTTATATTCAGTGACTTTAATACATAAATATGGGTAACAATTTTAATTATGATAATTTTCTGGAGGTTGAAATTGCTGGATAAATGATTTTTGTAATTTAAGGGTTTGGGTTATTTAAGTGATTTACAGGTGCTAAGTTGTCTCATGGGCATCCAGTGGCATTAATCTATAAACAACGAAGAAAAAAATGATTATGATATAATGATTGTAATTATTGGCAAATCGATCTATACAATCAATGTGTACATTGGTATTGATGAATTTAAAAAATCAACCTTTTTATCCATCCATTAATAAAAAAGAAGAGCAGTAATATTAATCTGTCAAAGCTGGAACTGTTGTCAGAGCTGCTGTAAAAGAAAATGAATCAACAGCTTTCTGGATCTTTTTTTGAAAGATCATTGTGGTATAATATTATAAAATGTCTGTGTGCGTGTGTTGAAATCCTGCACCTGCCCAGTATCACACACCACACTCAGCGACCTGCTCATCAGTCATTAACAAGCCATTTATCTTAGCAATAGGACAGTTGCTCAGGCAGATGGCGAGCAGTGTTTAGCGTAATAACATCTCGGAACGGTGTTCGCTCACTTCATTCCTGTTTCAAGTTAAACTCTGTTCATATAACCCTGCTGTGATGAATGATTCACGTGGGTCGAACGGTGTGTCTATGTGTGTGTGGGTGTGTATGTGTATACGTTTAGGGACATCCCTTTTGTTTTTGTGTAAGGTGAGGCAGGAGGTAATTACAGGTGTGTATATGTGTGTATGCGCTCACACAGTCCTTAGGGAGAGGTAAGCTGAGCCGCGCAGAGAGAAAGAGAACACTAAGAGTCTTGATATTTATTCGCTTCTTTTTGTCTTCTGCAGTTTTTTTGTCCTGCTTCTCTGCTGTTCCTGCTTGAACGTGTAACATCATGGCAGCCGTAAGTATCGGTTATTCATATAAAAATTAAAAACATTACAATTTTAAAAGTACTTAACATTTAACATGTTATTCCTCATATGGTGCAACAGTTATACACGCTATCACAAAAGTATAGACTGGCATTGTGTTTTCATTCAAATTTATCAATAAATAAGACAATGAGATGGTTGTTCTTGTCCTATCATCTGAGTTTGCTAAGCGACAGGCATTCCTGGGATGCTTTAGAGGTGTGGTGATGAAGTTAAATCTTAACAGCCAGTCACTCATTTGTGATGATCATATGACGCTAACACTTTAATCCAATCTTCGACAGTGAGCTTAGTAAGATCCTTCGAAACTAGTTAACTAATTAACTTTTCAACACGATGCTGTTTATGCTTTTATGATAATTCCTATAGCACAATGAAGAAGGACTAACTGTTTTAGAAACCCTTTTGGTTATATTTACATTAGTCAGGTCAATACTGTAGATTACACCGAATATTTCCACCATCTAAACATATTGTTATCAAAAAATAATATTGGCGAACATCCTGATTATTACAACCAAGTATGTGCACACAGTAAGTACAAGTACAGGTGTGCCTAACATGTGCGATGTTGTTATTATGGATGGCAATGGAATTGTTATTATTTTTAATTTTTTTTTTACTTTCCTTTTACATTCTCTATATAGACAATGCTATCATTCACTCATGCACTCATCTTCCGCAACCATTTAAATGCTTCTACGGAAACCGGTTCTTAGTTGTTGCTTTGCATAAAACGTGTGTTTTACTATCAGCTAGAGATGAAGGGAAAGTCATTTCAGTTACATATCATGAAGCTCTCATCATGAAGTCCTATTGCCACTCTGACTCTAAAATCTCTACTATCTAATTTTTATTATGTATTATGTATATGTGTTTGCATATGAGGTGGTGTAATGTTGCACTGTAATCATACATGTGCTGCTCTAAACTGTTCACACATTGGCAGGCAGCACAGCATCCTGTACGGTCTGAGCAAATCATTTGCGAGCTTGGTTTAGAATTGTGACTAAATCTTATAAGAACATAATGTGAATTGGGATATTTATAAAAATCTTGATCAACCTATATATCGTCATAATATTGTATCAGGTGGTCCCCAGTGAGTCCCTTCCCCACTATCGGCTAGATGCCAATTATTATTTATGAGGCAGAGGATGATGGGCAAATACCAATAAATCTCACTTTTTTTTTTTTTTCCTGTACCAAGTTCCTATACTTCTTTAAGAAGTTTGAACATGATTTTTCCCCCCCTCATATTTTTGGTTTGTACATGCACACTGGAGATTAGAGCTGCACGATTTTATGAAGAAAAAAAAAATCGCTGATTATTTTGCGATGTTAACCTATTATACTGTAACATTTACACATTTAATCTACCGTTTCGCATTCAATCAAATTTATCAAGGATAACAGCAAATAATGGCACAAATGATCTCATGAAGAGGTTTGTAAAAAGTTATCATCTAAAAATTATTGAAATATATATATACAAATATTTTAATTATTGACAAACACTACACTACATAAATAGCTGACTATGAATATATGACCTGTAATAAATTGCATATAATAATTTGTCTGGATTGTGGTTTAATTGGGCAGCACTACTGAACACCCATTTAAATAAATAAATAAATAAATCATTACATTTACATAATGGCTCCCTTTAAATAAAAATGATGCAGTAATACATAGTTCACGGTAACAATGTGGAGAGATGTTCATTTTCTTTGTTCTTTCTCTGTTCATTTAAATCAAGTAAATAATGATCCTAAACAGACAAGGTATATTGTAATAAAATACATCGTGATGATGTATTGTATTGGTCGATAAATAATAATGTAAGATTATTTGTTGAAAATGTCTAGGACATATGAGCATACTGGCGATCTAAGATAAAAGATCAGACTCGACATTCAGGGAAAAAAAAAAAGTCTAAATTTTCCATCGCTTATAATAAGCACTTTATATCCCAGTTGGGAAAAGGCTGACTCTGTAGGTGGTATTTTTAGAAGCGAGATAACGTGTGTGATGATGTACGCATGAAGTTCACAGTAGTTCACAGTGCCAGATTAGAGACTTATTCAGCTGCAGACAAAAGAAAGAAACACTAAACATGTATTAACTTACTGACTGCACTACCCATTTTATTTTATTTTTTTATTTCATTTTGTGTGTGTTTTAGATTGGAAACCGTGGTACCATCTCCCAGGCATCTGATTTCGATGCTGAAATCGATGCAGAGAAACTTAGACAGGCCATGAAGGGAACAGGTGAGGAGACCGCCATATATATTATAAAATATTGTTATTTACGAAATGCCTCGTCATTTATACAAATCTTTAGGAAACTGTTCTGTGTTTTATACAGTATTGAACACTTTCACCACAACTCAATTTCGCTGTTTTTCATAATGCCTCATTCTGATTTCTTTTTTCGTTGGGATTAATAAAGTACTTTATTTATCTATATACTGTACAGTATCTATCATGATTTTGATTAATCAGATGTTAACAGTGACACTGGTTCTGGCTATAAGGTTCATTTTTATTAATCCTCTAATTTTTTTTATTATACAACTCAGTCTATAACTTCTATAATGTCAGCTTACACCATGTATGCTTATAAACAATTTAATTTATAAATCTCAATTGAAAATGGTGTGAGATGCTTACACAAGGATTTCTGTGAGAAAAAAGGTTATTTAACAATGTTGAAATAAGTCTCACTTTTCAACAGGCTGCGATTTATTTATTAATTTTTGTATTATTAACTTAAATAAAAGTGAGGAAATTACTGTTTATACTGTAGCTGCTGTAATACCCTGGTGAGCCATGACATTACAATGCAAAACATTATGCCCAGTGTTGTGTTGGTTCCCCTCGAGCTACCGGGGCAGATCTGGTCCATCGGCGCGTGACTCCTCGGGACCCCTGGGGACGTGCTGTGGTGTCTGGCAGCAGGACGCTGGCACGATCCTTTGGTTGCTGTGGGTTGTGGGGTGGGGCCTTAAAGGATCAGACTTGTTTCTCTGGCGCACAATTGGATTGTTATCTGGGGGGGTTTTAGAGTGAGTTGGCGAATCGGGCTCTTTGCCTCATGAGTCTTGTGCACAGAGGACTGCGTTGCACTGGGTGCTCTGGTGCGTTTAGATATCTTTTGATTTTTTTTTTAGATTTGAGCCACGGCCATGAATAAGCCATTTGTACCCATGACCCTATTACAAGTTTACTGGAAGATAATTGATAATCATTGCTAATGTGTTTATGTTTGGTGATAACAGGAACCGACTCATTTTTGGAGACATTAAAAGCAAAAGGAAAAATAGATACAACATATGATGTTCTTTAATAATTGAAGATTTTATTTCTGATCAATTTGAATTCATTTTGGAAATGTGTTATGGCAGACACTGCTAACTTTGTTCACATGATTGTAGAAAAGTCTTTCGAGGCTGTTGAGACAGGAATTGAGAAGTCATGGAGTGAAGGTGAGGTCCTTACCGCTGTAGTGTTAGAGACGGTGCAGAAGGCAAGCACACGCACAGCTGCACTTGTCTGCTGTATTAACCCACCAGCTGCAACTCTGTTACACCCCTCTGTGCTTATTTCTGCCATGCCCCATTGTGAGCAATTCCTCATGCAATTAACGCTGCAATCTTTTTTTTTTTTTTTTTTTTTTGTTCCTCATTTCTTCCGGGAAACAGTCCAGCAGAGACAGTCGTGACAGTGTGGTCTTTCCTGGAATGTCCAGGCGATTATCGGGTCATTTTTGAAGCAAGAATGACCCGATAAACACTGTGTCAAATGGTGTAGCATTAATTGCGTTAGAGCTCCGAGCAGAAGAATGTTTCTGTATCATGGGACATGTTGTTGAGATGTTGAGACCCTGACGAAGTTAGAGTTGCGTAACTGGCCTCAACTGAGGCGTGGAAACAAAGCAGTGTATACACACACACACACGCACACACACACACACACACACACACACACACACTCTGAGAGAGCTAATGTAAAGTGAATATGAACTACAGTGCCAAAACTACTGCTGTAGAGAAGAAAGCAACACCCTCTGACCAATCAGAGTTCAGAATTAAATATAAAACTGTACACAGACCTGCAAACCATTCGTACAGTAAAGCCTGGCGCTTAGTCTCAGCTCATCATAAATGGTGTACTGACATAAAAAAAAAAAAATTCATTTTGCACAAATTAAAAAAAAAAAAAAGGATGGAATTGAGTTTTATTGTATAATAATGATAAGGGGATGAGCAATAAATCCACCCCATCATTAACACCATTCATCATGTCTTCATCCAAATCCAATGCAAATCGCGACAAATTTCGTGCGAGACATTGTCGACATAACACATGACATGTCCTGGCTACCAAAATTTAATTTAGAATTAGCAGTAATAGCAGTAATTCCACCAACGTATCATTTTTCCATCACTTTTCCCGCCATGTTTCTTTTTGAATCTGATTTCTTCTTCTTCATTGTCTATGAAGCCTTTGCTGGGTCTATAATATTCTCTTCATCCTTTAAACAGGATGTGAACAGAATGTCAGGGTGTGTTAAAACATACAACATTTTAAGAGCTAACAGTTTTGCCGTACAAGTTTCCTGTGATAGCAGAACTTTTTTTTTTTTTGGCCTAAGGTACAGTACGAGGTCATATAAGTTTTATTTATTTCAATGTGATTAATTCAATGCTTTATATTACTTGAATGAGTCAAACATTATCCGCATTCTGGTGATATTAAAACGGCTGTTGGCTGTACTGTCTTATCGGCGCTTTCCATCCAAGACTACTGTCTCACTGTACGTGTTCCATCAGTTCATTTGTAACTGCGGTACGAGCAAAAATGGATGCCGGACTTGTGATTTTTTTTTTTTTGTGGTCGGGGGTGTAACCTGGCGCAGAAGAGTTGCTTATTGAAGAGCCGAAGCCTAAACGCAGTGGTGGAGGACTATGGTTCAGTAGGTCTTAGGTTCAAACCCCACAACCACCAAGCTGCCACTGTTGGGCCTTTGAGCAACGCCCTTAACTGCTCAGATGTATAATGAGATAAAAATGTAAGTCGCGTCTGCCAAATGCCTAAATGTAAACTTTGGATTAAATGCAGAGGACTGCTATCCGAGTATGTTGTAATCTTGCATGGCACTGAACATCCGCACACTTCTTCCACCACTGTCGACACTTTGTTTAGAGGTGTTAAAGCATTCTTCTTGTAGTCCTAATCTCGATAGATCAAACTTTCGCTTCTTTGGTCCCATGAACGCCGGCCAACAGGAATGAAGATTCACTTCTGATGAAATGTTCTGCGGGTTTCCTCTGGGTACTCCGGTTTCCTCCGACACTCCGGTTTCCAAGACATGCACTTCCAACGGTATATGATATATGCGAGCTTGTGGCCTGCAAAAGTTTGGCATCCCATGCAGGGTGTCGCTTGCCTCCTGCTTGAGATGTGCTTCAGGCCCGCAATGACCGCACATTAGTAGTATGATGATGATTATTACTATTAGGTAATGTGCTGTATTCTTTCTTCCTTTTTTTATAGGCACCGATGAGGCAGCCATCATCTCCATTCTGGCTCATCGTACGATTGCACAAAGGCAGAAGATTAAGGAAGCGTACAAAGTCTCTATCGGAAAGGTCAGGACTTTTTGTCTGTAATTATGTAAATACTGTTTTTAGACGGTAGAACTGATCCGAGACGAGGAATGAGGATGTTAAACACAATCAGTACTTTATCGCTGTAGAATCTACACACCAGATAAAGAGACCGTTAGATGGATGGACTTTATTGATCCCTGAGTGAACGTCCCTGAGGGTATTATCATTTATTAACCCTGCCTATCTAACCATCTGAAACCAAACACCGGCGGTCCTGTTTATGATCCGGAAAAATGGAGGTTTTACTACAGCAGTTCGCATTTATGCTCCGTTCACGAGGCAACACGATAAGAGAAGCAAGGCTGCTTTTGATTCACAGCTCTGCGCAGGAGTTTGCTAAAGGTGGCGTAACAGATGCCGATTATCGTCTCTTGACGAACGGTAAATACAGTGTGGAACGTTACTGATGTCTCAGGCGACACCTCGGTGAGCTCACACTGTCAAACAGGAGGAGGGAAGTGCTGTTTGTAGAGGAGTCTGGAAAAAAACAGATTTCCCTGGAGGTGGTTTGTGTGGACAGAAAGCGTGAGTCATTTGGGTGGAAATGGCCAACACAGAAACACACACACACGCACACAAATTCTTTCTTCCTGCTTCACTCTCTCTTTAGCTGTATTTGCATTTTCTTGCTTGTGAATCTAATGGGTTTTTCGTTCTCTTTTTGTTCCCTCTCTCTCTGTGTTTTAGTTTGTCTTGATGTCTCTGACGAGGGACATGTTAGTGCAACTGTGTTTGTGTGTGTGTGTGTGTGTGTGTGTGTGTGTGTGTGTGTGTGTGTGTGTGTGTGTGCTTTTAATGAATAACTTCTCTTGATCGCCTGCGTTCGATTTTATAGTTCAGAATTTGGCTTTGGAGCTGAGAATGTGACCGCAGCAGTAAAAGTCACACTTTTTCGCATTTTTAAACAGTTACTCACTCGGTGTAAAGTTGAAACCAGTAATGTTTAACGTGCAGAAAGTGTGTGTGTTAAGCTAGCCACACTGTATGGACAAAAAGAAGTATTAGCCCAAACCTGTTAATTATTGAATTCAGATGTTTCAATCAGACCCCTTACCCCCAGTGAAGGCCAATCGTAATGCTTCAGCATACCAAGATATCTTCTTGGACATCGCTAATGCTTTCAAATTAGCGGTAACAATTTTGGGGAAGGCGCTTTTCTATTCCAACATGACCGTGCCCCGGTGCACAAAGCAAGAACTATAAAGACATGGGTTTGATGAGTTCAGTGTGGAAGAACTTGACTGGCCCCAACACAGAACCCTGATCTCAACCCCATCGAGCTCAGACCTTCTCGCTCAACATGAGTTTCTGACCTCAGGAATGCGTACAAATTCCCACAGCCTGTTTTGGACAGCCCTCCAAGAAGAGTGGAAGCTTTATAGCTGCAAAAGGGGGACTGACTCCATATTGAAGTACAGTATATGTATGTTTTGGATACAACGTCATTGCAGGTTTGGCCAAATACTTTTAGCCATATAGTAGCACATGTATAGTGCTAGAGAGCATTTTCTTATGCTACAGTACATTTCTCAGGTTGAAGAATTCAATGAAGCAAATCACGAGTCCCTCTCTCTCTCTCTCTGTTTCTTGCTCTGTCTCTCACTCTCGCTTTCTCACTCTCATCCTGTCTGTCTCAGGTCACTTGCTCTCTGACATTTCAAAACAAAAGAGCTGTATTATGATGGCAGTGTTAAATTACAATGTTGATGAAACATTTAAATCCGTCTGTATCACATATCAGGGTATCACTGCATGTGAGTGTGTGTGAGTGTGTGTGTGTGTGTGTCGGCATGTGTGCATGTGTGTGCGTTCATTTGTGTGTTTTTGTATATTCTGAATACATTTTCATCTTTCTTGCCTATGAATATAAGTTCGACCACAGACGTACAGATGTTTGCATACACATTAGAGCTGTAACGCAGTGCACCGATCTGTAGCTACAGGTTAGGACAAAACATTTCCACCTCAAGTTTTAACTCCGAAACACTTTAAAGGTAAAGACTTTTAAAGAGAGAGGGAAAAAAAAGAATATCATGCTTACTTCTTTAAACTAGTTTACAAGGGCGTGGTACAGTAAGACTCCTCATGACTCTTCTATTTACATTTTGAATTTACCATATCTACTGGAAGAAAAAAAAAAGTTTTGGACCCCAAAAAGTGCCTTGTCACCTTCCGGCAAGATGGAGCTTCGGTCCTCAATGCCAAGAAGGCTGTAACCATTTTCAAGAGGAACTGAGATCTGTATATGAAAGCAGTGTGGATTCGAACCTGGAGGATTACTTCATCTGTTCTGCTGTTTGGACAGGAACGGAAAGTTTATTGAGGTGAAGAAATTGAGGAAAGAGTGAATTTGTGGATAGGAACCTCCTCAAGCTTGCCTCGCAAACCCCATTCCAAAATGGCGCTCTGTAATGGAAACACTGTTTCAAAGAAGAAAGAATGAGGCACGGTTCGGAAGAGTTTCAATACTGGCCTAAAAACATGGAACCCTAAATACTGTGAACAATTTTGAATGGGGTATAACTCTGAAACTATTACAATTACAGACCTGAAACCTTATCAACCAGCAAGTGGGCATAGTCTAGGCCAGGGGTGGGCAAGTTCGGTCCTAGAGAGCTGCTGTGCTTCAGATTTTGGCTTGAACCCTGAAAGAAAAACAACAACAACCTCGCCTTAGTTATCCTGAAGATCTTGATTAGCTTGTTCATGTGTGTTTGATAAGGGTTGGAGCTGAACTTTGCGGGATTGTGACTCTGTAGGACTGAGCTTGCCGAGTTCCCCTGAACTTGATGTGCTTTGGGAATCAGATAGGACGGCGTGGCGTCTTCAGGAACGTACAAACCAGAGACATAATAGCTGCTATATAACGGATATATAATTTAGGGCATTAAAGCCCTTAAAATGGGGGCAAATTTACTGAAGTCCTTGTACTTAAGTCGTCAACCATTTTTACAGAAAAGTATTCTTCCACAGTGTGGAAGAAAAGAATTCTCACCACGCCCCCAAAAACACTGCTAATAATATTAATTGAAATCTTTATTCTAAGAAAACATACAATTATATTCATATTTTTAAACATGCAATTAAAATATTTAAAAAAATATTTAAATTCAATTCAATTTGCAACCAAATAGCAGCTGTCGAAATGTCCACTTGCTTCATCACCAAATTAGGTGAAGGGCAGCTAGGAAAACATGCAAAAACATCAATGAATGAATTAAAGGTGTCACTGTGGCATAGTGGTTTGCATGGTGGCCTCAGGGTGAAGGGGTTCGTATCTTTTGTAACCTCAGGTTTGTGTGTGTAGAGTTTGCATGTTCTCCCCAGTGCTTGGTGGGTTTCCTTCAGGTTCCCTCCCACAGTCCAAAGACATGTAGATTAGGCTGATTGGCATTCCCAAATGGTCGTGTGTGTGTGTGTGATGGATTGGCACTCTGTCCAGGGTGTGTCCGAATTCTCCTGGAGGTAGGTGCTCCAGGCTTCCCTGGACTCACATTCCAGTATAGAAAAGAATGAATCAGCTGGCATTTACCCAATGATGTGAACATCTGCAATGAATTTCTTTCAGTCATAATAATATTTTATCAGCTTGATTACAGTTTTGTTTTTTTGTTTTTGTTTTTTTTTACAGTTTTTGCTTCTATATGATGTGTGTATGCATGAAAACGGCACAATGAATGAAATGAAAGTGATTGTTTTATATTTTATAAGTGATTATTTTAAGTGTTGCTCTGCACTCAGAAATAAGTGCAAACAAAATATACCTCTTCAATTTGAGTTGCATATTAGCATGGAGTCACATCCCTAAAATAGATAGAAAGGTCGCACACACACTCATTGCAACGCTAAAGTCTCTGCTTTGGTGGCTCGTAGAATTTGGAAGATGACCTCAAGTCGGAGCTCAGCGGTAATTTCGAGAAGGTGGTGTGTGGCCTGCTGATGACGGCACCCGTTTACGATGCCTATGAGCTGAGAAACGCCATCAAGGTGGGTGGATGCTTCATGCATTATCATGTATATACAATATATATCTACAATTTAACCAGACGCTCATTTCGTTCACAGTGTGTCTGTTGGAACCTGTTAATTCTGTCTTTCAGCTAAGATGGCGAATGAGGTCTTGTTGTGTGTTCATTTCAGGGTGCTGGAACTGATGAAGCGTGTCTGATCGAGATTTTGGCTTCAAGGAACAACGCTGAGATTAAAGCTCTGACCGCTACCTACAAGAAAGGTACACATCCTACATGTACATTCCCAGCACGCTCGCTTGCACCACATTCAGGGATTTAAGAACTACACTCCTATCCTTAAGCACCTGGATTCGTCTGGCAAACATTTGGTACACGGAGTCACTATTTTGCAAGCAGGTGTTCGCTTTAAGATTTGCAAGACTACACACATTCCCTCCTGGGATCGACCCTGACTGAAAGACACACCTGAGGTACCAGACCTCAGGTGACCCAAGTGTCATATTAGTTTTGCATGGAGTTATGCGGTTTGATGTGCAAATCACGAATCATGGCTTTGTGTTCTCTTCTGATCGATCTGTAACGACGGAAGAGTACGATCGCGATCTGGAGGATGATATCAGCGGAGACACATCTGGCATGTTTAAGAGGGTCCTGGTGTCCCTGGCTACGGTAAGCTACCATTCAGCATACACGCGCACACACACACACACACACACACACACACACACACACACACACACACACACAGACAGACACACAAATCTAGGGCAGTGTGTTTTGCCTTGCAGATGTAGGGTTCAGGCCACAGTGCACCTGTATAGGGGTGGGCCGTCCTCCTGAACGATTGAGTTCACATGTGCATAAATTTACATAAAACTGCAGTATCCTGCAAAACACACCTACTATTACTACTCCAACTCTTCCTCCTCCTCCTACTACTACTATTAATACTACTCCAAATATTAATACTATTCCTCTAATTACTACTATTACAACTCTTGTTCCTACTGTTATTTAAAAATTATATGTACTGCTCCTACTCTTACTACTATTAATACTACTCCAACTACTGCTACTTCAACTTCTCCTCTTACTACTACTATTAATAATACTATTCTAAATACTACTCCTACTACTACTACTACTATTAAAAACACTACTACTACTCCATCTCCTCCTCCTCTTCCTCCTCCAACTATTAATACTATTAAGATATATACTCCAAATACTGCTACTCCAACTATTATTTCTTTCTTATTACTTTTATTTCTATTGATAATACTACTATTTACAATAGTATTTTTTTTTTTTTTTGTTATACATATAATACCGAAAAAGTGTGTGTGCCCCAAAGAAGCTACTTCTGAAGTTTATGCAACATGGAAGTGGCCAATCTCGCGTCCCTAAAAATTCCAAGATACTAACATCAGCCGTTTTGGAGAGAAGACTTCATATGTGCCCCCAAAAATGCCCATTTTTCAGTGTCATAATGTCTCTTATCAAACAATAATCATTTAAAAGGCAAATTATTCATATTTCTTTCAATTTGATTCAATTTTATTTGTTTAGCGCTTTTAACACTTGTCATTGTCACAAAGCAGCTCTAAACAATCAAAATAAAAATGTGAACAAATTTGTGTGGAATTTTTTTATAAATCAACATGACATATTTAGGGCAGTGTGTACCCCTTCTGTAGACTTTACAAATCTATAGTCTTTGTTGAGCAAGCTGAGGGCGAGTTTATCAGTTTTTATACTAAAATTGATAAGTTTCAAGAAGTTATTATTGAGAAGTTGGTTATTATTTCAAATTTTTTGCTTAAATAGTTTTTGGTAAAAGCTTAAAATCAGGCAAAAAATCCGTAGTGTCCGTAACCACGTCAAATTCATGTTGCAATATTGGAACAATTTTGCTTCTTAGAATAATACACTTTTTCAAGTTTGTCAAGTTTCATCTGAATGACGATTAAGATCACTGAAAGATTTGAAGTCAAAAAAGTTACAGACACTACATAAAAGGGCATGAACTCATATTTAGCAAATGTGTTTCTCTTTGTCTGATGACAATAATATAAATGTGTATGCATATTTACAAAAAACGGAGCATGGATCAGGAGATAAGAAGCATTAAGTACTGTATTCGGAGAAATGGTGTTCTATGATCCTGTCTGAAAGTTCACTTCTTCACCTATTTGAGACACTTTTTTAGCACTGATGCCACATTTTGCCTGATTACAAATACTCATACATACTCCTATTATTAATAATAATAACAATCAGCCAACTGCTACAACTCATGCTCTCTTTCTACTACTAATGTTACTAATCGTATTCCTGCTCTGATTACTAATCTTCCTCCTCCTCCTACTACTTCCATGTCCAAACAGTCAGAGACCAATAAGAGTAAAACTACTTTTGCATTTATTCATTACAACCTATGCCATATATGTTCATTCTTGCACACTATAGATGAACATATTCCCGTTTGTTCCTGGACCTATAATCAAACTCCGTTTGAAATAAGCGACATCATTAACCGTTTTCTTCCCTTATATTTCCTGTTTCACAGGCCGGGAGAGACGAGAGCACTGTTGTGGATGAGGCACTCGCTAAACAGGATGCCAAGGTGAGCATGGAGAGTTAATGCCACTAAAATGTGCATTATAAAACACTATAATGCTGTGTGTGTGTATAACACACTGTTGATGTGCGGTATTCTGTAGGAGATCTTTGAGGCGGGAGAGGCGCGCTGGGGAACAGACGAGGTCAAGTTTCTCACCATCTTGTGTGTGAGGAACAGAAACCACTTACTTAAAGGTGTGTTTAACATGCTATCTTATAAATCACATTCATATCAACTTTCTTTATCAGATATATAAATAACCTTCTTATGAACTCAACTACAGATGATCAATTCATTTCACATGCAGCGTTTCAGACAATAAAAAGCTGTAGCATCTCAAGAAGACAAAATTGACGGTCTTGCTTAATTTGCCTAATATTTGTATACCTGATTTATATTTGGGTGGATTTACACTAGAAGACATCCCTGGCTTTGCCCTAGTGCACTTCTTTCACACCCCATGTAGTGCACTAATAAAGGGAGTACATCGATGAAACCCAGAAGGCTTTAAACACTCACTCACTCATTGTCTATACCGCTTTAACCTGTAAGGTCGAGGGGTGCGTGGAGCCTATTCCAGGAGACTTAGGACATGAAGCATGGTACACTCTGGATGAAATGCAAATCTATCGCAGGACATACACTCACACACACACGCTCACACTACAGGCAATTTGAGAATGAAAAAATGAAACTAATATGCATGTGGCACCTGGTGGAAACCCACCGAGCGTGGGGAGAACATGCAAACTCCATCCATACAGACCCAAGGCAGGAATCGGACCTGGTCCTTGGAGACAAGGCAACAATGCTAACCACTACACCACTGTGCCACCTGGCTTTTAAACAACAGTATTGAACATTTGAGACTCAACACTGACTCCTAGTGGTAGAAAGTTGCATAGATTTTTACTGTATCATTTTTACTTTATAATTTACTTGATAATAAATACTAATTTAGTTAGTATTTAAAATTCTTGCTATAATGTGTAATTGGATTACAGTACATCTATTTTTATTTTATCCTCCATTAATGTTGCAGTGTTCCAGGAGTACCATCAGATTTCAGGCCGTGACATTGAAGACAGCATTAAGAGGGAGATGTCCGGCTGTCTGGAGGATGTTTTTCTCGCTATAGGTCTGGCCTTTTTATTATTATTATTATTTTTTTTATTATTATTTTATTAGCTATTAAAATGTCATCTTCTTTGAAACCTTCTTACAGTATATGCAAGGATGCTAAATATATATTAAATGTAATTAATTCAGCATCCATTTATCAGTATTTTGAGCAAATTTTGTAAAATTATTGTGTCTAATTGTGTAGTCTAATACATTTAATCTCCATTACCAACAACAACAATTAAATCAGATCGGGTGTCAAAATTTTGTCACACCATCAAGATGTGTCATGATGCGTTTTCAAGATTTCGCCTAGTATACCTTCCATTTTAATAGTAGATCTGTAGTATAGCTGTGCAAGAACTCAAAGTTTAATTTTGGCTCACGAATGTATTTTGTGTTTCTTTGTTCTGCAGTGAGGTGCATCAAGTGTAAGCCGGCATTCTTCGCGGAGAGACTTTATAAATCTATGAAGGTAAAACCACTAGAGCAGAAATATCAATCCATACAGTCCATTTGGGAAATTATGTTTTGAAAGGGAACTTATTGGTGTGTGCGTGTGTGTTTAGGGTCTAGGCACCACTGACAGCATACTGATCAGAGTGATGGTTTCTCGTGCTGAGATCGACATGATCGACATCAAAGCCGAGTTCCTGAAGTTGTACGGAAAGACTCTGAACTCCTTCATCAAGGTGTTTAACTCATACACACACAATGTGTTTTCTTTTATACCTATATCTAATTTGGCTATTTAATTGAAACGTGTATTCTAATTGACTTTAATCAGCATTATATGAACACTGTTCCTGCTTTTAAATCAACTTTACGTTTTTCTTTGTGTTTTTTCTTTTTCTTTTTTTTTCTTTTAAGGGGGATACATCTGGGGATTACCGAAAGATCCTTCTGGATCTTTGTGGAGCAGAAATCTAAGCTGAAGTCCACTCTATTTACTCTAATATGACATTTATTAGGAGTTTCTAATGTGTGTGATTAGCTGACTGACTCCTGTTCATTAACATGTAACTAGTGCGTGTGTGTGTGTGTTTGGTCCAAAGATTTAGCAAAACATTGTTCAAAAATTTCATATTTTGTAATGCCAAATAACGAGAATGGTGCTTTAAAACCTCAAAATAAATTGTAACAGTTTCTCTCACTCTCTCTGGTCTCTTATTCTAAAAACTCAGCTAAAATGCTAATGGTGGTTTTATTTTCAACTGCATGCCTCAGCTACACCATTTCAACAGACAGATTATTTGTAGAATTACTCTTCTGCTTACAAGCTGTCTACATCTGAATGCTGAATCTGTTCTCTGAGCCTGAAGGTGGTAAAAAAGGTGAGGAAAAAAGTGATTAGCTCTAAGATGCAGCTATGAATGCTGAGGAGTTTTTTTATTTTATTTTTTAGCTTTATGCTATATTTTTGTCCATATTATAGTTAAATGTTCATTAAACTGTGTCTTAAGTGACATTAGCTAGTCTTGCTTGCTAATGCTAATGACCAAAACATTCACACAAGGCTAAACGTAAGGCTTGTTAGCTTGTTAGCTAAGACCTGATCAGATGTTTTTCATGGAATTGCCACCTTGGTCATCCAATGGTCCCTGTACCGTGGTGTATAGCACATGTACCACATGTTAATGCCTTGTACCAAGATACCAACAATATGTATGGAATGTACATTGTGTAGAACATTACGAACAATTGCATTTGGTACCATCATGTTATGACCCATTGTATGTGCCATTCTGTATACAATAATATGCACCTGCATCTTAGAAATGGAATTACCTTGGTGCAGTGTAATACAGTACACTGTATGTAATATAGGTATTGCCTGTATTATACGTACTATAACAGTAGAATGTACTAACATATCTAATATAGTCCAGTACATGTCATGTTAGATACTGACTGAACTATAATAGTAATTTTGATGCCCAACAAGTATCATGGCATTCAGCCAAGTATGGTGGTACATACCATAAGTACCTACTTATGTGCCACAATACCTATCCTGGTACATTTGCATTTGGCAGACGCCCTTATCCAAAGCCAATTTTATCTCATTATATATCTGAGCAGTTAACGGTTAAGGGCCTTGCTCAAGGGCCCAACACTGGTAACTTGGTGGTGGTGAGATTTGAACCTTTTGGTCAGCAGTTCTATGCCTTAACCACTAATACTCGTCATATAAAGTCGTATGGTGCATACCATGATAATGTCTGACATACAATGCTAAAACTATGGCTGAATATCATGGAAGAAGTTTAGTTTCAAATTTCTTATGGAACATGAGCTTCGAATATTAATCTTCTCATAAAAATGGTTTAGGTCCACTCGTCCATTTTAGATCAGGCATAATCAATCGCATTTGACCTCATGGTGTGGAATTACAATTCGGACTCTATACTGTCTGTAGGTATGTGACAACGAGGGGGAATCCAAAAGTTTCAAGATTAACTCTGTTTACAAGATCCTGGGTCAGCAGCCTGGGGACTAACTTGGCAGCAACACAAGCATGTTCAAATCACACGCGAGTTTAGCCTGGACTGTTCTGTCTGACACACTGACAATGGCAGGATTGTTCTCCGACGATCATCATGCACAAGTTGCTGAATGGTTTTGATATTTTCAGGGGTTGAGCTCGTTGAAGGTCTTCCTGATCTCTCATCGTCTTCCGTTGGTTCTTCCTCTCTTGAAGCATGTGTGTGACTTAAAACACCTCGAACGACTTATTGCAGTATCGCCGTAAACTTGCTGTATCGTCAAAAGTCTCTGTGGTAGATGTACCCAGTTTCACGAAGAATCTCATGTTCGCATTTTGTTCTGTCGAATTGCTGTACATGATGAAATAGCAGACGTGGTAATGCACGAGGTCAGAATAACAATTAATTGCACAGCTCCCATTACAGTACCCAAGACAATGTCTTTTGGCACACTGACCTATAAAGGTCGGTGCTCCCTGTGACTGTGCATGGAAACTTGTGCTGCCATCTGCTGGCGTGTTACAAAACTAGACTCAGTTCTTTAGGAGAACTGGCCGATAGTAAACTACTCTTTAACCTTTTTATTATTATAATTCATAGTAACACATTCATTATTTTTGACGTATCCCAGAATATATTAAAGGAAGAGTTTGGTTAAAAATAAACTCCCTTTAGGATTCTGCTGAAATTTGAAAATCACCAAATCAATACCAAACACATCTAACTGACATTTCCTGTTGAGCATGGTTTGTCTAGGATATCTCTATGCTATCCACAGGGCACAAAGGTTTACTGAATGGTTTGATCAGGATGAAGATTGTATAAATCATTAAATTATGATTAAATTCATATAACTTCCCCCAAATCGTAATTAATTGAAAACTCATGGGAGATTTCATGGTGCGATGTCTTAGCCAGAGCTCTCCAATAGCACCTCTAAATCACAACTAAGAGAATATCTTTTGGAAAAATGTTGTTCATTAGTAGAATAAAGGTTCAACGATTTGTAAAATCTATGTCAAGGAGTTTTTAAACTTATGGCAAATTGTTCCTGCCCAATATCTTACCAAATTTGTGTTTGTTTGGGGTAAAGATTGATTCAGTAAACCTTTGGGGTAAATGTGGGTCATTGTGAACTTTTAATTTTTAAAAAACTTTTTCCACCTCCTAGTGCTGATAAGGGCGTTCAAGTCAAACTGGGACTCGGTTATTAGAATAAAAATGTATTTCTTCATTTCTCTGTATAATCCCGTGCTACACTGATACACTTATCCCATGGTGCCTCTAGAGCTTGGATACCAGCAAGGTTGAAGATTTTCTCAGTATGGCAGCAACATGATCATACTGCCTGCTTCACATCTGAAACACTAGCCTCCCAGGAACTCCTTAAATAGCCCAAACATGTGGAAATGATTTGGAGCGAGGTCAGGACTATATGGGGGATGTGGCAATAACTCTTGTTCCCACACACAGATGCAAGTTGGCAACTATTCATCTGTTGATTTTCAAGGATCAGGCGTTTCACTTCCTGACTGTTCATGGGAACAACAGCAGTGGGCTCTGAGCCACCTTGGCCGGGATCGCCATTCACGGACGAACGGACTACTTTAAAACTTTTGTTTAAAAACTGCAACTAAGAGTCCCAGGTTGACTTGAACACTCCTTGTACATTTTATTAAATTATAATACCATCTCCTACTAAAACTGGCCTAAGCTATGTTTCATGCTCTTACTAAACACACTTCTCCATATATGTCACACAAACAATAGAAATAACACAAAAATGCTTAAGATTTGATGTTATATATTTTTTATTCGTTCCTGTTTGAATGATATTATTAAATACTGTGATTCTTTCATAGCTCTTAATGGTGATGTGAGATTATTACATGATATCTTAGCACTTTGGCATAAATCGCTTGATCTAATTAGGTCAAAAGCACCTTTTCATTATTCATCATATAAAAACACTCCATCGTTAAAAACTCACAAAACTGTTGAACAGATTTTCTAGTATATCATTTAAAACATTAGATTTTTGCAACAAAAATACAATATTGTGCATTGCCATTATATATAGGTATACCAGTATACCTTGATGTTATAAAGTGTATAATATTTTTATAACATTATATGCTACACTGTAGATGATGTGAAAAAAATAAAAAATTTTAAAGCCCTTTTAAAAATGTTAGTCAAAAAAAGTGGTTCCAATATTGTTCTGATAAACGATTTAAGGCTCAGACAAACCAGAACTGAAAATCTGTAGAAACCTGACCATCACACCGCAACAAACTCTTCCCATGAAGCTGAAAGCACACAATTGTTTAGGAAGACTTTGTAGGCAATGTGGATACACTGTGGATCCAGCATTGCAATCCCGATGTGCACAAAGAGACATGGTTAGCCAAGCTTGGAGTGGATGAGCCCAAGTAGCTTGCACTTGAGTCCTGACCTCAACCCCACTGAAAAACTTTGGGATGAACTGGAACACCAACGGCACCCCTGTTCACTTTGCCCAACACCAGTTGCTGATCCTATTAATTATGATTCTTGCTATATGGTATTGCTAGATGAGCACAAATTCCCACAGCTAAACTCCAAAATCTAGTGGAAAGCTTGTCCAGAAAAGTGAAAACTGGTAAAAGGGGTCTGGATCTAGAAATGCATATTCAAAAAAGAATATACGGGTATGATGATGGTCAGGTTTCCACAAACTTTTCTTCATAAAGTGTATAGTTGAGATTCCTTCTCCATATACTGTTCATACATCTATACCGTAAAAAAGTTTTGAGTGAAACCTCATTTCTACATATAAACATTACATTAAATTAGGCATGGAAAGAAATGGGAACAAATTTTGTACTCTGACAGGCTGGAGGTGATATATACAAATATAAAATATACAATCTAAACATTATCTGTTTATGTAACAGCAGTAACCTGCGAATCCCTCAGCATTCAGCATCACCAGTATACTAATTACTGGCATCACTGCACATGTTTCTCACTGGATCGTGCCTTAAGATAGATGCTTTTTATGCTTTAATGGTGCATGCATCACTATATTGCTTAACAAACAAAAGCATTCCTCTGAAACTGCTTAGGCAGAGGGACTAGGCTGAAAAAGAGAGTCTAAATGAGTCATTCAAGAAGCTTGGACAACTATTACTCAAGACAATATTAAAAATACAAGAGAGTCTAAAAATAAAATATGAAGAAATGAGGGAAGGCTCAAGATTTTTAGACGGTATTTTCTCTCTCTCTCTCTTACACACACCCACAGAGGAACCTTGGATTGTGAGCATAATTCGTTCTGGAAGCATGCTTGTATATCAAAACACTAGTATATCAAAGTGAATTTCCCTCAAAGTGAAGAAATAATGAAAACTCATTATTTGTTTCACAACCCCAAAAAATAAATAGCCAAAAATAATTAATACAAAATAAATAAAAATAAAACAAATTAACCTTAACTTTACCTTTGAAAAAAGTAAAAATCCCAACAGATAAGTGTTTCCATTAGTGTGCTATATAAGTAACTGCGACACTATATGTGTGTGTGTGTGTGTGTGTGTGTGTGTGTACCACACAGAACCTCAATTAATCAAAATA
>QMIH01000258.1:117852-180063 GCA_003987875.1 Clarias batrachus | reverse complement strand
CCCCGCCTCCACCACCACTTATTTGGGTATTTTGATTAATTGAGGTTCTGTGTGGTACACACACACACACACACACACACACACACACACACACACACACACAATGAAAACACTTTTATCTGAAAACCTCTTTAAAGAGGAACATCTCTAATGACACTCGAGTGCACCCACACACACTAACGGAATCACTGCTGTAAAGTAAAAATAAAACAAATTAACCTGCCCTTTACCTTTGAAAAGAATCGCGACAGAGCAGTGTTTCCGTGTGCAGTGTGTGTGTGTGTGTGTGTGTGTGAAGGTGAGAGGAGGAAGAAGGAGGCACTCACAACTTTATCTTTAACAAGAAAGATCTCTACAAAACACTCACACATAAAAAAAGATGCTTTACAAGCACACATGGTCACAGTGTTATAGTAGAAAGTACACGTGTTAACTATATTGCTCGTCTTGGGGAACGCTCCCAAACCAGAGGTTCCAGACCACCAACACACACATACAGTGTAAATATACAAATATATATATATATAAAAATAGTAAACATGAATCAGCTTATTCACACCAGGTCCAGCCTGGTGGACATTAAGGTCTAAAAGTCAAAGAACACTAACAAGTTTAGACACAATGTCATTTTCTGTGACCTATGAACAAAATTTTCTCGATGTTATGGAGATTAGTTATGACACAGTACAGTAAAGCAACAAGTCCAAATCACGGCTTTTAAGAAAAAAATTTAATTAATTTTATTGAAAAATCTTGGACCAATTCTCTATTCTCCATTTCACCCCTTATGTTTAATTCCCTCCCAGCTTCCATGTTTCCTTCCAGTTAAACACAGAAGTATTTCTTGCTCCCTGGGTTTTTATAACAGAAGTAGACAAATCCTGAAACGTAAGCAAATTCTGTCTCCCTGTCTCAGGAATGTCTTTACTTTACATATGCAGTACATAATCCTACTTTATAGCATAATCTAATTCAACCTAAGAAGTTTCAAGAAATGGGAAAAACCTAAAAAAAAGCCTACTTACTGTATATATTTATACAAAATACGAAGCCATACGTATATATTTCTCTCTCGCCCTGGTTTCCGCTCGACCCCCCACCCCTGCCCCCCCAATTTGGTCGTAGCCAATTTTCACCCATCAGGCAGCGCACATGCATCAAATGACAGCTACCAACCAGTGTGGTCAAAGTCAATTCTGTGTTTCCCCCAAAAGCATTTGAAACCACCCGACCACATCTTTCTAAAACTGCTGCTCATGCAATGTCTGGAAGTGGTGTAACACTCTCAGGGTAAAGCAATATCAACTCCCCCTTTTGCATGCACGAGCTACCAGACACTCATGATTGGTTAATGTTGCTGTGATTAATAGGGTTGAGAAAGCACCCCTTCCTGAGAGCATGGTCACTTCGTCATTTTTGGGCCATGAATATTGAATGCTGTTCAGTGGAATCAAAATGACTGAGAAAAAACAAGAAGTGATCAGGTGGCTTCATTTTAAATGAGAATTCATCACACCATTAAACTGTGTACTCTCGAAAAATAGCACACTGAGAAGAATGTAGCATTTGATAACTTCCTTGGTAGTGCACTCAAGGTTTTTCACCCTAAACGACACTCATTTTAGTATTAGCACCAAATTCAGGCTCATATCTTGGGCATGAAGACTTTCAGTGGCTCGTTCTCGTGCACTTTATCCAGAAAGCCGAGGTTGAAGTAAGGATAGAGAGTCTCGTTAAAGGTGTCCCGGAACGTATAGAGGTGCGTCATGCTCTCAGCGTTGTAGAACGACACAAGACCTCTCTTATAGTCGAGGTACACACCAATGCGCTCCAACTGCTCATGCAAGGACAGGACAGTGGGAGGCCATGTCCCCGCCATGTACTGCACACCGTAGGAGAGTGAGACGGTCCAGAAGCCGTTGGTCGGTAGCGCTTTGATCACACCTTTCCTGCAGACAGATTCTCGCGCCACGCCCACCGTCCACACGGCACTGCTTGACACTTCAATTTCCCAGTAGTGGCATCCATGGGTGAAGCCTTGACTACCGAGTAGTGACAGAGCAGCGTCGAAGCGTTGTGGGTTGTCACGTGCTGAGCTGTTGAAGGTCTGGTAGCGCACGCAGGTGAGAGACGGCGTCACGCTTAGCCATGGGTTCGCTGTGCTTGAGTTGAACGTGATGGCTGACGGCACTGCACAGAATTTTTAAAGCAAAACAATTTGCATTTTTTTAAAAATAATGGGTTCCATCTTGCTGGCTAAAGAGTTCTTTAGGGTTTTGCTAAAACATTCTGTTTTAAACCATATGAAAACTTCTACTTTTAAAAGCTAACTATCCCAAAAATCCATATTGAATTTGTTTTCTAAAATTATGCTAATTTTGTAATAGAATAATTTATGAAAGGAAAAAAAGACAATAAACTAGACAATTAAAATCACTGGTCTTTACATCACATCACCAAATGAATTAAGCATACACTGCATAACTTACTAGCTAATTCGGCAGACTGATATAATGGCACAGAATGATATGTGGGAGAAAATGATATGACATAAGAGGTAAACCTGGATAGAGGCTGCCTTTGAGAGATTTCCAGACACGATACTGAAGTGGTCCAGCGAATCGACCCTCACACAACTGTGGCGGTGTCAGAGACGGTTTCTCAAACTTCAGCGGTTGCCTAAGACGGAGTAGAGAATAAAATCATGGAAATGGCAGATACAGTGAGGAAGATAAATATAGACAGTCCGGAAATACAGGCAAATCGAACAACACCTATAGGGACAGTTAAAACATCAGACAGAACGTTCGATAGACTCTTAGATCCACGGTTTGCAAGTCACTAAATAAAGAGGGTTTTAGCCAAAGAACTAATTCTCCCTGATTCTCCCACCACCATGCTTCAGTGCAGAGACAGGTTTCTCTGGGTACTAAGTAGTGCGGGGATTACGTCACTTGTAGCACTTTGATCCAAGGTGGAAAAACCTTCTCAGTTTGGTTTCGACAGGCCACAAAACCTTTTTTCTTTTCAACAGAGTCTCTGACCTGCCAGTTGACAAATTCTAAATGAAAATTAATTCTCCTTTTCATCCTTTGTGAATTTAGGCTGTAATTGCCGTGGAAACAGCTTACACAACCTGAGCTTTGGCTCTCTCCAGCCTCTTTAGATCCATCTAAAACAACCTATTGGTTGCTTCTTTAATGCCTTTCTTAACAAATCATTGACTTTTCATTGTTGAATGGCCACCTTTAGGCAGTCACAGCTATGCCATATTCTTTCCATATTATAATAATGGATGTAAGAGTAATATAATGAAAGTAGTGCATCAATGCCATCCATCTAGGAACCTCTGCAGTTCTACTAGAGACTGTGGAGGCCAATGGTGTTAGCCACTGTATTTATTCTCAATTTACAACAACGGTAGGACCTCTGGTCAACACTCACATGCACATCACGGGCAATTTGGGAACACCAATTAATCTAACCTGCATGTTTTTGGACTGTGGGAGGAAACCCATAGTCAAGCACGGAGAGAACATGCAAACTCCATGCACATAGACTTGAGGCGAGAATCAAACCCAAACCCTGGAGGTGCAAGACCACTGTGCTAACCATTACACCATTGTGCTATAAGTACATTAATTACACTCTTAGAAAATAAAAAAGCACAAAGGGTCAGTCTGTTAGGTGTTTCTATTTACTACATGGTTTTCCAAAGTACTCGGAAACTGGTATTCCAATACCTGAAGAACACTTAATGGTCCTTAATTTGACCTTTTGTTATCATTTAAAATATAATTGAATAATTAAAGAATGTGGTTTAGGAAATTCCACAAAAAAATAAACAGTATGAAAATGATTAAATATGATATTCTGTCTCTGAATTTTTCTCTCACCTCTGAAGTAGAGTCTTGATGTTCTATAAGGGAAAAGGAAGCAAAAGCTCTGATTAGTTTGGCACAGATTAAAGTCTTTCCACATGAGATCAGCCCACTCCACCTCTCCACCGCTTCTCTGTCCCTCTCTGGAAATCCCCCTGTCGTGCTGCAACAGCTACAACGTTTTATCTCCTCGATCAGGAAAGAGAGTGACATCACTTAATTAATTCCTGCTTTTTCCATGCAAAGCGTTTTTTCCCCTTTCAGTCCCCCAGGTCTCTAAAGCACGTATCTGGCTCCAAAAGTCTAAGCGCACTACAAAGAAGTATTTTTGTATAACGTGGGTGACTCAGGACAGCAGTGTGGCCCAGATGCAGGAGTTCGACTTGGGTGTTTACCAACTTCGGTGCCTAAAGCTGAACTCAGCGGGAGACATGAACACCATCAAAGAGACGTCTATACTAACAAACCAAGAATTAGGACAAAAAAAGAAAAACCTAGGGAAAAACCAAGGGCCTAGCCTCAGGAAAACCAACCTTTCTAAATTACCGCGTAAACACTCAGGACTTGGCAAGAACTTTATAAGAGAAGAAAAAGAAAGGTTGGTGGGAAATGAAAAACAGGAGGAATTGTGGACACGCGAGTTAACAATCTACAGGCTATACTTATTATTCAGTTAGTCATCCTGAAACACTAAGTCCCATTAAAATCCTAGTTCATTATTCAGTTATTAACTTACCACATATTATTCAGTAACCGCTAAAGATTATTCAGTAACTACAGTGCGTAAGTACTTACTACAGCTCATAACTATAGAAAATAATGAGCAAATATGGAAAACAATAAAGGTCAGAACACCTGACAGAACGAGAAGCCATAAGGGTCAGAAATTATACATGCTTATTGTTCCTGTGAATGAATATACAAATTGGTTATATACAAATTAAAGAAAAAACATGGTAGCCCTGTTTTCCTTGCATGATATGGGTTTACTTCTTCCCTTACAAGAGGCTTAGTAGTATTCATTTCAACGTTCTCCTGGTTAATCAAATTCACCCTGCGTTTCTGTTCCGATGGGCGTGGTCTCTTCAGGGATGACTCCAACCTCAACCATCAACAGGGCTCACTAGCTACAGTATGTTTACAGAGACAATAGTTCTTCAATCCAGTTGAAATCATTCCACTTAAAGATTCCAAAGTATTTCATTTTATCTGAAAATAAGTACTTTTCTTCACCTTTGAGGTTAGGTTAGGCTTTCAATCTTTTTATAATAAGTTCCGATCAATCAAGTATTAGGGTTTATGTAAACACATCTACTGAATAGTTTGATCCATCAATCTAGGAAGCTCTGTAGTCCAACTAGGAACCATGGAGGTCAAGGTCACCATTGTATTTATTCCCGTTTTGTATGACCGTGGGACTGTAAGTCCTCCGATCACCATTCACACGCACATTCAACTGAATAGTTTGATGAACTGAAAATGATATGATATGGCCTTGACACTCAACAGATCTCAAGGTAAGAGTTAGACTCACTCTTTATCACAATCATCACCACCAACCAAAGCTATATCTGTTGAACAACAGTGTCCTTTTCACCCACATAGCTTCAAGATGCTGATCTTTGACCCAGTACATTACTAACAGACTTCAATTTGGGTTTTCCTTTTATTTGTCACCTAACTACAAGTCTAAATCAGCTATTTTACTGAGTGAGCCTAATATGACCAATTAGTATCATTAAGTGACTGGTGATTAAGCTCTGTATATTAGCAACATTCAATTTCATGTGGCTCTCATTATTCATCATAGTGGCTAACACTATATAAAGACTGTGTGTTGTGCAGACTGACCCTGAGCAGTGTGTATGGTTCATGCTCTCTCAGTTTTTCCTCGATCTCTGAGAAAGCGCGCCGCAACCGGGATATCTCCACACACAGCAGGGCTTTGTGCTCGTCCAGGCGGATCAGCTCCCTCCGCTCCTCTGTCTTGAGCTTCACCTGCAGCATTTTCTCCTCCTGATACAGGAACTGGTGCAGGTCACTAAACTGAGCCTCGATACGCTGCTTGAGGTCTGCAGTGTGTTCCTGCAACACGACAGCACAATAAAGTCCAGAATCATCAATCATAAAGTCCAGAATCATCAATCATGAAGTCCAGAAGTTCTAATATCAACCATGTTTTTCAAAAAATGAGGCACATTTTTAGTATCCTTTTGTTTGGCTGTGAGTGTTTTGAGATTTTTTTTTTACTTACCTTCAGTTTCTTTACCTCATCCTCGGTGTCCCTCTCACACTCCAGTGCCGTGTTCAGCTCCGCCTGAAGTGCCGTTGAGAAGCTGCTCAGTGTCTTCTGATAATACAGAAAAAGAATGATAAAAACTCCATACAACCAGAACATTTGCTTATTTACCTGATGCTTGCAAGACTAGTGTCTCGTTAGTTAAAGCATGGCTTATAGACCACTCTGTACACCCAGCATTCAATCTTTCATACCATATAAACGCTCACTCACTCACTCACTCATCATCGATACCACTTTATCCTGTATTCAGGGTCGCGAGGGCCTGGAGCCTATCCCAGGAGACCCTGGACAGAGTGCCAATCCATCACAGGGCACACACACACTTACACACTCCAGGCACGCCAATGTCTTTGTACTGTGGGAAGGCAACTTGAGAATGCAATCAGCCTAATCTACATGTCTTTGGACCGTGGGAGGAAACCAGGGTACCCAGAAGAACGGGGAGAACATGCAAACTCCATGCACAAAGAGACGGGAATCGAGTCTGGCTGCTAATCGAACCCGGACCCTGGAGGTGCAAGGCGACAGTGCTAACCCCTACCCCATATAAACACGATAAACACAATTAAAAAACAAAAAGCACTTAGGTTTGAATTTTCTATAAATCATGTTAAGACTTTGTAAAGGTACTGAGATAAAACATGATATAAATAGAAATCTACTCATGAACTGACAAAAACAAACAAACAGATGGACACAATCAGATAAGATACCAATGGAAAATCTGGAGCAGGGATGGGACTCAAACAGAAACCAAAACAATACATGCCACTTGATACAGGAACAACACTGCAAACGGGTATCTATAACAATCTCTGATATGTAGATGTCTTTACTCGAAGTTTCTCGTCTCTTCGGTTCTTTTCTTGTTCTACACTACAGATTTTTATGTTCTTATATTATAATTTATTTAATTAAATTTTCTTGGCTGATATCGATTTCTGATTAATTTTTTTAATTTTTTTTTATCAGACCTGCCAATCCCAATTTGGGATAATTCCAGTTTTCTTTTTCTTTTCCTGACAACTATATTTAATAATGAAGTGCTTCCTCCCAAACATAACTTCTTGAACTGCTGCCCATGAGCTGTTATTGGTGGGAAACAAAGCACAGACACACATGGGTTTAGCAGAATTGCCCAGATGCCAGAGCAAATGCTTTTCTGTTGTGCCATCGAGACGCATGTATGTAGCTGGCACATAATGCATTATACTCGAGGCTGATCATCTGATTCTGATGTGATGAGCCAATCAATCATTGCATATCAATCTCTATATTAGGTTAGCCAGGGTTTGATTCCCATTACAGAATCGAGCATTATATTTATATTCTACATTTCTACATCACATGGCTTTAAGGGTCTTATATTAAATACTTGTTCTACTAATTGTGTAGTTCCAGCCTCGCCTTTCAGTGGTCCTGTGATTCTCACATTCTCGTCCTGCAGACTCAGCCCGGTAAACTGAAAGCCTGACCCGGGCTTGCTTCCTAGTCATTCGGTAAACCCAATTCCACCTGTGAGTGGTCCGGCAGCATCTGTCCCAAATTCCAGTAATCTTCATTTGAATTACTTTTGTGTCTCTGCTTCAATCAGGTCCTGTTTATATTGTTGCAATGTTGTTCATTTGTTGCGAATGTATTCCTATAACATTTTAATACATGGACTGACGTAATAGTGTAATTGTGAACAGGACCATGCTGTAAAGCAGCTCAAAGATAAAAAAGGGAAATTTGGCCTCTCTAGGGAGAATTACAATAACCACCCACTCACTCTGTAAACTCTTTGAACATTTAGATGTAAACTCAGATGTGGACTTGCTTAAGAGTCTTGATTAGGTTCTGTCCACATGTATTTAAGCACAGTCAGTGGAATTTCTAAACTTTTATGCAGTTCAAGCTAAAACCCTCTTCGGGCCCCACTACCAAAATCCCTCTAATCACCAACCACACCCCAAAAACCATCTACTATTACACGATCCAATACTCTGACCTAATTTCAGTCATGAAACATTCCTTCAGTGAATATTGCTGTAATTTACTTGATAGTAACAGACTTGGCACACAGTAATGAACACCTACCTATATTTGTATTTAGGCAGTATCACAGTAATCTCGCTTGCATCAGCCCTGACTTGCTCAGGCACATCCTCAGCACATTCTGAATCTGCCTACACATTCTAAACTTATGGAACTATACGTATACTAGTATTCAGTTGCATTCAGTCATGGCCTGGAGCACAGGCATTCTTCCCAGTCATGACGTTGGTTAAAATCAGAACAGGCAATAGTTTAGTAGAAAATGCTATAAACTTCATAACAGTTTCATCAAAGTCTGTTTCGATCACTGTTTCATAATCTCATTTTCATTTTCACTTGTGGTTGTGTATTGTGTCCTCTCTCCCATTAACTGACTAATGCGTGCTTTATAATGCGTCACAGGCAAGCTTTTGTTGCGAACCATTAGTTACAAAACATTTCATCATGCTTTCAGACAAGTTTTATCTTGTGTTTCCGTGCAAGATCAGCATCATACCGGTCAACATGATGCGTTCATGGCTAAAAATACACCAGTGAATCAGACTAAATAATGGCATTTCAGGTCATTTGGAGTGCAATGCTGATACTCATCAGTTGTGCGTGGATTGCATAAAGGTTGTAAGAAAAGGCCACAAGGTGTCATGCATACATCTTTCAGTAAGTGCTTTATCCTGGTCAGGGCTCAATGCAAGGTAGAAATATACCCTCATTCCCACCTACAGTAGGGGTAATATAGGGTCACCAAACCAACTACTGGCACGGTGGGACAGTGGCTTGCAAAATTGTGATAAATCTCCAGGGTCTGTGTTTGATTCCCGCCTCAGGATCAGTGTGCATTTAGTTCATGCATGCATGTTCTCCCCTGGCTTGGTGGGTTTCCTCCCTGAGACATTCCAATTTGTGTGAAAGTTGACTAGAGATCATGATCTTAAAATGGGAATAAATACAATGGTAAGCACCATTGACCTCCACAGTCCCTAGTTGGACTACAGATTCCTATCTGGATGGATGGATGGGAATTCAACTACTGGCATGTTTTTTTTGTTGTTTTTTTGAGGTAAAAGTAAACCCGGAAAACCATAAGGAAAACAATGTGATCAGGGAAAACATGTAAGGATTGAGCTCAGGACTGAACTGGGAACCATGAAGTGGTGGTTTCTGGGTGCAGTGTAATACCAGGGCGATGTGTAGTGCAGACAGTGCAAGCTCCTATTCCAGTTTGTAAACATAATGCATCAGATATTAACCAGCAGTTCAAAAATATAATACACTCATTCATCTTCTATATCACTTTATCCTGTAAACAGTGTCGTGGGGGGCCTGGAGCCTATCCCAGGAGACTTAGGGCACAAGGCGGGGTACACCCTGAACGGGGTGCCAATCCATCACAGGGCACACAAACGATACACTACAGGCAATTTGGGAATGCCAATTAACCTAATCTACACAAACGCTCATTCACACACTACGAGCAATTTAGGAATGCCATATAGCCTTTAGTCTGTGGGAGGAAACCTGTATATCCAGAGGAAACCCACCAAGCACATGTAAACTCCATGAACACAGACCCTGATTCGGGAATCGAACCTGCACCCTGAAGTGGCACTGCTAAACATAATTCACTCACTCTCACTCACTCATCATCTATACCGCTTAATCCTGTATTCAGGATCACGGGGGCCTGGAGCCTATCCCAGGAGACTTGGGGCACATGGCAGGGTACACCCTGGACAGGGTGCCAATCAATTGCAGGGTACAGACACACACACATACACTCACTCATTCACACACTACGGGCAATTTGGGAACACCAATTAGCCTAACCTACATGTCTTTGGACTGTGGGAGGAAACCGGAGTACCCGGAGGAAACCCACCAAGAATGGGGAGAACATGCAAACTCCATGCACACAGACCCTGAGTCGGGAATCGAACCTGCACCCTGACGTGGCACTGCTAAACATAATTCAGTTCTGGCAAATTACATTTCTTTAAACAAGACTCACTCTTTCGTTCTGTAAAGTCTAATACAGTCCTACGAGGGTAAAGAACTCTAAGAGCAGTGTCTGTGATTGCATTAACACTGTATGCCATGAGAATGACAGTTTTAATTTAATTTTATTTATTTATTTATTGGCGCTCCTGCTCACCCTGTACTTCTGCTCCGCCTCGTCCACACACACCAGCGCGTGAGACCGGTGCTCCTGCGACACGGCGCACACGAGACACACGAGCTCGTGCTCCTCCTCGCAGTAGAGCTTGAGCTCCTCGCGGTGTCGCGCGCAGCGCGGCGCGGCGCTCGGCGTGCTGCTCGCGGCGCTCGCGCTCTCCTCCTCGATCTCCCGGGTGTAGCTCTCGACGATGTTGGCGACGATGCGGTTGGGCCGGTACGCCTGACCCGGGAACACTTTGCGGCACTGAGGGCACGAGCTGGACGAACCGGTGCCGGGCTGACCGGGTACGCGCGCGCCCCCTCCGCCGCCGCTCCAGTAGTTAGTAATGCAGGACTTGCAGAAGGTGTGATCGCACGGGAGAGACACCGGCTGCTTGAATAAATCCAGGCAGATCGAGCAAGTCAGATCGCGGCTAAGTCTCTGCGCCATTTTTGGCTTCTCTGGTTTTTCCGGTTTGGGACGCTTGCTAGACATCGGGTTGCTTTGGAAAGAAAAGTTTTTTTTTTTTGCGTGCGCAAAAGTCTGGAGATGTCACAAATGTTGTCCCTGTCTCTCCCTCTCTCTCACACACACATGCAGCAGGTCTCTGCTCTCCGCTCGAGTTTTTGTTCTTGCTGCAACCTGTAGTTTGAAGTTTCTTTTCCCTCCTCTCTCTCTCTCTCTCTCTCTCTCTCTCTGTCTCCTTTTTGGCAAACTCAGCACAGTCTTCCTGTTGACTGTCAGAAAGGAAAAAGGGGGGGAGAGACTGGGAGAAAGAAAGAGTGGGCGGGTGGGCGTTTCGCATCTCCTACTCGTTTCAGTGTACTGCTTTGCTTTGTCAATGCTTATTACTGTACAAGTCAGGGTTTAATTACAAGGCAGGTTTACAAGGCAACGTTAACCCAACTAAATAAAGCTTGCAAAAATTAATTAAATAATAAAATAAAAATTGAGTAGTGGTTTGCAGTCACCTTGCATCTTCAGGGTTCTGGTTCGATTCCCACCTCGGGTCTGTGAGCATGGAGTTCTCATTCTCATTCTCATGGCATACAGTGTTAATGCACTCACAGTTACTACTCTCTACTACTCTACTCTATTAGAACACCATGTATTAGACATAACTAATGAGTGATGGAGTCTTGTTTAAAGAAATATACTTTGCCAGAACTGGATTAGGTTTTGGCAGCGCGGTGGCATAGTGGTTTATCACTGTCACCTCTCACCTCCATGGTCCGGAATCGGTTCCTGCTTTGTGTCTGCGTGCATGGAGTTTGCATGCTCTCCCTGTGCTGGTGTATTGCAGCAAGACCAAAAATCTCTCATTCCCATGCATACAGTGTTAATGCAATCACAGCTACAGTACTACTCTCAGAATATGCTACTGTATTAGACTTTACATATCTAATGAGTGATGGAGTCTTGTTTAAAGAAATATACTTTGCCAGACCTGAATAATGTTTTGTGGTTAGCACTGTCACCTCGCACCTCAAGGGTCTGGGTTCGGTTCCCGCCTCGAGTCTGTGTGCATGGAGTTTGCATGCTCTCCCTGTGTTTGGTGAGTTTTCTCCCACAGTCCAAAATCATGCAGGATGCCTGTAGTGTTTTGTGCCTGTATGTGTGTGCCCTGTGATGGATTGGCACCCCATTTAGAGTGTACCCTTAAGTCTCCTGGGGTAGGGTTCAGGACCCCCCACAATCTTGTATACAGGATAAAGAGGTATAGACGGTGAGTGAGTTAAATGACCTTTGCTTTTTAAACAGCTTCTATTTCTATGAACTTTTGTTGTAAGAAGTTTCAAGGGTTCCTGCAGAACATTCAATAGTGATTAAGGATATAGGGTTTTCCCTGTGCAAGTTTGAACCTTACTCACAGTTTTTTTGGCAGTGGTAGCTCAGTGCGTACGACTCTGAAATAAGTCATGAATTCACATCCCTACACAACCACTTTAGCGGCACTTCAATGAGGCATTTAGTCCCTCAACTATCAGTTGTTTCAATTAGAAAATGAATGTAATTTGCTCTATATAAGTATATCTGACAACCTAAACTTTCAGACGGCAATGGTAGCACATCAATTAATGCTCTGTGGCGGTGATCAGAAGGTCATACGTTAGAGCTGCCCCTGTTTCGAGCAAGTTGCTTTCAGCAAGTCAAATCTATGGCTGACCCTGTGCTCTGACCCCAGCTTCCTAACAACCATGACATCGGAAGAAAAGAATTTCACTGTTCCCTAGAGAATATCTGACAGAACAAAGTCTTCTTCTTTTACTTCTTCTTCTTTTCCTAAACATACATGATACATATTAAAGACCTAGGCAGCAAACACACTGTAGGTTTATAACTGACTAACCACAGATGGATGAAGTCCAAAAAGCTGTGCAGGGCGTTTACTAGTGCTGTTATTCTACATAAAATCTCTTAAAAACCCTCTGGAGTGACTCTGCATGTGTCAGCACTGCAGTCCAGTAAATCGAGCCACATGTGTCCTACTTTCGCCCGCTCCATCATTTTAACTCTGCAACACTCCAGCAGAGAAAGTGATTAGTACTCGGCTTAATGCAAAACACATTTCCCATTATGATCTGTAATAAGTCAGGTTATGTGATGGCTTTTTTTTTGTTGTTGTTGCTGCCTTCCTTCACAGCCTCATCAGATCGTTTGATTCACATTTGCGAAGTCAGCATTGGAAAGCCCTTGAGGTTTAATGCATTACTAATGTTTCCTAACATTTAGAAAAATTGCAAAACGGCTAATGCTGGTTTTTTTTTAAATAAATAAAATGTATTAACATGTAAATCATGCTTATATATTATGGTTAAGCTTATGGAGTGCTATAATGAAGGTTCAGTTGACTAAGACTCTAGTTTGATGTTTTGGGTTTCTGAGAATCTGGGTTTGAGCCCTGTCATCAGTAGATTACTACACCCTATACTACCCAGCTCACAAGTTTTTATATGATGGTGAAACCCTGTTTCGGGAGTTATTTGATAAACATTGATGAAAGGAGTGTCATTGACATCAAGAGAGTTAAAAAATCGAGGTTTGAGAAAAGATGACTTAATTGATAATATGAAATAACAACATTAAATGTCAACATAAATGCATAAAAGTATGATATGTCGTTCTTTTATAAATGTAAAAAAATGATGGAAAAGTGTAGTGGTATAAAATGAAAATAGAACACCACTTCAGGATGTGGTGTGGTGGCGTAGTGGTTAGCACTGTGGCCTCGCACCTCCAGGGTCAGGGGTTCAAGTGCCATTTTCGGGTCTGTATGTGAATCCTGCAGTCCAAAGACATGCAGATTACATTAATGGGTGTTTTCTGAGTGCTTGCTTGTGCCAAGAGATGGAGTGGTGTACCCAAGTTCCCTGGGATAGGACCAGGCTTTCTGTGATAAGTGATATAAAGGATAATGCCCATGAGAATCTTGAACGGACGTCCTATAACGTTTGTAAAATGTAAATAAATACAATGGTGATCACCAGTGGCCTCACAGTAGTCCCTAGTCCACTGTCCCAAGTTGGACTAGAGAGGTTCCTAGATGGATGGATGGATGGATATAGAGGATAAGAGGATGTGGTGGAAACACTTGGAGCTTTACTAAAGTTTAAACTTTGCCTGTCTTTTCTTTTCTTTTTTTGTTGCTTATATTTAATCATTATTATAATAATTAATAAATATAAAAATCTTATGATTTTAGTTTCACAGCAAAGTTAAATAACCTCCAGTTACTGGTTTGAGCACAGTATTTATAAGTAATATATATACAACAATATATCTTTGGTTGTTTTTTTTTAGAAATCTTTCCAGCTTCAGGACTGGGATCCTGCAGAACAGAAAAAGGGTCATGTGTACATGAAGTTTATCCTTTCATAGGCAGTTTGGTTGCCAGGTTTCAGCCCCAACTACAACTCAAAAACCTCATAAAATACTTGAATCTAGCCCAAAGGCTTAAGGCATGGGAAAAGAAAGATTTATTTAAATTCTTTTTCTTAGTTGTTTCAGGAGAAATGATAACAGCGGTGCACATTTTTGGTTTTCAACACTTGGCCATTACAAGCAGAACCTGGCAGAACATTCAAAAAGATCAAGTTCATTGTCATGATACTAATGTGAAGCTAAACACTGCAATTCTCTAAATAATTGTAAGACTTGTTTATTGCACATGTTTTACTGTATATGCAATGTAAACCTTAGGGGTATTCCTGAGGGGCAAGGGGTAGCTCAGTGGTTCCCACCACCAATTTGCCTCTTATCCTTCAGCTGCTCAGATGTATAATGAGCTAAAAATGTAAGTCGCTCAGGAACAAAAACATGTAAATGCCATGTGATCTAGGAACATAAATTACAATACTCGATTAGTATTAAAAGTAAATGTTTGAAAATTATACAGCTACTATAATGAAATGCTATCCTATTCTAACTTGCAGAAGCACTCCATCCTAAACTCATAGTAAATTCTAATTGCATGTTAGTTTTGGAGAACAGTTTTCCTAAACGGACACGTAAGATGTGTTGGAGAAGTTGGAAAATTTGCTAGAAACATCAGGATTAGGTGTTGAATAATGTTACATGATATAGTCAAATGTATGCAGACTTCTGATTATTACACCCATGCTTGTTGAACATCCCATTTTAAAGCCATGAGCACTACTATGGAATTGTCCCGTCCATTGCTGTCTCCACTATTCTGTGAGTGTACATTGTCTACTCTGTCTGGAATTTGCATCTCTGTTCATCCCAAAAGTTCTTCAGTGGGGTTGAGGTCAAGGCTTTGTGCAGGACACTTGTTTTCTTCCACTCAAACATTAACACACCACGTCTCCATGGAACTCATTTAGTGCACAGGGGCATTGTTAAGCTGGAACCTTTTAGATCTAGGGAAAGACAATTGTAATGCTACATCATCTGAGCCAAAATTATCTAGTTACAACTATTTTTTGCGGACTCTACCTTTTTGGACATTGCAATGACTAACTCTATGACGGATGATGAGGAATCGTTTGAAACCACAACAAAAGTGCACGAGCAAGAAGACGTTTTCAAATCATGTGGTCAAACCTAGTCATAGGGTTATTATTTCTCTTCTGGACTGCACATAAAGGTTTTTCTAACTTAAGAACAAATGCTCAGACCTTTTAATTGGCAGATATTTTACTGACTGTAGGAAAATACCAGCAACATCTGATTCACAGTATTACTGTACAAGTTGTATGAGGAATTTCTCTTGGAGAAAGTAAGATGAAAACCAGCGCTGTTGTAGGAAAATAATCAACAGTGGAAACCAGTTACAATTGAATTTATATAAGCAAATACATTACTTAAGGAGGAATTATGGCAGTGATTACTGTGTTACTGTGTAGAGTCAAATCATTGGCCTGAAATTAATGAGATTGCTGAAATGACTGGAATTTGGTTAATACGTCTCCAACACATCATTAAATCAAAGAATGCTTCATTACTGCTTCAATAATCAGCTTTGTTAATGAAATGTGGTCGGACACATACAGTATCAGGGTTGAATATGATCAACGATCACTTAAAACACTTCACCACTATATTTAATAGTGAAATTAAGAGCATTTTAAAATATACAGTATGAGGGAAAAACTCACAGGATTGGAACTAAGCTGTAGGTCTATAAGAAAACCACCTGTTACTCAGACTAATAAAAAATCCTTCAGTTTGCTAGGGAGCATAAACATTGGACTTTAGAGCAAAGGAAAAAAAAGTCATGTGGTCTGATGAGTTTAGATTGAGCCTATTCCAGAGCGATGAGCGTGTCAGGGTAAGAAGAGAAGCACATGAAGCGATGCAACCATCCTGCATAGTTCCCACTGAACAAGCCCGTGGAGACAATGTTATGATCTAAGGTTGCTTTAGTTGTTCAGATCTAACGTTTATGTGGCAATAAAATGAAGTCCGATGATGACCGATTCCGATCATATTCCAGGGCTGACATCGGGAAAGGTGGGAGCATGAGGAATCATTTTCATACATGAATTGGTTGCCACAGACTTTTGGGTGCCGGAGAAACTTAACAGAATGGGTTGTGTCTTCCATCATCATTACAAGATCTTGGCCAAAACTTAATGCAAGTCGGAATGGTTGTCAAAACAACTCCACTGTGAATGTGCGCCTTAATCAAAGCAAAATGTGGTCCAACGGAACGCTAGCTAATTATTAAAGTATGAGGCTTTTTTTTTTTTTGTCTGGCATTGTATTGTCTGGCAAAGTGTATTTCCCTACAACACCATATGTGCAAAATGTTTTATTCTTGAGATCCCACAGCAAACTGCCAGCAATTCCATTTTGATATGATTGCCAAACAAGACATAATGCTTATAGTTAGATTTAATGTTTTGGAACACCCGCAATAATCGCACCTTATGTTACTAAAAACTGCATTTCCTATGGAGGAAAAAATGACAAAGTTTGATGGTTGAAAAACACTGACACTGGAGAGTAAATTGGTCTCTACTGTACATTTATGCATTTATCCACTCAGGCTATTATATCATGTTTCAGGTCATTTTCATGTTATTCATGAGAATGGAGGGATAATATGATGTTAGTGCCTTTGCCCATGGTGTGGTTGTTGGAGAATAAGGTTCTTAGGCTTAGAGCCTTATGGTGCTTAGGGTCTTTTAATAACTGCTTCTTTTTTAAAAAACTTCTTGACAGCTAGAACTGTATCATAGATACTGTACAATGCAAAGCTATACAACTATAAGATACAACTAAAGACAAAACATGACTAAAGGTTGGAGTGGTATGATAGCTCTGATTTGAGGAATAGAAATGAACCTGGAAGAACTGAAAAACAGCAAGCCTTAAAACAAAATGGTCTAGTGCAGTTAATGTTAAAGGCTTTCGAATTAATAGGATTAATATAAATAACTTATGAAAACATTATTTAATTCATTCATTCTCTTCTTGTGTGTAGCCCTAAATGGTGACAATATATTCAAGAAACTATTGTGACTCTTGAATATCAAAAGACTTATATAACTGTATATATATATATATATATATATAATCAGTTATATAACTGATTGTTATCCGCAGTAGCAGTATGATCTCAGCTTCCTCTTAGCTTTGTCTCACTGCAAATGTAATTTCCGGCTTTTCTCTCCAACATCCATGAAGTGATAATAAAAGGTTCAGAGATTTCCAGGCAGCAAAGTTTAAAGAAACTGAAATACCTACATTTCAGCCGTGATTAACATTTACAGTTGTGTTTGACAAAAACATTTTGTTTTTGCCTTTTTATCGGGTTCATTTAACACCGCTGAAACTTCAGCGTCATCCTCGAGTTCTTGAGAAACTTTCAGAAAATGATTAAGTGGGTAAGAGAGAATGTTTAGTCTGCAACTCATCCAGCACAGAGTAGAAATTACTATCACTAGTAATTACTTGTTATTCATATGAGCATAAGTCTTTAAAAATGTGCTTTTGTAAATTCTTTTAATCAAAATCTTGGTTGACATCTTGGTCATTGTGGCCATAAGTGATGCTAATTTAAGTTTCTTTTGGAGAAACATGTAATAAATTGATAACGTGCTCGTAAGTAAGGTCATGATGCAATTAAGTAGGATTAAAAAAAAACTAGGATTGAAAATAATCTCTGTACATGCTTGTTTTTTTGTTCATGGTAATAATAGTTTGTGGTAAATAATCTGATACTGTGATTTTGGGTGAAACATCATTGAACTCCTGTCCTATTTTATAGGATTATTTATTTTAGATTACAAATATTACCTGTTTAGATTTTAAATGCAGTCGATATGTGGAATTTCTCACTACAGAATTTCTACCTTAACAGCCTAGTAAATAAACTTTAACATATAATTAATGTGTTGTGAGATACTCATATAAGATATGCCAAAACACAGGAAACCAAAATTTCCTGTACAAGTATGTTTGAACTCATCCTTCCACAAATTAGAAAGTGGACTTTCCCACAGCTGCAGAGAGTTATGGAGCAGAGAAATCCCACTGAGGTCATCAATAAACTCTCAGCATGGGTTAAGTTACAGCCTCTTACATCATGGATGAAATGACAAAGCGACCGCTGTGATGACACGCCTCCAAGTGGACTGGGGTGAAATGTATCAAACTCACGTTCATTCCTTATGTGCTCACATCTCCATGACGAATATTTACATGCTAGTTCACGAGTGTTGGATTACTTTAATTTTAGTCTTTAAACAAACCACAGCCACACAAACTTTTTTTTAACTGTACAAGAACATGTTTTTCAGTAACTTCAGCATTAGAGAAACTTTGTCTTGGGCTTTGACCCCCATCAGCATATATTTATTTTATGAACTTTATTCTGAGGTATACTACACATTTTTGCCTTGTTATCAGAGGTGGACGGTAACTAAGAACACTTACACTAAGAGAGTTACTGTAGTTAACTTTAGTACAGTTTTCACATATATGTACCTTCCTTGATCAATTTAATTAATGAGGTCTTTTTATTACTCCACCACATCATACAACGGATATCTGTACTTTGTACTTCACTAAGGTGTTGCCATACAGTTCAATTCAATTCAATTTTATTTGTATATTGTTTATTTGTTACAGGTGTGTGGTATTTTAAGTGGTACTACCACCACTTGCTGATTATTATATGTAATTGCATGATCTATGTTCCCTCTGTAAAATGCTCCATTTTTTTTTCAGTGTTTGAAATCAGAAGTGGAGATGGGTACAGACAGTGAGCAGAAAAAAGAGCGAGATGGTGTGTGCTGGGGTTACTATGACTTAAAGGCTACAGTGAGCTAATATAATACAAGCACAGTACTTTTGATAATGTATTAGGTCCAAGTAGATGTTATCTCAGGTTGGGTCAGGTTGTTTTTAGGTTATTGAGAATTGGAGTAGATTGGTCAAGATGGAGTTTATTAATAAATATAATATGTGGAATGTATCATTATTCTAATGTTGCAGCTAAAAACAAAAACTCATAGTCCCCCTGGTGATGCTTTACACACCCAGCTTTCAGAAGAACTGTCTTAAATAATGCATACAGGGGATGTGATGGCTCAACAGCAAATGCTCCGGATTATTGAGCCGAAGACCATGAATTCATGCTGCCACTGTAGTGTCCTTGAGAGAGATCCTGAACCGCGTCTGCTCCAAGGGAGTCTTATCATGAATTGACCCCGCACTACACCACATTCCATCCGTTCGTCCAGCACTGCTCAACTGGTCCCTCCATTTCCCAGAGACATAGAAAGACATGCACCTAGACCTTTCCTGTCCTGGCTCCTAGGTGGTGGAATGAACTTCCTCTGGATGTACGTAAAGCCGAGTCATTGGCAAAAGACCAATCTGTTTCTTAGATATTTGTGTTAATTTGACCCGCCTCCCCCTATAGTTAGTAACCCAGTGTAAGGATCTATCTAATGATGGACACTTCAAATCAAAGCACTTTTTTAAAAAAGTCGCTATGAATAAATTTGTCTGCCAAATGCCTAAATGTAAATGTATCATGAATACCCTGTGCTGTGACCCCAATAATTTTACTGTACAGTAATGTTATGTATATGTCCCAAATAAAGACATGAACCAAATTAAAAAAAGCAGTTGCCTCATTATTGTTGTTTCGGTACTAAATAAAGAGCTAAAACTGTACAATATATCAAGTCAGAAAGAATTACATTTAAAGACCCTCGATCTCAAGATTAAACATTTTCTTACCTATTATTATAAGCTTAATATTATACCACTTGAAAGCCGCTGCAACATTTGAGATTCAAAAAAGGAACCATATGTTGACAAAAGTGTATAATTTTAAAACCTTTTCAACGTTTATTTATCTTTTATTTAATCCTTTGTAAACCTAAAATAGCATTAAAAGCCCATCTCATACAGCATATTAATCATTGTATACTGAGAGAGAGAGAGAGAGAGAGAGAGAGAGAGCGAGAGAGAGAGAGAGCGAGAGAGAGACCCGGTCAATACTGTAAAACAGCGACATCTTGTGGACGATAATTGGTAGCGGGAAAAAAAAATCTCTAATACATTTATACTGTTCATACATAAACACTAAGCTGTATCTCAGAAACAAGATGAATACTAATTTAAAAATAAATTGGTGGGTACTATATTATAAATATAAAATACACAGCCACACACTCTGCACTTTTTTATTAATCGCAAAAAAAAAAGAATTACAATATTTAAAGAATAAAAGTAAAAAAATAATAATTATACAATTAACTATACATAATTAAATAGAATATGTGCAGAATAAGGAAACTTAACAATATGACATATGTTGCACGTATTTGCGAGTCAGTAACGTCATCTCTAAGGATTTGTCGGAAGTGTAGTTACTTCTATAACTTTTGTAGTATTTCTCAGTGGATTAGTTTTTTAAGTCCAGCTTTGTTTTGTGTGCAATTTTAATCACAGTTACATTAACCGGAAGTAGAGCTGCTGCTGCTGCTGATCATTATAATGTTTTATTTGTGGTAGATTTAAATATTCATGGCAGTTTAAAGTATTTTTTTAAATTAAACAAATGTCCAGAAATTATTTTTTAAATTTATTTAGGACACTTAAAAGTGCACGGTCATATTGAACAATGTGAAAGAGGAGGAGTCGAGGCGAACCAGAAGTGACGTAGGACCGAGCCAGGCATTTCTATCAAAAGCAGAAAGAAAAGCGCGCGCAGAGACACTTCAGGGCAGCTGTGGTTTAGAAATCGGAACGCGCGTGAATTTTTCATTTATTATTATTTTTTTTACACAAAGCTTAATCGGAGAAAAAGCCGCGCTTCCTGATCTGATTCTATTCAGACTCCGAGAGCCAGAGCATCACTGAGACGAGCTGAATCTATTTACTTAGTTGTTTATTTAAATATTAGATTGAAAACCCCGCAAAAATGTTCGAGGCCCGACTTGTTCAAGGCTCCATCCTCAAGAAGGTGCTGGAAGCTCTGAAGGATCTGATCACCGAGGCGTGCTGGGATGTGAGCTCGTCGGGCATCTCTCTGCAGAGCATGGATTCATCTCATGTGTCCCTGGTGCAGCTCACACTGCGCAGCGACGGCTTCGACTCGTACCGCTGCGACAGGAACCTCGCCATGGGGGTGAACCTCAGCAGGTCAGACCTCACACACATGGACACACCTGGCTTTTACATATCAAATACTGGATATCATTTACTCTCAAATATCATATACTGGAATTTTAAAACTTTATTTTTAAGCGTAACGTATTTAAACATGGTGAACATGTTAGGACATGTCTGTTTTGCGCATGCGCAGTTCGAGCCCGTCTTAAGATTGGATAAAAAATTTTTATAAACGTGCAAGCGCTAAAATTTTACATAATTCACTTCTGTTCGTTTTAATGCTACGATGAATTATTGCGTAAATTTAATAAAGCTTAGAAAAGAACAGAGAATGCATCCGTCACTCTCGCGCTTTTTTGGTCTCCTGCGTGTGACGTAATTTTCGCGCGCACAGCCACTGTTGGCGGGAATTTTTAACTCGCGCGCGCGCAGCAGAATGTTCTAGCATGGCTAAACTTTTAAACATCGCGCGAACGTATTATTATTATTGATGCGATAAGCTTTTAACTAGTGGTAACCACTGAGTTATTTATTAGGATTATTAAGATGTATATTTTTCCTTCTTATGAAAGAAGATTTTTTTTACAAGATTCATAATTAGGGTTTTGAGAGATACAGTTTTAATTGCTGTAGATTTGTTCCTATGTATTTTAGTGTGTAGTCTATTTTTACACATGACAATTACCATAACTTTTGTCCACTGCTAAACATTTTTCTTGGCCAGTAAATAAATAAAAGGTTAGCTTGTCGTCTATTTTATTTCCATTTACTCACTGATTTAATGTACAGTTAGCTCATTCCTTTAACACAGGAAATGGTTAAACCAAGCTTTTAGCTAAATAGTCTTATTTATAGTGAGTTGTTTTGTAGCTGTGTCAAAAGCAACTTGAAGTCGTTTCTAAAGGTCATGGTGATGCAAACAAAAAACTGTGTGGAAAAATTACACAACTTGTTTAGTTTGCATGGTTGTGCAGTGTTATGTTTGTGGTTTCAATGATGATCGATTTGTGATGAACAGTGTTTTGTACACTTGTTTTTCTTTATCAGTATGTCCAAGATTCTGAAGTGTGCTGGGAATGAGGACATCATTACACTGAAAGCAGAGGACAATGCAGACACGCTGGCACTGGTTTTCGAAACTCTTAGTGAGTTGCGCTTTAGTAAATTTACTAATTCAAACCGTCTCATAGAGACCTTCATAATTAAATCTTAATTTGAAAATGTTCATGGATATAATGATCTTGTGATTTACTTTCAGACCAGGAGAAAGTCTCAGATTATGAGATGAAGTTGATGGACTTGGATGTGGAGCAGCTTGGAATTCCAGTAAGTGTTCAGATATCCACTGCCGAAAATTTTCCAGCTTTTAAAAACCATGATAAATGTAAACAAGAGTGAAACGGAACTGAATTGGGAATATGTTTGTGTGTTAAGGACTTGTTCATGTTAACTAGAAAAACACTATTGGGGATGCTCATGTTTTTGTGTTTGTAGGAGCAGGAATACAGCTGTGTAGTGAAGATGCCTTCTGGTGAATTTGCCCGTATTTGCCGAGATTTGTCCCAAATTGGAGACGCAGTGATGATCTCCTGCGCTAAAGACGGAGTGAAGTTCTCTGCCAGCGGTGAACTAGGAACTGGAAACATCAAACTGTCCCAAACCAGCAATGTAGACAAAGAGGACGAGGCTGTAAGAGCAGTTTGAGTTTTTAGTCCAAGGCAGATTTTCTACGATTATTTATTCTATTGCTTTGGTAACCTATTTTAATCCTTTTTCTTAGGTGACGATTGAGATGAACGAACCGGTCCAGCTTATTTTTGCTCTGAACTACTTGAACTTCTTTACCAAGGCCACTCCTTTATCCAAAACAGTCACTCTCAGCATGTCTGCAGATATTCCACTCGGTAAGGCTCAAAACTTGTATAGTCGTTTATCCAGTTTTGTCATATATAATTTTTATTTAATTTTTAATTATTCATGTCATGACAGTTTTTTCATTACATAACTTTTTTCCCCCTTTTTTTCAGTGGTGGAGTACAAGATTGCAGATATGGGTCACATTAAGTATTACCTGGCTCCTAAAATTGATGAGGAATCATCATGAATTCTCACATCATCTGCTTCAGTCCCAACTATTCCTCCTTAACTGGTACATATTAGTTCTTACTGGGCTCCCAAGTCGGCAAACAGACTGTCCAATCAATGGTCACATTTACATGTGCTATGTTTCAATCTTTTTGTTTGTTGTCCCCCACCTTCCTCCTTTTCATTTTGATTATTGCTCCGATCTGCCTCTTTAAGCACTAGGGGTTTTGTCCATCCTCATTCCAATACTTTGTAGATAAAAAAAATATCTGTAAATATGCCAATTTGGAATTTTCATCCGTTTCCCACTAATAAACATTTTGTAATGTGTGATGGTGTGAATGACTTTCGTTTCTTTTTCTTTTCCTTAACATTTATTACTTAAATCTTACAGTATGTTGTACTTTTTATAGGCAACCTTGATGAAACGCTGCCGTTTCCTTCTTACGTCTGCTTTGTGCTGAGCGTTTTTAGAAATAATCATACACACTAATTGTACAAGTGTCCAGTAAGACTACATACATATGTAATGTGGTGAACTGTTCTAGAGCAAACCCATTTATGAGAGTGGATATGATTGTTGTAATTATACGACTGATAATTTCCCCCTGATTGAGAAGTAGTGGTAATTCTTAAGGTTCGGGCAGCTGTAAATCAGTTTTTTTTTTTCTCCCCTTCCCTCTAAAGGCTGCTAAAACCTCACTGAAAGTAAGATTTGAACCTGGGGTGGAAGGACCTGTATGAATGTTGACAGCCCACCGCACCTCTGAAAGGAAGTCAATGTCTAGTGTTTACTTTTATTATAAGTTCTTCATTTACGCTGTTTGTTTCCCATCTAACTGAAGTCTTCATAACTCTGCAGTTGCTCCATCAAATGCCTGTGGATGGTAAGTTGAACACAAGGCTGGATGTGGAAAGAAAAGGGAAAGAGTTGAGCAAGTCCTGTATACAGGAGGAGTACCTTACATGAATTTGCTGTCACGAGCTTCCTTGTTTCCTTAAGTCAGTAGATAGACCTGGCTCATGTACATTTTGTGCTGTTCACATAAACATTGTATTGTATTGTATTGTAACTTTCAGAACTGGAGTCAATTTGGTTGTTCATTTGAAGTCATTCCTTATTTACAGCCTGCAGAAACTGCAACCTGTTTCCAACTTGTGCTGGATCTTTACCCATGTTGCAGGTGAGGTCCAACTCTTTAGAGGTAGGCATTTGTAGAATTACTCCAGGGKACAAGCKGTAAWTGTTGAGAAGGCTGTGAGTGAGTGGTGTTTATGTAGACAGCGCTAAAACCTCGCTGCGAGCAGGGTTCGAACCTGCGCGGGGAAACCCCATTGGATTTCGAGTCCAACGCCTTAACCWCTCGGCCATCACAGCTCGCCCTGTATGTGGCTTACCTAAATGTAGACAAACCTCCACACTTCTAAAGAAAAAACCTCTTTCTAACATTGTGCTCAAAATTCTGCTTTACTTTGTGAAGATCTTCCTGTGCTATTTTGGGCTCCTACTTCTTTGAGATCATCACAGCTCCTTACTTATTAAACCATCAGGCGCTCTTCCATGATGAGGTTTACACAAGACCGTACGTATAAAGTCTGGTATTTTTTCTTTTAGATTCCGGTCATAACTGCTGAAACCATGATCCAGGTGTTGTTTGACAATGATGCCATTTTCTAGGAAACACTGTAGGAAACTGGCCCTGTGATGTGCTTTATTAACCTTGCTATGAACTTGGTCCAAAATTTTAGTTTCTGTTATACTCAGAGGTTCCTACCACTAATTTACCTTGGACTGAGAAGAGTTCACCCAATCTGTGCAGCACACGGTCCAGTGTTTGGACGTGATCTTTGTCATCTTTTCCCATCAGAATAGTATCATATTGGTCCATTGCGATTTCCCTGCAGCACACCGGAAAATACGTGGACTGGAGCTCACGCCTGAAGGTGGTCTTGTATATAGTAAGAGTCCCCTACATGAATTTGCTGTCATGGACTTCCTCATGATTCCTCAGTAAATCGAGTCAGTAGGTAGACCTGGCTCAGGTCTAACGTGATGTCTTTCTGCCATCCAGATAAACGTTCTATTGTATCTTTGGAACAGGTAGCAACTTTATTGCACATGTAGAATGTCAAAATTTCCCTGTTCGCTGCGAGCAGGGTTCGAACCTGCGCGGGGAAACCCCATTGGATTTCGAGTCCAACGCCTTAACCTCTCGGCCATCACAGCTCGCCCTGTATGTGGCTTACCTAAATGTAGACAAACCTCCACACTTCTAAAGAAAAAACCTCTTTCTAACATTGTGCTCAAAATTCTGNGAGTGCGTGGTGTTTATCTAGACAGCGCTAAAACCTCGCTGCGAGCAGGGTTCGAACCTGCGCGGGGAAACCCCATTGGATTTCGAGTCCAACGCCTTAACCTCTCGGCCATCACAGCTCGCCCTGTATGTGGCTTACCTAAATGTAGACAAACCTCCACACTTCTAAAGAAAAAACCTCTTTCTAACATTGTGCTCAAAATTCTGCTTTACTTTGTGAAGATCTTCCTGTGCTATTTTGGGCTCCTACTTCCTTGAGATCATCACAGCTCCTTACTTATTAAACCATCAGGCGCTCTTCCATGATGAGGTTTACACAAGACCGTACGTATAAAGTCTGGTATTTTTTCTGGTAGATCCCGGTCATAACTGCTGAAACCATGATCCAGGTGTTGTTTGACAATGATGCCATTTTCTAGGAAACACTGTAGGAAACTGGCCCTGTGATGTGCTTTATTAACCTTGCTATGAACTTGGTCCAAAATTTTAGTTTCTGTTATACTCAGAGGTTCCTACCACTAATTTACCTTGGACTGAGAAGAGTTCACCYAATCTGTGCAGCACACGGTCCAGTGTTTGGACGTGATCTTTGTCATCTTTTCCCATCAGAATAGTATCATMTTGGTCCATTGCGATTTCCATTGCGAGTTCTTCTATGCAGATGAAATCATATGTGATGAAAACCCTGTCGTTTTTTCCCCTATCCATGGAATGCGATGAGCTAGTCCTGCCTATGTTAAGGCATCACAGTACAGGATCAGTTTACACTTTTCATCCTGGGGCACTAACACCCTGCTGGATTGCAGAAGGTCCTTAGTGTGCTTCAAAGCTTTCTCTTGTTCATATGCTCAGAGAGGAGGCACATTGACGAATCCACATTCTATGGTGAACCTACGACAGTCTTGAGCAGGGGTGGCGAACATGCGGCTCCCCGCCAAAATGAATGCGGCTCTTTGCTTCTTATCATATTTTGTATATACTGTGGCTCTTTGCCAAGTTTCATGTCTCTCTTAAAACACACTCAAATTCATCAGGGCCCATTAAAAACAAATAATAAATTACATTTAAAAAATTAATTTGGTTGATTGTCACGAGTTGTGGTGCGTGGCATAACTGCAAGAGGATCCAGGTTTTAAAGGAAACAATGTTTTATTTAAACACAACAGTCAGGGAAACACACCAAAACAATGATACTTTAAATGAAAACTGAAACTAAAACACGTATACGGACACTAACTAAACATGCAGACATTTACCAAGATAAATCAACAGACGCAAGACAAGAAACTCAAAGACACCAAACTATTTATAATAAAACTAATAACCAACTCGGTTCAGGTGAGCGCCCCTGGTCACCTGACCGAGTTGCCACATGGGAACTGAAGTTTAAACTAAACAGAACTACAACCAAAAACACAGGGCGCTTTGGCGCCCTCTAGGGGTTATCCCTGACACTGATTGGATTTTTTTATGCTGCTTCTGACGTTAGGAATCGCCAATCATCTCCGCGGGTTACGTCTAATGCCGGGAAATTAAGTAAACATTTAATACGCATGCAGGATGTTACCCTCGTCGTCAAAATGGCAAAATGCAAAGCTAACCGAAAATATGAAGATGAACACAAGACATTTTTGGAAGAATGGGAAGATGCTTTCTTCTTTATTGAACGGAATGGGAACTCGCTGTGTTTAATATGCAATACTACGATATCACATTTCAAGGCTTCAAATCTTCAGCGTCATTTTAGCACTCTCCATGCTAATATTGACAAAGAATTACCCAAAGGTACTGAACTACGCAAGCACAAATTGAGCACCTTGAAAAGCCATGTAAACAGTCTCAAATATTTCAGCAATTAACCAAGCATGGAGAAACTGTGACACTTGCATCCTATAAAGTGGCGTGGAACATTGCCCGTGACTGACCAAAAACACCTGACTGAACATGTTGTGTTAATATTTTAATACTCCATCAATTTATATTATAATAAAAAAATAATAAAATAATGATACTACCACAAGCAAGAAAACAATACACATGATGCTGTATAAACTCGCACCAAAAGACCTAGCAGCTGTTGCTCAGGTCCCAAATTAGACCCAGACAGATTTTTTCTTTTTTTTTCAGACCCAGACTACTTATTTCATTTTGATATATAGAATATTTATTTTTTCTGATAGATAGATAGATAGATAGATAGATAGATAGATAGATAGATAGATAGATAGATAGATAGATAGAATATTGGTATATAATACAGAAGAACAGATAAAAATGCACAGAAGAGACAGGTTGATCCAGTTCAGTCATATTAACTGTATAAGTGCCTAAAATACTCAGGGTGTACTTATGCCACAACAGATGCTTGTAATAACAGACAACTGTTAACAACTGACTAAGGTAATAACACAAGCCTGATTCATATTGTGATCCAAATCTGTTTGAGGATATAATTTACTGGTCTACTAACATTTTGGCATTAATGTAGTCGGGCTGCAGTTACAGGAGAGATTATTTGTTGTTTTGGTGAGTGCACAGTAATCTATTTTAAAGCATCTGATAATACTCTCATATTAGTTAAGTATGAATGCATCACATGCCCGTTATAATGCTGTTATGCAGTGTCTGTTACATGTTGGAATGCAAAAGAAATGCATGTGCATTCAAAAGAAATGTTTGTGTTCATGATTATTTTATATGCAAATATACATGGCTTTGTTAATCTTCTGATCATATGCAGGGCAAATTCACCCAGGACTAACATCACCACGACCATGTGTTAAATACATAAAAAATTATCATTACTGGACAAATAAACTGCGAAAACAGAAGCATTCAACGCTGTAAAACAGTAAAATACACCGCTAATGTGTAACTATACAACTCAGTCAAGTCATGTCTCCCTAAGAAACATGAATGTTAATACAGCATCAATACCTTTTAAAGAGCAGTCTTACCGTGTTATGTTGAAAGAAAATTTATATTCCGAACCGTTTAGAAGTTTGAATAAGTCGCGTCCAGACTGGGGGGCAGGTGCAAGGCAGAAATTTTGCAAACGGAGAAACCTGATTGGCTTTGAATTTTGCAAACGCCAGGACGTGATTTGACGAAGAGACTCGACGGGGATTGGTCAAGATGAATTTTGGGAGGAAAGATGACTTGCTGTGAATTATGCAAAATGTAGCAAACAGGAAAGATGATTGAATTTGAATTTTGCAAAGGAATGAGATGTAATTTGCCGAAAGAAGCAGCCGCACAGCGTCCAGGTAGCGCCAGGTGCAACTCCTTAGAGGTAGGCATTTGTAGAACTGCTCCAGGGTACAAGCCGTAATTGTTGAGAAGGCTATGAGTGAGTGCTGTTTATCTAGACAGCGCTAAAACCTCATTGTAAGCAGGGTTCAAACCTGCACAGAGAAACCACTTTGGATTTCAAACCCAACGACTTAACTACTCGGCCATCACAGCTCCCCTTGGATGTGGTTTACCTAAATGTAGGATCTTTACTCATGTTACGGGTGATGTCCAGCTCTTTAATATTTGTTCCAGTACTTGGTCCAGTGTTTGGATGTGATCTTTGTAATTTTTTCTTATCAGAATAGTATCATCTAGGTTTACTGCTACATTATGATTTCAAGTCCAATGCCTTTACCTCTCTGCCATCGCAGCCACCAAGCCATGATTGTTCATTTGAACTAGGTTTAGTCCGTTCCATATACAATAGAATGCATTATTTACTATTTATTATTTTTTACTATAGCAAATAGTATTATTTACTATTATTTACTAATAGTAAATAGTAATTATTAACTATTTTTTGAATGCCCACTGTGCACCCTAAAAATTTTTATTCCTTCTTCATGAACTGCATTTATCTTTATTAAGGTCACATCATTCAATCTGTGCAGCACTTGGTCCAGTGTTTGGATGTGGTCTATGTTGTCTTTTCCCACCAGAATAGTATCATCTTGGTCCACTGCTACATTGGAGGTTCCCTACTGCTCACCCTCCATATTGCACTGGAAAATAGATTTCGGGCAAGAATGGAGTGTTCAAGGTTTTTTACTCGCAACCAGCAGGCAATGAATTTCAAGTCCACCACTCTAACGACATGGCCATCACAGCTTCCCAGTTATTTGCATCTATTTGCATTGTTTGTCTGTTCAATATATTTAGTAAATTTAAGCCAGATTGGGTTTCTGCAGCCTGTTTCCAACTGGTAAGGTTCAGATCTTTGATCTTTGGAAATTAACATACATAGAACATCTTCGAGGTAGACCTGCATGGGGAAACCCCATTGGATTTCAAGTCCAACGCCTTAACCACTCGGCCATCACAGCCACACAGTGCATTGATGTTGCATTGATGATTGCGGAAATTGCGTAGAAGCATTAATTTTTGCCAATCAATGGGTTGTAAGTGAGATTGGTGTCCACGGAGCTACATGCAGTCATTGCTGTAAGTAAGGACTGACCCTGCCCAGGGAAACCCAATTGCTTTTCAAATCATAGCTGAACGCAGGGACTAAACACATTTTTTAACTAGTTTTTTATACATTTAATTTGGTGACCTAGAACTGTATCCTCACCGCATTTTGATTTCCTCATAATTTTATCCTGCTGCATTTCACGCCTAAATTTAGGGCAGCTCAGAGGTTTTAAATATCTTCTCGTACTGTTTCTTGCTAGCTTGGTAACACTAGACGTGAGACAGCACGGTCCTCTGAAAAGAGGCTATCGATCTGACTGCCATTTAAAACTGATTGATTGAGAAAGTGTTGAAAAATGCCCCAGACAGGTAATGACAGTCAGTGATTAAGATTGGAGAGAAGACCATAATCACATTCTGTCATTAGGTATGGAATAATAGTTATGCACATTTTTGTTTCTATGGCAAAGTGTGAAAATCTACACTATTCCTAAATGGGACATAGTGATAATATTGTGATTCCTGTCATATTGTATCATATAATACAATTATTGTATTGTATAATATAACATTTAATTTACATTTAATGACAATTTTTATTCTGTAGTTCATGCTGAAAATTATTATATATATAATTTGTCTAAAGGTGTTGATTAATGTTGTCTCACTGCAGCTCTTCCCATCTGTGGAATGAGTAACATGTTAATCACAGACTCCTGTATGGCAGATGTGCAACATGAATGTGGAGTTAAATTTGTAATCAGTTATATGGTATTGATTTCTGGGAGGAGACACTTATTTACTTACTGTTTATACTGTATTTATATAAGGAACTTTCAGTTTGTTTACTTTTTGACTTTCAGACTTACTGTGGTCTGTTGAAACTTTAGGAAATTTTCTCAATTGCTTGATTCGCTAGAATATAAAATGAAAGAATCTAAGAAAAGTTTTTTTTCTTATTAATATTATTTGCAATTATTTGACAACATTTAAATTGATATGATTTTTATTATTATTATTTACATTAAAATACTAAGTTTTACTCCATTTCTTGTAAATGTAATTTCTCCTTGTCTCTGGAAGCTTCTGTCACCAAATGTACTAATGTACTTTTACTCTCTCTTGTTGTTCCTCCTTGTCTCACTTTAAACTTCTCTGTCTTTGTCTTTTATGCTTTCTTTTTTTTCTCATGATAAATCTCTCTCTCCCTCTCCCTCTTTCACACACACACACATACACACACACACACTCACACTCACACACACACACACACACACACACACACACGCACACACACGCACACACACACACACACACACACACACAGACTATCACTCTCACTTGCACTCCAACAGCATAGCACTCCAGGACAGTAATGCGACAGCTGGTAAACAACTGAAATGGAGAAAATGGAAAAAGGAAGGAAAGAAAAAAGACATCTGCACAACATACAAGTAAGCTATATAAATATATATTTTATATACACTAAATTAACCTTGAATATAAAAATATCATGTCTGTACCTGTCATGAAATTATAAGTGTAATTTCTTCTTCTTCTTTTTTTTAATATAAATATCAATATACTGCTATCAATGTAAAATATCAATGTATTTGTTGCATTGATGAAATATTATGCTTTTTTTTAAGTGCATGGAGCATACCAAGCAAAGTTATGTGGCTGAACTCTTTAGTTTCCTATCTTTAGGCAAATACATAATTGTTCTATATCAGTGATAATGAAATGTATACAATATGTGTTTATTGTGATTTTGTTGTTTGATATACAGTGTCAGTATTTTGTACACAACATTGTATCATTAGTAGTATTCTATTTATCTGTCTATTTTCCATACTGCTGATTTTGTGTAATATCCCTTGAACCTCACCCCCAAGGAACTCAGAGCACTCAGGGTACCCACTGCAGGGTACAAGTCCACGCAATCACAGACCCACTTTTACATGACAACCAATCGTTCGTAAACACATGTGCATGGACTCTGAGACAATATCTGGATATGTGGAGAAAACTGAAACAGGTTTCAGAAGTCCAACACCTTCCTTCTTCTCCATAGCTACATTGATAATTTGTAAAAGTAATATAATTATCTCTAAGTACCACTCAGTCTGTTTCCTTGCTGTGTCTGCTGGTAGGAGTTTCAGGTCTAAATGTAGGGTAAGTTCAAAGGGTTGTGTTGCCCCAAAAGAGCAGAGCATAACCCCCAGAGCATACAACATGCACCTCAATGCTGATTTAAGACCTTCAAACTCAAAATTTCAAATTGAAACTGTTCTTTAAAGTTGTTGGATAAGATTTTCAGTGGGGTCTCTTTTTGGTGGTTCAAATTCTGCTTGCAGAGAGATGATTATTCTGAACATTCTGCAGATTAGAACATGAGTACTTACTGAAAGACCACTTGTTCTTGGAAAATAAAATACAAGTTGTTGGTCATTGACAACAAGAATCTGCATGATATGGCTAAGCTTGTACATGCAAGTACTTCTTTGCAGACCATTATACACTTACGCTGAACAAGGTTTGAACCGGCACAGGACAACTTCTACACAGGTCGACAATTACAGCATTATAATACCTGTCTTCTAATATAATGCATCAGCTCATCTTTAAGTGATGAATTAAACAAACTTGAATGGTAAGATAAAGTACGTTTTTATTATTATTTGGTACAAATGACTCTCAATGTATTATTTATTTAGATTGTTAATAACAGAAATTAATATTAACATAAAGAAACATACAAGAGATGCTATCAGAGATAGAGACAGTCTAACATTTAAAAATATATAATAACCAGTGGCGGCTGGTGCAAAAAAAATTTGGGAGGGCGCAAACAAAATTAAAATTTAACTTTTAATGCTCGCCTGTAAATAGCCATTTATCAGGTGATTAAGCATCTCTACTACTGTACTAGCATAAAATGAAGGTATTACTCACATGACTCATGTCAGCAGCTCCGCTTGCCATAAAAAGTGTTGGAAAAGACTTGTTGAAAATGGTCCAATCACATGAGCCCAAATATTTATAAACAATATTGATTCGCTAAGAATAATAGTGGGAGGGTTCAGTGCGCTCAGATCTGCGCCCGAAGGATGATTTGACAAAATCCAATCAGAGCTGAGCCTGAAGTCACATGCTTTTCAAAAACGTACCTGTCTACATAGACACTCGTTTGTCCGGCGCCCCATGTACATGAACACAAATGAACGCAATACAGTTTAGATTTTTTTTTGCAATTTTTTTAATTGCAAATAAATTATATTAAGAAATACAGCGAAATATTGTGACTAAATGACTTCATTATTAAAAAAATAATTATGTTAAATAATTACATGTTAATGGAGCATTCTTCTCTGCCTAACTTTAAGCAGAATTTGAAACACCAAAAAGAGACCCCACTGAAAATCTTATCCAACAACTTTAAGGAACAGTTTCAATTTGAAATTTTGAGTTTGAAGGTCTTAAATCAGCATTGAGGTGCATGTTGTATAGTATTTTACAGAAGGTATTGGCTGTTATACATCTGCTCTGCATTCCAACCGTGAAGTTTGTCACAAAGAACACGAGTACAATATAAGTATTCGGAGTCGAATTCCACAACCCTCGTTCCATGCAAAAATACATATATCTAAAGCTCAGCTGAGAGTCTTGTCTCTCAAGCTTCTGTCTAGGAATTTAGAGCACAAGCCAAGGGACACCCTGGATGGCCCCAGAATGGTTTCAGAGTAGACTGTTTGTTGGTGAAAATTGAGTAGAAATGTTAATTATTGATGAATATGATGGTTAAATTGTAATATTTTGTTTTGGGGTTGGGGGGTGCTGGTATAGCTGCTGCTTTGTCAATATGCTTAAAACAACCACTCTCGCTGTGAGCAGGATTCGAACCTGCGTGGGGAAACCCCATTGGATTTCAAGTCCAACGCCTTAACCACTCGGCCATCGCAGCTCAATAGAGAGCACATGCCTATTGAGAGAGTGTGGTTACTCCATCCCTAAGAGAAATTATCTGCATCAGCTATTCTCTAATGCTGTTGTGTAACAGGGATGTTGTTTGTGACGATTTTTGTGATGATTTTAAACTTTATTGTAAACTTTAAGCAAGGATACAAATGTTCTGCTTTACTTGTGACAAAACTTTATAATATTATTTGTCCTCTGAGTAAATGTCCATCTATGTGTGTGCAGCATTTAAAATAAGCTAATCCCTATAATTATCCATACAATTGTGAAAGCTTTCCGTCTTTCCTTATACATAACTGAGCTTTTGGCTGGAATTTGTTTTCCTGATGTTTCTTTCAATTTTTGCTTTTTTTTTCCTTTCTACTTGAATCCTTGTAACCCTACAATTTTACAGGCAAGCTTCAGCTTTTTACAGACAGATTATGAGGCTGTAACTGAGAATCATTTCTATAAGACACTCTATCCAGGGTCGCCCTCACTCTGTGCCCTTCAGGGATTAGGCTTGAGGCTCCCGCACCCCTACACAGGATAAGGGGCACAGGAAATTGATGGAAGGTTAACAGAAACACTATCCATACACTTTGTTCCTTTCCTTATAGGTTTTCATTGTTCATGGAGCATATGAAACCTGTTATGTAGGTAAACTCAATTTTACATAACTGACTGTTAATTTCAGGATGTTGGTTATCAATGTTTTGTTGAACCGGTTGGTTTCCAAACTTTAAGCAAATATGCAATTGTCCTCCATCAGTGAGAAAGAAAGGTATATAATATGTGTTGTTTATGATTTTTTTTAAATGTATTGTGTTATTATTGATTGGTAACATACAGTATTTTTAGTATTGTTTGGTGCACTGAATTTCATTTGTATTATTAGAAATCTTTGCTGATAATAAAATTAACATAAGTCAAAATAATAAAACATACACTGAATCCTTGAGGGAAACGGAGGAAAAGTGACACAGTGCACTTAGTAACAAATGGTCTACTGGCTAACTGTGTATCTTGAAAATGTGGACCTGATTCAACTGCCAATTAGTGGGTTAATTTGGAGTATCTTGTCCTGAAGGTAAAGTCACTCTGACCTCTCTGTCACTCTTTTTAAAAGATTGTGCTCTGGGAAAAGAGCCAGAGAGACAAACACTAAGATGGAGACAGAGATAGAGTGATAGACGCTGATATAAGAAGAGCAAAGAGTCAAGGGCACACAGGGAACACTTCCGCTGTCCTCTGAGCGAAACCTCAAATTGTGCTAAAAATGAGTGTGAGTGTGTTCTTTCTTTCTCTCTTACAGTGCATTAGGAACTTATTCACAGAGCTTCACTTTTTCCACATTTTGCTGTTACAGACTTATTTTTAAATGGATTAAATTAATTATTTTTTTAAAAAACAATTCTACAAACAATACCTCATAATGACAATGTGAGAGACGTATTCACATTGAATCAATATACACAGCCTTTGCCATGACATTCTTTGCCATGACACTCAAAATTGAGCTCTTATGCATCCTGCTTCCAATGGTCATCCTTGAGATGTTTCTACAACTCAATTGGAGTCCACCTGTGGTAAATTCAGTTGATTTGACATTATTTTAAAAAACACACGTACATACCTTTCTACAGTATATAAGGTCCCACAGTTAAGAGAAGTAAAAGTTATTGTTAGTAGACCTCAGAGACAGGATTGTATTGAGTCACAGATCTGGGGAAGGGTACAGAAAAGGTTCTTCAGCTTTGAATGTCCAGATGAATACAATTCAAATTCAAATTTTATTTGTCACACACACATTCATACACAGTACGATATGTAATGAAATGCTTAGGCGACTGCCCGTGACCTTAGAATAAGAAACTATTTAAGAGTATTTATTGTTATTTAGAGAATATAACAAAGAATGTAGAGGTAGATTTAACTAAGCATAAAATAATAATATATAAAATATATGAAATATATGTACAGTAAAAAATATRCMTAAGAAAAMTATAAGAAAATAAAAATATAGAAAAAAATATAAGAGAATAAGAAGAAAAACCTGGGTGGGTATATTAAAGCCTAGGTGAAACTAGGTGTACAGTATGGAAAAATATTAATATAAATAGAGATGTCCAGGGGGTACAGTGGCCTCCATCATCCATAAGTGAAAGAAGTTTGGAACCACCAGGACTCTTCCTAAAGCGGGCCACCCGGTCAAATTGAACGATCAGGGGAGAAGGGCCTTAGTTAGGGAGGTGTCAAAGAACCCGATGGTTAGTCTGAAAGAGCTCCTCCGTGGAGAGAGGAGAACCTTCCAGAAATAAAACCATCTTGTAGCCTAAAACCCATAAAGACTTGGGACTGTAATTGGTGCCAAAAATGCTTCAATAAAAAACAAAATAGTTTCTCATGGTCTGAGAGTCCTTCAGGTGTTTTTTGGCAAACTCCAGACAGGCTGTCATGTGCCTTTTACTGAGGAGTAGCTTCCATCTGTCCACTCTACCATGCAGACCTGATTGGCGGAGAGCTGCAGAGATGGATGTTCTCTCCCAGTCACTCACTTGGCCGGGTTTGTGCTCTTACATGCATTGTTAACTGTGGGACCTTATAAAGACAGGTGTGTGCCTTTCCAAATCATGTCCAATCAAATTAATTTACCGCAGGTGGACACTCAAGTTGTAGAAACATCTCAAGGATGATCAGTGGAAAGAGGATGCCCCTGAGCTCAATTTTAAGTGTCATGGCAAAGGCTGTGAATACTCATGTACATGTAATTTTTTATTGTATTTTTTTATATAAAATTACAAAGATATCAAACAAACTTATTTCATATCGTCATTATTGTTCATATAATTTTGAGAAAAATAATGAATTAGCTCCAACCCCAATAAGATCTGCACAGTTTCATTCACCATTGTTGTACATTAAACAACCTCACCAGACCTGCATAGAAATCCCACCACCAACTAAGGGTTTGTCGGGGTAACTGCAGAGTGAAACAGACACACCAGTGCGCCAGTATAAATGTTCACTGTGCTGTAGGCACATTGCCACTTGCATACAGTAGCATACAGTTGAAACAGAAGCATAAATCAGGCCTTACTCATTGATAGTGAGGAGGCTATAGCTGAAACAATTTTCTTTGAATAAGAGTGCAAATTCCTGTCTGCGAGATGTTAAACAGACACTGTGAGCAGGATTTGAACCTGCACAGTGAAACCCCATTGGATTTCAAGTCCAATGCCTTAACCACTCGGCCATCACAGCTCTAGAGCCTACTACTTTCCATCTAATGCATCAGCTAATCTTTTATGCTGTTGTTGTTGCCTGAAAGTATTTGTTTCCAAACCATAAGCAAATATACACTTGTCCTTCATCAGTAAGAAAGAAATGTATAATGTATGTGTTGTTTGTGGTTTGATGCTGTGCTGGGATCCTAGTCTGAATTACAGAACCCACATCTTAATCTGCTGGTCATCACAGTTGAGCACAGCACATCACACCACAGCTGTACCAGAGCCACAGAGACAGACAAGCTGGAAATGATGCCTGTTTAAAAAAAAAATCGCAATTTTGATTTTTTTAAAAAGCAAATACTTAAAATCATCTGATAGGATAATTACTGTGGTGATCAACATGTTCCCTTCAGCCTAACTGATCTAACTGATACAGTGAGTAGATTATCATTTTGTAAACAACCATATTTGTCATGAAACAGATGTTGCTCACTTTCAGAAGGGTCAAATTCTTGGGATTCATCAAGCAAAGAAAACAACTAAAGAGACTGTTGAAATGAATGGAATTGGGACAGTGCTGAACTTCATGAAAGAAATGTTGGGGAAAATCATGAATGACTTTGACTGGTGATGACTTAAACATTTGGTGAAGCCGTATGGTACAAAAAAAATACAGTAGTAAAAAAAGTTACAGCTAGTGAAAATATAGAGTATTTCCACATGCACAGTGTGATCATATCGCTTTATTTTACTGGGGAACATAACGGTTAGATGGAACAATGGAAAAAGGTCATGTGGTCTGATGAATCCAGATCCTAAAGCGATGGGTGCATCAGGGTAAGAAGGGAAGCACATCATACATAGTGTCCAATGTACAAGCCTCTGGAGGCAGTGTTATTATCTGGGGTTTCTTAAGTTGGTCAGGTCTAGACTCAATAATATGAAGTCAGCTGACGACCTCAATGTTCTGAATGACTGGAATCACATCTATGGGTTTTTTTTCCTCTCTGATGGCACGGACATATCCCAAGATGACAATGCCAATATTCAAAATGCTTAAACGGTGAAAGAGTGGTTCTTTAAGTATGAGGAACCGTTTTCATGCATGAGCTGGCCTCCACAGAATTTTGTAATTAATCCCATTGAAGCTAAACAATATAGAAAGAAGAATATATGAAAATAATTTTGGGGGGACAGTATTTTATTCACATGTTATCATGTGGTGCTATAGCCATTTATAAACCCATACAACTCTCTTGGCAATTCAGAAGGACACATACACATAATCACACACACACTTTTTGTGGACCTGTCAATTTTAAGTTTATTGTTATTTCTTATTCTTTTTCTGGGTTCATTAGTCTAACTGTCTCGCATATCTTACCACACTCCCTCTCCCAATTATTTACTCTCTCTCTCTCTCTCTCTCTCTCTCTCTCTCTCTCTCTCTCTCTCTCTCTCTCACACACACACACACACACACACATCCAAACACATACACTTTTGCTTGTCTTGCTCCCTATTTCTTCATACATTTATTTCTCTATCTGCCTCTATGTATTTCTCCTTCTCTCCAGGCCGAAGGTCAGAAGCAAGTAGGCGGAGCTTTGCTCTCTGATGCTGATGAGCAGGACATAGGCGATGGAGAGAAGCTCACCAGACTTCGCCCCTCGTGTAATTCCTTTATGAAGTGCTGCCTGGTAAAGTGGATCATAAACAGCAGAACAGCACAGATCACTGGTATGCACACATGCACAAATACACACACGTGGCTTTCATAACATCTTTGACGACTGCGATATGTGGACGAGTCCATCATATTCGTCCAGTCCAGACTGGCCTTTAAACAAATACATTCACATTTCTCAACCAGTGTGTTTACATGCAAGGGTTTATGATGTATATGAAGTGCAAAAATGGTTTTGTCTACAGTTACTGCACTTTAAATATACATGGAATGGCTTTTTCTGTTAACATCCAACCTGTTGTGCTTCAGGTCAGAATTCCTGATTACGGATCATTTACTTTATATGGTACTTTATATGGTTTCTTTCTAAAGTTTGCTTTGCTTTTTGGGCACAGAGAGTTCACTTATCAGTAAAAAAATTAATTAATTAATTAAATAAAAGAAAGAAAGAAAGAATGTTAAATTGAATAAAGGATTAATTTAAAAATGAGGTGGGTATTGTGGATATCAATTTCAAACAAAAAGAAAACATTAGTTAAAATGGTTCATTACACCTCTAAAGGTCCCATATATTATTGTTTCTTTAACAAGTTAACTTTGTTCTCAGAAATGCCACAGATCTGTTAATGCTCTGCCTGAAATACCTCTCAGATAATGCATTTTTTTCATACATCACACTCCGTCTGCATCATTTCAATGTCTATGGAAACGAGCTACTGTTGATCCTGACCTTGCACCCTGCCAGAGAACAGTAAGAGTAAGCTGAGTGAGCTGAATAAGCCAAAGGAGGGTATCTTCTTACAGTATATGATGTCCCAAAAATGGAAAAATATACAGTACAGATCAAAAGTTTGGACACACCTTCTTATTCAAAGAGTTTGAATTTGTATTATGGCAAGAAAAAAGCAGCTAAATGAAGAAAAACGAGCGGCCATCGTTACTTTAAGAAATGAAGGTCAGTCAGTCTGAAAAATTGGGAAAACTTTGAAAGTGTCCCCAAGTGCAGTCACAAAAAGCATCAAGCACTACAAACAAACTGGCTGACATGCGGACCGGCCCAGGAAAGGAAGACCAAGAGTCACCTCTGCTGCGGAGGAGAAGTTCATCCGAGTCACCAGCCTCAGAAATCGGCGGTTAACAGCAGCTCAGATCAGAGAGCAGGTCAATGCCACACAGAGTTCTAGCAGCAGACACATCTCTAGAACAACTGTTAAGAGGATACTGTGTGAATCAGGCCTTCATGCTAGAATATCTGCTAGGAAACCACTGCTAAGGACAGACAACAAGCAGAAGAGACGCATTTGGGCTAAAGAACACAATAAAGAACACAATAAAGAAAACTCGCTGAATGAGAAGGTGTGTCCAAACTTTTGGTCTGTACTGTAAATGTCTTAAATCTTCTTTTTTTTTTTTAAGGACAAATTTTTTTAAGGAAAGCTGGGAATTTTTTTTTCTCAGATTTTTTTTGTGTGTACACATAATAAAGACTCATATGAACATTTTAAAAGTGAACTTTGTGTAATAGGATCCCTTTAAGAGAATTGTGCCATCTACTGGCCAATAAGCAGTGTTGCATGATGCATTAATGTGTCTTTCAGCTGTGCTATGATGCTTACTCTGGCTGGCTTATATTCCCAATGTGTTCCCCACTATATGTCTTGACAAGGCATCATCCACAACACTGTAGAAAGGTATGGGACTGCCATTGTTAGGGAGGATCAGGAACTCCAAATGCCATTATTCAAATGTTCTTTTAATGCAGTGCATGCAAATACTTTCTCTATATGAGGAAGTTTAATTACATTTTTATCACCTACATTAACCAAGGGCACCAATAGACAATAGAATGGATTCCTTTGTACTGGTAATATGATGATCCACCGTTATGCTGCTGTGGGACATGACAGGGCTGCATCTGCTATATGATCCAATTTAATACCAATTTAATCCAATTTAATATAAATCCTGGAGATGATTTCACGCTGAAGGGATCTGTTACTGTTTCATGATGCAAGATAGTGGTAAAAAACCTCCCTGAAGAATGTGCTTGGCTTCTCGAACATGGCAGGGTCCATGTCTTAAAGTAAGAATGTCTTCCTCACTTAATTCCATAAAAAATATTGTCTCAAATGTCTTGCTTTTTTTTTTAAGCAAAAAAAAAAATCTCATGACATTAAATTCTACTTTGCACACACCAGCTTGTCAGGGCAACGATCAGAAATTCTCTTCCATTTGTCATTTCAAGAACTTATTTGGAGCACATGTGACCTGCGGAAAAGCAAAAGAAAGAATTACTTGAAACTGTGCCACTGCAACAAACTTTGAAAAGCCATCAACAGCTGTAGTACTTTGTCAGTTATTGCGAGTCTCCCCATAGACAGCACCTTGCAGCACACCACAGCTTCAGCTTCTATGGTTTTAATGTGAAAATGATGGGCTTTTCTGTGCCTTTATATAGTTCCATTAAATTTAGTTCCATAGCTAATGATGTCAGACTGTGTCAGAGCCACGGCATGCCATCATTTTGGATGGGTTTCACATGAAACTGTGAGTTGACATTGAAGATTGAAGAATGACATTTAGTGTATTTACGGTATACAATTAGATCCTGTTCCATGTATTTATTCATTACAGAAAATATATATAAATTCTAGAGAGATCATTTAAATATGAACCTGTCATTTGGGTTTTGGGAGTCGAAGGGGTTAACAGGAGGGTGTTGTCAGGCAAGGTTAGGAAAAGGGTTACAAAAATCAAACATAGGAATGATGAACAATAGTGTCTTTAGACATAGTGTTCAGCTGCATAAAAGCGGCCTGGCTCCATTTACTTAAGAGCTTTACTTTATTGTGCTGAGCTGGACAATATACTCATGGTGCACAAATGAAAACTGAATTATTAACTACTTTTAACATTTAATGCTTCCTGATTGATAAAGTGCACTTTTATGTCACAACTATATCATAAAGTTCATCAAAATTCATCTTACGCCACTTCCTGTCAGTCCTCCAGCATTACTAGTTTAAAACTCTCTCTCTCCCTATTAAGTTAAGATGACTGTGTGTTAATTTCAGTTAATGTTTACACACAACCTGATTCATAAATGATAGATTTTTAGGAAAAAACATTAACTATGGATGCATTTCATTCTCAGGTAATCATGGCCATGCATACTCTTATACTCTATATGAATGAACTCTATTTATACTTTGGCACATGCAAGTAACTAACACCAAAGATGTGTCTACATTAAAAAATACTATAAATGCAGGAAACACTAATTAAGGAAACAAAGTAAATAATTGGTGTGATGACCCTTTGCTTAAAATATAGTCTTAAATACAATTTGTCTAGTTTTATAAGGACACAGTGCTTCTGATGTCTTTGTCGCATCTGATTCCATTTTCATGCACGCAAACCCCAGAAACTCACCCATAATGTGTTGCTTTCTTTTCTGGCCTACAGATATTTTCTTGTAACATTGGAATACTAATGCTTGGTAATCAGAAGTGTTTTATTCATCCTGACTTAATATGAAGTCAGTAAACATGTTTGACAAATATCTAAGAAATATGTAATATGTAATTGACAAAATATAAATTAACTTTAAAGTTTATTTACTGATTTGTAAGGAATATACATTGTTTCCCCCTACACACATGTATGGGTAACATACTTTTTAACCTTATGTGCATACGTCACCATATATTGAAATTGGTAATATATGTTTTTATCATTTATGACTATATGTGTAACATATATGAAAATCTTTCTCTGATATACAGTATAGACATATATACTTGAGGTTACCTGAGGTAAAAATACAAAGCAATTATTGATAAATAAGGTATAATGGTCCATCCTTGACCTAGATTTATTATATTCATTAGTTTGTCAGTCGTTAAGGCCATTACTCCAGTCAGCATAAAACAGCTATACCGTGTACTATGAGCATTTTAAACTGCACTTTAAAGTTTTTCATAACTTCAATTTAAAACCAGTGGCTGCCATAGGGATGAACCCTAATGTATATTTGCTGAAAAATGGCCTGATCATACACAGTATAGATTACAGTCTATATAATAAAGAAAGGTGTTCTCATCACAGCAATAATGTATCCAACCCACAAGTTTTTCACGGCCACATACCTCTTATGCTAGGGCCTTCCTTTAAACTGTCTAATTTTGTTTTTGGACTCAAATTTCTGAACGCTGTGTTTCTAACCACCGAGTTTATATGTGGTATTTAAAAAAAAATGCATAAATGTGGTGTATCGATGTATAACACATATAAATGTGGTATACTGTATGTCGATACACCACATATATGCATTTCATTGAATTTATTATTCATTAGAAAGGTCAGAATTCCAGGAAAGTAATGTATTATTTTAAGTAAATATTAGAATGTTGATGAGAATGATTCAGATACTAAATTACATTAAAAGGTGAAAGCTTGTGGATGAAGCCTGAGTCAGGATGTCATAGGGCTTTAAAGCACACTAATGTACTGCTGATCCGTTATACAGCAAGTTAAAACACTTCTGAAATTCAAGGGAGATCTTTCCTCCATTAGCTGCCTTAATACCCAGGATAAGAACAGAGCAGATGGAGATAGGGACCTGGATAAGTGCCAATTAGAGAGATAAAATAACTCCTTAAGTGTATTAAAAAATTCAAACAGGGCCAGTGAATTCTGAGCACTGTGTTTATATATATGTAGCTCCTAATAATCCTGATGCAGTCCACATTTTGCACTCCACCCATATGGAATGAGGATGGGTATGTGATATATGATAGATGGACATGTATAAATTTCAAACAATGGTAAAGTTTTGAGAAGAATTTAAAACCATATATAGAATTTAAAACCATAGCAGCTGCTTTAAAATTGGTATAAATTAACTTGGAATCAGCTGATGAAAATGATTTGGCAATGCAGTAGTAAAATGCTGTTTCCTTATACATGCACATGGGTAACATATAATTTTGACATATGGGTGGCGCACATACACCATCATACGTCAAATTAGTAATATATGATTACAATACCATGCAAAATCTTAGGCACACAAATTTGTTACATATTTTATAGAAATTTTTTCTTTTTTTTCTCCTAGAAAACCATTAATTATTCCCATACCTTAAAAATAAATAAATAAATAAATAAATAGCATTACAGAAGAATACATTATTTGCATGTCTGTACAGAAAGCAACATATTACATGAGAGACCAGTTTTCAAATGGAAATAAAAAAATAAGATATGTTCCTGTGTTTTGCATGAAGACTCATATTCATCAGCATGCTCAGTAAAACCTAACAGTTGTTTTACTTACACTACTGTGCAAAGGTTTTGGGCACATACTAAAAGAAGTTACGTGAGAAAATATGCTTTTGAAAACATTTATACATCAAAGTCATTTCTATAAAGAACCCCCCCCCCCCCCCCCCCTGACAATAAACATAGTCAGTGAAAACAATCAGTAGCCAAGTATTCATAAAATAAATACTACAGTAACTAGCTGCTTTTTTGTCAAATCATCTTGCTCATTTAGTTAAATAAAAAACTAGCATGTTACTTAGCTAGCTAGTTACCAAATTAAGACTATGAATGTCTTTTTCCTGTCACTCATTTTTTTAAATGTAGAAAGAAAGAAAAAAGATGCACAAAATATCAAATTAGGATCCTTTTACATTTCCAAAGAGCTCTCTTCAAGCACTAATATCATTTTCAAGTTCAGGTTTTTTTTCTGATTCACTTCTTTCCTGCATGAAATCATACATATAAAGTTTTTATGGGAAAAAAAATCAAACACACACATACACACACACACACACACACAAAAAAAAAAAAAAAAACTGGTGCACATATGATCACTCATCCCACTCTCATTTATTCATCTCTCATGCTGAGCTCAGAAAGAGCACTCTGCAACTGCTCACTGAAATCTTTTTTTTTGTCACCAATATCTGACTTAATTAATATCTGCATAATTTTTTTAATGCTTTTAATAATTTTGTGTTGAATTTACAGTCTGACTGAACCGATTGAAAATGATTGATTGTAGGCCAAGCCCTTGCTTTTGTTACTAATAATTATATTTTCTGTCAATAAATGTAAGTATTCCATTAGACATTACTCAGTTTTGAATCATGTACTACTTAATAAAAAATATATATATTTATGATTGATTTGTTATGTATTAGGGCTATGAATTTTGCATTGTAAAATAAAAACAAAAGTGATTTATTGATTACTGCAGTTCAATACTGTGAAGGACTGGCATCCAGTCCAGGGTCTACCCTGCCTCGTCTACTCCAGGTAACTCTGTACAGGATAAGAGGTTTAGAGAATGAATAAGAGAGTGAGTGCATTGCAATAATATTGCTATTTATAAAGCATAAATTATGGAAGGTGATCAGTTGCCAGGATAAATCGACATTTTTAATGAAGTACTATCAATATGCAAAATGCAGAAATGGTTGCTGTATTTCTCAGCTCACATTTATTGTGCTTTGCCCTTAATTATTTAAGTCCATTCACCGATCCATTGTGCATACCACTTATCCTGTGTATAGGGTCACAGAGGGCGTCTATCCTAGGAATCTTGGGGTTCAAGGCAGGGTACACGCTGGATGCCTAGCATGCCTACCCATTGCATAGCACAAGCCCACACACATTCATAATTTACGGGTAATGCCAATCAGCTTACAGTGCATGTCTTTGGACTTTGGTGGAAACCCACCAAGCACCAGGAAACATGCAAATTCAACACACACATAGAGATTCTTACCCCCAAACTCTAGAGGATTCAGGCAACACTGATAACAACATCATGTCATGAGTTAACCCCTATTGGGCACTGCAAAGTTCTCAGAGTTCTCATAATTAATCGGGATGTGAAATGTTAAAACCAAAGCATTTTTTTAAATGATCATTTTTATTGTAGTGGAGAACCACAATGACATCAACATTGAAATCATTACAGAGGAGCTTTTTTTGTGTGTTAAGCAAGTCCCATCTCAGAACCCACAAGCTTGACTGAGCATTTTAGATATCACATTATAACAGTAATAATATTTACTAGAAGACTTGAATGCTTGTCAGATTCCCCCAGATTATCCATTTAAAGCCTGGAAGAGTAATGTAAAGACAAAATGGAAAAGGGTGTGGAACAACAGATGGAATGTGTGTGTTATAGAGAGAGAGAGAGAGAGAGAGAGAGAGAGAGAGAGCTTTTACTATTGCTTTACATAATTGCGGGTCAGGGAGTGTCAGCTTAGAGGAAGCCAGCTCTCAGGACGAAACCTCATATATGAAATCTCACGCAGAGGTTGAGGAACAAGCTGCAAGGACTCTTTACATTATTGGCAGTGATGGAAACTGATACTGGCATGTTGTTTAAAGTTTTAAAGGTTTTTAAAGGCATTTTTACGCCTATGGATCTGAAAGTTTCAATCTGATTTTGCTCAGAATTTTAATCTGAGACATTTTGATTTTTGTTGATGGGCAATTTTAGCCCAATTCATGGCTCAAGCCTTCCACTATTTCATCACCGTTTGGAAATAAGAGGTACCTAATTCGAGGATCGCTTTGTGAGTTTTCAGTTTGTTTCAGAAGCTCAGCTCAATTTTTGGCTCCAGGTTTGACCTTCTATTTGAATTTATCACCATTTGCATACTGAACCAGATGGTTTTTGGATTTGGTTTTATATTACAGACTTTTTTAAAATCTGTCAGCCTATTTTACAATGTCATTGCCATTTAACAATCCAAGTTACATCAACTGACTGTTTATTACAAAACACATGCTGAAGAAACTTTGCATGGCATGTTAGACGTCATTGTACTTTTAAATGCAAAATGATATCTGGAATGCACTTGGGATCAAGACTTTTCAGTTTTAAATTTTAACATTTTATTTACGATTATATTTATGCACATGATATTCCTTGATCAGCAATCTGACGCCTTACTTGCTGCATCATTCACAAATTTACAACTGTTTACTTGAAGAAGAAGAAGATCGAGAAATGCAAAACAGAACAGCAAAGGCATTGCGCAGAATCAACAGTTTGCACTGACTTTATAATATTTTGCAGCTTTTTTGTCCCTCGTGATTAAAAAAAACAAAAAAACATTTTAAGCGTGAATTTGTTGCTTAATATTTTTTTAATCTGATGGCAAACAGAAAAACATTGAATCCCGATGCACTCAATGCATTTTAACGGTTAGTCAATTATATCGTTTTAAATTTAAATTTGGAGATTAGAAGAACGTTCCTTCTGCACCATAGTATTTTAACTTTTGAAAAGAACATTTGAAAATAATATGAAATGGGATGAGCTGGTGCTTGTACACCATTTAACTGTTTACAACTTTTTTTCTTTTGAGGATTCCAGATCACTTCTTCATTCTCATGCATGGATTATCCTCACTTGACTAAGGACCAATGAAAATCCATATAAAAATAAGACTTTTCAATTTGTTTTTGAGAGCTAATTCATTTTGAAGGTAATTCATTAGTAGTACTAGTGACCACACTACTGTTGCCGCAATGGGTATGGAGATTTTTGCCGTAGCTGTGGTGGTGCTTCTCTTTTTCATGGTTTTAAAGCAGTTTAGCTTTTGGGACCCGCTCTCTATGGAGGGTAAGCGCTCTACTGGCATTTCTTTGACTTTTATAAAAACATTTTCTATTAAATATGTGCTAATAACCACTTATAGTAATATACTGTGATATTCCACATGCACTATAATGTTATTGTTGAAATTTCCTGTCCATCTTGGAGAAGCAAAATGGATGTAAAAGTTTGTGATATATATGGCAGTCTGAGAAATGGCAATCAAATGTTCCTGTGATATATATTGTGTTCTTGGCTGATGCACGGTATTGTTATCAGCAATACTGAAAAGGAAAGGGACAAAAAAGTGAAAGTTTTACAGGATGGTAGTCAGACCACCAATGTTGTGCGGTTTGGAGAGTTACAAAAATGGACAGGATTAGGATTGAGTATATTAGAGGGACAGTTCAGGGACCGTTAGAGACCAGATTAAGAGGGTTTGGATGGTTTGGACATGTGCAGAGGAGAGATCCCTCAGGAAGAGAATGTTAGAGATGGAGCTGCCAGGCAGAGGAAAAGAGGAAGGCCTAAGAGGAGGTTGGAGTGACAAGGCAAGATGTGGTAGACAGAGTTAGATGGAGACAAGTGTTCCGCTGGGGCGACCCCTAACAGCAGCAGCTGTAAGAAGTCGTTTGTCTGATACATAGTTCGACATTTCTTGAAATCTTTGTATAAATTTCCTCACACAGTAAATGCTTTGATTAAATTGTGAGATAGTACACAATGGTTATGGGTAATTAAGTAAATATCCATGAAGTTCTTGTGCCACAAACTGATTCTTCATTGAAATTTAAAGAGATGGAGAATATACTGGATATTACATTATTTATTAGTAATATATTGTTAACAGTAATCGTAGTAGATTGTTTTTACAAACAGAGAAACTTTCTTATTAACTTCTTTGTTTCTTTTTGCTTTCTTTTTGCTACTTTCCTGATTTCATTGACTCTTCCTGTTCTTTTTCACTTTAAAAGATGGTGAGTAAATGCCTCTGTCTTATCAAAAATTCTCTCTTTAGAGTTCTGGGTGTAAAAAGCACTTCGACATTCGCTTTTCTCTGATGTTACTCTTCATCATCCTTTTGCTCAGCTTCTCTCCTTTGTCTATTTGTCTTTTAGAGAGTGCCGATGCTGAGTTGGAGCTGGCTATGGTGAGACACCAACCTGAGGGTCTGGAGAAACTTCAAGCTCAAACAAAATTCACCAGGAAGGAGCTTCAGTCACTTTACAGAGGCTTCAAAAATGTGAGAGAAAATAATAATTCTCATGGAAATGGAATTTTAAATAGCTGTTAATATCTCTCTCTCTCTCTCTCTCTCTCTCTCGCTCTCTCTCTCTCTCGCTCTCTCTCTCTCTGTGGTTAGGAGTGTCCCAGTGGTTTAGTTGATGAGGAAACCTTTAAGGTTATTTATTCCCAGTTCTTCCCTCAAGGAGGTATGTTGGGAGTTAACCATAACCTTCTTTTGTTTTTTTAAATTTGYTCTCTCTCTCTCGCTCTCTCTCTCTCTCTCTCTCTCTCTCTCTCTCTCTGTGGTTAGGAGTGTCCCAGTGGTTTAGTTGATGAGGAAACCTTTAAGGTTATTTATTCCCAGTTCTTCCCTCAAGGAGGTATGTTGGGAGTTAACCATAACCTTCTTTTGTTTTTTTAAATTTGTTCATTTGCTCACACTTTCTTTCTATGTTCAGTATGTTTGTGTGCATACACTATATGGACAAAAGTATATTAGCCAAACCTGAAATGATGTTGTATCCAAATACATACACTTTAGTACGGAGTTGGTCCCCCTTTTGCAGCTATGAGAGCTTCCAGTCTTTTTGCACAGAGTTTGGATTAGAAGGCTTAACTCATCCCAAAGGTGCTTGAGGGGATGAGATCAGGGTTCTGTGTGGGCCAGTCAATTTCTTCCACACCAAACTCATCAAACCATGACCTTGAAAGGTCTGTCTACTCAGTGGCCATCTTGGAAATTCTCCTGTCCAGTTATTTTCAGTACAAGACAAGACATCTTGAATTCCTTCCTTTCTATTTATGTTGGAATAGAAAAGGGCCTTACCCAAACTGTTGCCACAAAGTTGGATGCATAGCATTGTCCAAGATGTCTTGGTATGGTAAAGCATTAAAATTGCCTTTCACTGGGGTTAAGGGACCTGAGTGAAACATCTGAATTTAATAATTAACAGGTTAGGATAATCTACTTATAACTACAAACAGTGCAAAAAGGAAAAAGAACACTTTAAATCACACTCTAATAATTGTACTTTACATGACATTTGAAGTAACATTACAGCAAAGGCTCATGAACAAGCTAGGTAATTAGCACTAACTAAACAGCAGATTAGCTAGCTAGTTAATTATCTAGCAAGTTTTCAAGCCAAAATGACTGTTCACAAAGTGAAAAGAAAAATAAACAAAAAGCCTATAAGTTAGTACTAGGAAACAAGTACATGTTATATTATTATAATTGATATTAAAACAGCTAAATAATATGCTAGTAAGCTAGCATGTGACAATATGTTGTTTAAAGGATATAAGCTATACCAATTGTACCAAAGGTATTTAGTAACTACTTTAATTAATGTATTTATTAATACATAGCTGTTTACAGTATATCTACTTTGTAAAAAAAAAAAAAAGATTGCAGTAAATTTGTCTGACAAGGAAGTGTCTCATCAATTTAAAACAACATAAATGTTAGATCTTTAAGAAAATTATTAAAATTATAATTTACAATCATTTTCATTCATAAATAGTTGTATATGATGATTAATAACTATGATATAACAGTTGGAATTGTACATAATGTTGTCATTAGTAACATGCTGATGCTGCAGTTGTGATGTGTATTATACAAACAAATAATAGAATATAAATCACATTAAATAACTAAAGGCTGAAAGTGATTTTCCCAATCTGCTTTTTTAGATGCGACCACTTATGCACATTTTCTATTTAATGCCTTTGATATGGACCGAAATGGTTCAATACAGTTTGAGGTAAGAAACACACTCATTGTGCCTCCCTATCTACTGATCTTTTGTATACAGTACATCTGTTCTCTCCCTATCATTTTGAATCTCATTGTATATATTTTGAAGGTTAATGCGTGTGTGTGTGTGTATGTGTGTGTGTGCGTGTGTGTTGACAGGACTTTGTAGTTGGACTGTCCGTATTGTTGAGGGGTTCAGTAACAGAGAAACTTCACTGGGCATTTAACTTATACGACATTAATAAAGATGGATGCATCACTAAACAGGTGCAGAACATTACCATCCGATCTTCCTATAATATGGATATTTAAGAGATAAGTTGAATGTACAGCAGCATTAACATTTTCAACACTTTGTGTGATCCCTAGGAAATGATGGCCATCATAAAGTCCATCTACGACATGATGGGCCGTTACACATATCCCAGTGTGAGGGCAGACGCACCATTTGAGCATGTGGAGAAATTTTTCCAGGTAAATACCTACATATTTTCATTCATTCATTCATTCATTCATTCATTCATCTAGTACTAAATATTTATGAAATATTCTGGAAATGATGGCTTTAGGTTAGACCTCCTTGAAAAGGCTGGCCACTCAATAACCAACTTGGAAATTCACCTGTCCAGTTCTTTTCAGTACAAGACAAAACTACTTTAATTTTGGGGAGATAACTGTACACAAGAAATGGACAGATGCAAAAAAAAAAAAATCTAAATAAATTTAATAATAAATATAAAAATAAATAACAAATTAATTAATTAATTAATATTTATTTATGTATTTGATATTATTACAGATTGCTTCAGTAAGATAATTATTTCACAATAAAATTTGTATAAGGATTTTTTGTAAATATTTTTGGCAATCCTTTTTTATTAATTATTATTATTTATTTATTTATTTATTTATTTATTTATTTATTTATTTTTTTATGAGGGACAGGATTTATGTAATACAGCGCTCATGGGAGTGTACCATGCTGCAACATTGATGTTACTGTATATTCCGTGGCCTTGATTCTACTCAATTTATTTATTTCTCATTTGCGAATAAGACCTGATTTAAAAAATCTCATAAGCCACATGTACCTCATATTAATCAGTATGTATATTGTATTCCTGAAGAGATGGATTCATTTGGATTTTTAGGATTCCGCTTGGTACGCTCCTGATTAACAAACGTTTTATTTATTAGACGCCACTGGCCTGTAAGTACAAGTAAACCTGTATACTTTTTAAAGTTTATACTATGCGTTTGTGTGCGTTATGCTTGTAAAAGATATCAGCACTTCTAAAATTCTAAAATGATTCGTCATAAAGGATCAGTTAAACGATTGTCATGCTACATCATACCACAAAAAAGGTCTCCCAAAACTCACTTAATAATTCACTTCATCAAAATCAAATGGGTAAAAATATAAATAGATGCTCAAAATCCAAAAAAATATGTTTTGCAGAAAATGGACAGGAACAGAGATGGAGTCGTCACCGTCGATGAGTTTATCGAGACATGTCAGAAGGTAACCCTGAATATCAGTGCGCTTAATTTGCTAAATGTGTAACATTTATATGTTATATTTTGCTTTAGAATATCTATATTTTTTCTGTCTCATTTTCATGTAATTTTTCATTTTCTGATTTTTTTTTTCATCAGGATGAGAACATTATGGCTTCCATGCAGCTCTTTGAGAACGTTATTTAAACCACTGAAGGGAAACAATACAAGAAATCAGATATCACTGACGAGTGTGACTATATATCATTATCAAACAACTATTCCATACAGTGTAGAAAATGTATCTGATGCAAGATTCTTAAACTCCTAAAGCCTCTGAGGGATTCCACTGAAGACAAGTATGGACAGTATTCCGGCATTTTCCCCTGACTGAACTTCTCACTGCTGCTGGAGTAGTAGTATGTGATCATTTGAGCAAAAACTGACAGATATTTATTAATTTTCTGCACAAGTGTCTAACAGAAATGTGACCTTAGTAGTATTAGTTGTGGGAATTCTAGATGTTTTCTGTGTAAATAAAATTCTATTAAAAAAAACATCTATGATTTAAAATAGAATTTTATTTACTTGTCCTTGGTAAATAAAGCTTTGTCTTGGTTAGCATCACAGATACCCAACTAAACTTTTCAGAAAATATTGCTAGCAGTTACAAAGAAAAAGATTAACTCCAGGAGGAGGAGGATCAGAATTTCTTAAGGTGTCAGTGGCATTAGTCAGTATCTTTTCAAGTTGCAGGGAGAGAAGTGGGCAAAATTAGTCAAAATTCTTTAATGAGAATTAACGATTAATTCTTTTAATGATTCTTTAAATGTCAGAATTCTTTATTGAGTGGGTGGGATTTGTCAATATTCCTTCATGAGTGGAAGGGTTTGGTCAGAAGTAGTTTTATTGTTTTATTTGGAATTTGAGTGTGTTTGATTGGTCAGGATTCATTCATGAGATGGTAGGATCAATCAGAATGTCTTCATTAATGGGTGGGATTGATCAGAATTCCTTCGTTAGTGAGTAGGATTGCTCATAACGTCTTCATGAGTGAGTGGAATTGGTCAGAATTCCCTCAAGAACATGTGGGATTGGTCAAAATTCCTTCATCAGTCTATGGGATTGATCAGAATTTCTTCATTAAAGGGTGGAATTGGCCAGAATTCCCTTATAATTAGGTGGGATTGGTTAGAATTCCTTCAAGAGTGGGTGGAATTGATCAGAATTCCTTCATTAATAGGTGGAATTGGTAAAAATTCCTTCATGGGTGAGTGGGATTTTTCAGAATTCCTTCATGAGTGGGATTGGTCAGAATTCCCTCATGAGCAGGTGGGATTAGTCAGAATTCCCTTATGAGTGAGGGGATTGGTCAGAATTCCTTCATGAATGGGTGATATTGGTCAGAATTCTTTCAAGAGTGAGTGGACATAATCAGAATTCCATTAGGATTCCATCAAGTGGTAACTCTAGTATAATCAGATGAGGATACATGAAACAATGGAGTGAATTCAATTTAGCAGCATAAGTTTCTGCACAGGCCACATTTACGAGTGTGTGTGAATGCAGTGTTACAAGGCTTTTGACATTGTCCTTTTAGAGAATGGGAAGCTCTGAGATCATGGCATGATGCACTGAAAACTGAAATAGAATGTAGTACGATTATCATACTGTGAATTTATCAAACTGTTCCAGAACTGATGGTAATATTTACCAGATCAAAGGAAATAATTTGATTCCATTGAAGCGACTATTTGATAGCTGTTTGTATACTGTATGTTGTTAGCACTGAGTTGATCTTATTGTATGACAATGGACCAATAAATTTGCATTTGCATGATGGACTCTAATGACTTTGAGCGTGTGCAACTTTACATTGCAATACAGATGTACATATATCCTGTGTTGTAATATGTAATATTGTAAAATCTTATACAGCAGAGTAACAAACGTCATCTTTCGGACATTAAAATGGTCTAATTGCACATATTTCTTTTACCACATAGTGGCGCTACCTACATTTTCTCTCTCATCTCTAAACCACCAAGTAGGATCAATAGCTTTTTACATTTCAGTTTTTTACATTTCTGTGTGCACATATAAAATAGCCGAAAGTTCAAAAAGGTCATCAGGTACAATTTGAACATTTGCTGTGCTTCTTGATCATTTCAAATTTCTGAGCTTGGAGGAGCGTTTCTTTGCTTCAAAGCTGTATCTATATACGCAAGTATGTCTGCAGTGCTAACAGGAAGTCCAAACACAAGTGCACATGCACTCAGCTTCCTGTGTGAGCTGAGTTTAGGGAGGGGCACGGCTTCCTTTAGTCTTTTAACACACACTTTGGCTTCCTTGTCAATTCAGCCTTCAAAGGTCTATGCACTTGATACACACACAAACAAACACACACACAATCCCTTTCTCCTCTTCCTGGGCTTCCTATACAGTAAGTCACCTGCTTGTTCAGCTTCTTCATCTTTTGCTTTCCATCTTTCCATCACTCACTGTTTTAAGGTATGATCATTTAAAGTAAATGTGTATGTCGAAACTTAAAATCGTTCCTTAAAGCAAACTTTGCATTGCAGACTTTTATGCTGAGCTATCCATCATTTTAGCTTTTACAGAAATACACACTTAAAGTCTTCGTGTTCAGATTTCTTCTCAATTACTGGTGGGATCACACATATGACCACCATATGGGCCTCCATAACCGTCACCTTTCTCCTTTAGATCTACAGAATAGCCATTTCTGATGAGCACTTTTATTCCTCCTTCCGCCTCTTCGCTCGAAATGACCTGAACTTCTAGCATGTCATGTTTGAAACATTTTTTTTACTCACCTTCCTCTTTTGGTAAATGTGAAAAAAGTGGATCAAACCAAAAATATGCGTGTGTGGTATTAAAGTAAAACCCATAGTACTTTCAGTAACACACACCACCAACACTACCACCACCGGCTGAAAGTGTGCTCAGCAGGCCTGAGAGTGTTAGAGTGTGTAATGCTTCTCATTTTCTTCTCATGTTGGTTTTTTGCACCATTTACAATCAGGAAATACACACTGCCCTCACTGTGCACAATACAGCATCTGAGCAGCTGATGTTCTGTACTGACTGATATGTAAGTGGTATTGTTGTAGAGAGTAATACATGCACCAAAAACACACACACACACACACACACACACACACACACACACACACACACACACACACACCGATGACTCTAAAGAGAGTAACGAACAAAAAGGCATGTCTAATCAAAACTTCTTTTTTTTTTTACTTTTCCTTTCCTGATTTTGTTAATTGGGTAACATTTACATTTGCCCTTCCCCCTTTTATCGAGTCCCTTCCTTTCCTTTTCTCTCCTCTCTTCTCCCCTTCTCTTGTCTCCTTTCCTCTCCTCTCTCTCTCCTCACCTCCTCTGTTGTCTCTTTCCTTATATTTCCTCTCCACTTTTTTCATTTCCCCTCCTCGCCCTTCCTCTCAGTTCTTCTCCTCACTCTTCCTCTCACCTCCTTTCTACCCCTTTCCTCTCCTCTCTCGTTCTTTGGTGGTGTCCTCTACATGTCCTCTCCTCTTCTCTCCACTCCTTTCCTCTCCTGTCCTCTCGACCCCTTTTGTCTCATTTTGCCTTCCCTCATCTCTTCCCCTCTCATCTCCTCTCCTCTGTTGCAGGCCCACCTGTTTTGTCCTTATGGCTGTTGTAGATTTAGTGCAGATTGGAGAAAACAAATTCATCAACAAGTAAGATTATACATTTCTCCAATAATCTTTATACATTGCACCATCATTCACTCATGTTCTATCCTTACAATACGTCCAATCTGTGTTAATGTTTAATAACTATCAAGAAAAAAAAAACAGTCTTCTGCCTCTGGATCGCGTACCAAATAAATTATTTTATTTTTAGGACTGATTTACTGTCACATCTTAAAACCTACAACCTATATTATGAGGAAAAATCGCTCCATCTGCGGCACAGAGAGGCAAGTCTAACACGCACACACACACACACACACAATGCTATTTTGTCCCATTTTAAGTTGATATATCATTTTCCAGTTTTGTGATATTTTATAACTGAAACAGGAAGAAGGAGAGCTGATCATTGAGGGTTTGCTTAGCATCTTTTGGGGCTTGCGGCGACCAATCAGATTGCAGATGCAAGATGGCAAAGAGCCAATTGACTCTCCCCGTTTTCTTGCATCTTTGAGGCGCTCAAGAAAGGATGCGAACCAAGGCAAAACAAAGTATGTGTTTATCAGTTGATTTATTATAAAATGAATTATTTTACATCATACTAATAATAATAATACATAAGTTGATTTCTTTTTAGAAAACAGCATACCACAAAGGCTCCACCCACAATTAATATCATCGAGCCAGAGGATGACCCCAGTGAGAGTTATAGTGAAGGACAGAGAGGTGAGTACAGGGGCATGATTACCTGAAATCACAACCATGCAGAACTTTTGCACTACAGAATGCTTGTAGGATTTGAAAGCTAGCGATAGCTTCTTATAGTGCTGTAGGTGTGAAGTGATAGATTTGATTGGCTCTATTGGTGTTATGTGTCACATGCACAGGTGAAGAGGAGGAGGAGTCAATTCTGCACAGGACGAGGAGCTGTGTGAGTGAGCGGAGTCTTGGTAGGCCGACAGAGCCTAGTAACCATCGGCGACTCAGAAGGCATCGATGTTCCTTTAATGGACATTTCTATAATCACAAGGTATGAGTTATAAACTACGGGCAAATTTTTAAGTGTATGATTTAGAAGTACAAAGGTGCCAGTTTTTTTATATACTATTTATTGTTTAATTAGATTTTAAATGTATAATTTTAACACATTTTCTAAATAATAGCTGATATTTATTTTCAAATACAATTTTTATATCAGATTTTCCAAATAGATTTCAAATATACAAATTTAACAACTTTCTAATGTTATTACCATCCAAATGTCCACTTTAAAGTCCTATGTTTGTTTAAGCTAAGCCTAGTTTAAAATTTGTCTTTTATTGGTTTCTCAATTTCTAACGTTTTTATAGTAATTAATCTTTTAAATTTATCTTCCACATCTTCATACTTATTTAAAAGAAAAAAACAGGGGAAAAAAGCCACGTTTCTAATGTTATCACCGTTCACAGTCTTACTTTTTGTTAAGGTTAACAAGTTAAAATGTCATTATTCAAATTTACATTGTATATGTATGCTTTAAAAGATCATATTAATATCTAAATAGGTAAATTTCAATAAATACAAATTTCTACTTTAATGGTATCACTGTCCATAATTCTATTATAAAGTTATACTTTTTACATAGTTAACATAGCTAAACATTTTCTTTCATTGATTTCTTGATCATTAAAATTTAAGCTGCAAATTTGTAGTTTAAAAACTCGCCCTATCATCTGTGCTGGTAAAGTGCTCGCCCTATCATCTGGAGACCGCAAGTTCGATTCCCAGGTGATGCTGTAACCTCTCGCAGCGGGAGAGCTAGAGAGAGCTGATTGGCCGAGAGCGGTCGGCTGGCATCACGTGATGGTCTTCGGCCCTCGCGGCTGAGTAGTAGTAGTAGTAGCCTTAATGTGGAAGCCTCCTAGTGACAGGGAGGAATTGGACACGACTMAATTAGGGAGAAAATCTGGGAAAAATCTAAATAAAAAAAAAACATACAGAATTCATTTTCACTATTCTACTGATATCAATTTGTTATTGATATTTAAATCTCTTTTTCAAGTAATGTTTTTTCTGGAGGTTATCACAACTAGGGCTGCATCAACTAATCGATAAAATCGGCAATTATCGATAATGAAATTCGTTGTCAACGAATGCCGTTATCGATTAGTTGGACTGCTCAGGTTACTGAGGAGCGCGACCACAAGATGCACAAATACACAAAGATACACACAGATACACAGCCGCTCGTGCAATGGAGGTTACAGAAGCGTCTGCAGGAAAAAGCGCGCGCCTATGGCGTTATATTCCTGCCACAATTATGAGCGCGCGGTTTGACATTTTGATAACCGACAAAGCACTCTATGCGCGTGCAGTGTCTCCACTGCGCGCGCAAAAGCTCGATTCTGCGCGTGCAATGTCTCCCCTGCTCGCTTAACATCGCACGTTCGACTCTGCCTTCACATTTATTTTCTGTGCGCGCTCGACTCTGCCTGTAGATTCGCTGAATTTTGTCTAGTGTTATAAAACTGCCACAAAACCAGCCAATCACCGACTTCCACACACTACTTCACGTTGGCTGTTCCTTCTCTATCAGCTGGAAATATCTGCAGTTATTGTTAATACTGTTATTTATTTATTTATTTGGAAAGAGACAAGTCAGCATAAGTGAGTTCATTCAAAAAAGAAATCCCCCATGCACTCCACAAMAAGCARCCAYTATAACAGATGCCATCCAATATAATAAGAGTACAACAATTGTTTAGCTTTTTTTATTTTATATTGCATATTTAGAGGAGTTTTACTGTTCAAAAACAAACAACTTTGTCTTTAATTTAAGGTTTAAAATGTCAAAATTAAAGATAATTAAACTCTATATGTGGCTTTTACATTTTTTAAAGTTTAGTTCTATACATAACTAATACCCTGTTTTATATAGTTATAAGCAAAACATCAACTTTATTTAGCTTTTATCCGATTAATCGAAAAATAATCATCCAAGTAAACGATTATCAAAATAATCGTTAGTTTATCACAACTGAACATCTTTTAATTAATTAAATAAATGTTTCAATGTCTAAAAGTATCGTCTCAATTTATATTTGAGATTTAGATATTTCTATGGTGGCCAATAATAATATAATGTTTTCAACTCAAAATGTAAAAATAAAAAATGTATTTAATTGAATAATATCCTAAATTCCAAATTTCTGCAAAGTTACCATTGATTTTTTTTATCAGATAATTTTTGACATTTTCGTCAAGTCTTCCAAATTTAAGTAATTCTACATGGCAAACAGTTTTTATTGCATTTTTTTTTTTACATCTGTAAAGATACCACAGTCCAAATTACATATCCAGATACTCCACCTGGACATACATACCTTTGCACTTTTTCTCCTGTGTTTCTTCTGTTTTTCACCTCATCTTCTTGCTTTGTCAGACTGCAGTTTTCACCCCAACTTTTGGTTCGATCACCAACGTCCGCATCAACAGCTCCATGACGACATCTCAGGTCCTCCGTGTACTGCTCAACAAGTTTAAGATTGAGAACAGTCCTGATGAGTTCGCCCTCTTCCATGTACACACCAGTGGAGGTGAGCACCCAAAATATAACCCAAAAAATAATTTCAGACGATTTAATATTATCCTTGGGTACCATATGCTTCACATTTTCCAAGCTCATCCAAATGTGAACCTTTTTCTGTGACATAAAAAGTAATATCTTATTGTCTTTAATTGTCTCAGAGCGAGTGCAGCTGAAAAAGAATGATCACCCTCTAGCTATACGTCTTCTACATGGACCATGTGAACAGATCAGCAAAATCTTCCTCATGGAGCCTGACCAGGTGGAGGAGGTCACCTATGATGTAAGATATTTATATCAGATTAAAAATCATGTAAAGTGTAGCAGTGAAAAGCAGGAAATGTGGATGAAGGTGGCAAGATACTGTATGTTCATTTGGTTTAATTAAAAACATGGTGGTGTAACTTTAGGGTTAAAACAGTGTTTTATATTATGAATGTCTCAGCAGCAGCAATTGTTTCATATGCCTCATTCATCCACTAGATGCCAGTGCTAGTCTGTATTTTGCATTTTACACCATTCCTACCATTCTCAGTGCCAGACAACTGCAGTCAAAGCATTGGATGTATTTTTTTTTTCTTATACTGTAAAGAGCAGTGTTGGAGATTTATTATTTGCAAGTGCATACAACAGCATGACACTAATAAACCAAAATGCACGTGTTGGTCTGTGGTGGATTTAGGTAGCACAGTATATAAAGCTGGAGATGCCTGTGCTACTCAGCTTTATTGACAAACTGAAGGAGGAAGAGAACAGAGAGATGGAGAAGCTCAAGCAGAGGTATGTGTAGTTTAGTCTTGAGAGAATTGTCAAACTACTGGATTGTTTTTACTGTAAATTTATCATACACTACTGTATTGTTTTTTGTGCTTGCAGGTACTGTGATATGCGCCGCATGATTCAGAAGCACATGCACCGCATGTCTGATAAAGCTGTTTGTTAGTAGACGATTTGTTTAATTTACTCTATCTCTCTCTCTCTTTCTCTCTCATGAACAAGGATAGAAGTGATTTGATGTCAAGGTTAGAGATAGCAATGTAGAGATCTACTCATTTGTGATGTCACATAGTCAAGCCCCTGCAACTTACCATTTTTAGATAGTTCTAATCATACAATACTGGCATGCACAATTTATAATTTAGTAAAGTATTACTACTAATGTACAAGCTACTCTTGTGTGATTTAAATGTGATGTGAAAATTTAAGATTGTGTCAAATTAAACATAAAATCTTATTGACCCAAGAATCGCAGCCATTCATTCACATCATGTTATGCTTTATCTTCCCTATTGCGCTAATCAGATCATACAGCACTGGGATGAGTGGGGAATTTTAGAAGTATCATTTGTGATATTTTGTATTATGTATGAAAAGCAATGAAATAAACACTTCTTTTTGGTATACTAAGACATTTAGCCCTGTTTTCAACTTATATTAGTCAAATCATGATGTAATCTGATGTTGATGATGTATCTGGTATATAATCCCAGAAGTACCTCAAAAGTATGAAATAACACATATGTAACTATGTAAATAAGTAAACAACAATCCATCATTTCACATGAAGGTCAGTCCATACATAAAATCACACAAACTTGCTAGAACAGCATCTTCAATCTGTGAAATACTCTAAACACAAACCCTAATTAGATGCATCCCAGGAATGAAAGCCCAAGACCTACTGCTGCTGCAGAGGAGAAGATCAAGTGGAGTTACCAGCCTCAGAAATCACCACCCTCAATTAAGGGCACCTCCAGATTGGAGGCTACCTGGGATTTTATCAGAGCTAAGCACAAATGGGCATAAGTACCAAGAAAATGTATATAACCTTACTGGTAATAATAAAAAATATATATTGAAGAATAAAGAAAGACCATTTCATTAGAAGGGGTGTACACACTTTTTACTAGCAGAAACCATTTAAAACATTTTTAGATGATAAGAATACATGTCTGGGTTAACCACATGTTTCAGGAGTGGAGATAAGCATTTTAAGAATTTGAAGCTGCATCTTCAGGGTCAAGGGTTTGCTTCCTGTCTGTGTGTGTGAAGTTCACATGTTCTGCCCGAGCTTGGTGGGTTTCCTCTGGGTACCCTGGTTTTCTCCGACAGTCCAAGGACGTGCTGATTAGTGTTCCCAACTGCCCATAGTGTGTGAATGAGTGTGAGTTTATGTGTGTTTGCTGTGCAGCTGGCAACCTGTCCAGGATGTACCTCGCCTTGTGCATTCTGGGATAGGATCCAGAGCCACTACATCCTGTACAGGATAAGCTGTATAGAAGGTGACTGAATTATATATATATATTTACTATATATATACAGTACAGACCATAAGTTTGGACACACCTTCTCATTCAAAGAGGTTGAATTTGTATTATGGCAAGAAAAAAAGCAGCTAAGTAAAGAAAAACGAGCGGCCATCATTACTTTAAGAAAGTGTTCCCAAGTGCAGTCACAAAAAGCATCAAGCGCTACAAAGAAACTGGCTCACATTTGGACCGCCCCAGGAAAGGAAGACCAAGAGTCACCTCTGCTGCGGAGGAGAAGTTCATCCGAGTCACCAGCCTCAGAAATCGCAGGTTAACAGCAGCTCAGATCAGAGAGCAGGTCAATGCCACACAGAGTTCTAGCAGCAGACACATCTCTAGAACAACTGTTAAGAGGAGACTGT
>QMIH01000258.1:27984-117706 GCA_003987875.1 Clarias batrachus | reverse complement strand
TATATATATATATATAAAAGCATTATATACAGTATATAATTGATCTGCTGTGATATATAAGTGAAGATACACAGAATACCGTCTTACATTTTAATTAAAAAAGAATGAAATCATTTTTTTTTTTAATATAAAGACAACAACAAAAAACATTTAATAAAACATATATATTTTTTTACATTTCCAAAATAGTACCCTGGTTTAGAACAGGAGTGTGTCTTTCCCTATACGTTAAAGGCATTATTACACATCTCTACCATTTTAGAAATAATTTGCGTTTATTTGTATTTATTTACTTATTTATTTATTAGATTTGTAGATGACATAACTCCAGCGCTATCCCTTTCCTGTAATACCCTGAAAGGAAACCACGCCCCAAATACAGGCCTTATCCTAAATACCGTCTTCTGGGACACTGTGTTCAATCCTTTGGCTCATACCCTATAAAGTGCACCTACATAGGGTATACAGAGCAGACTGGGATTCAGCCAGACGTCAGAGCGTCAAAACAGCGATTTTCAGTAACGGGAGAGGACCGAGCTGAAACGAGCATCTTTAAGGTAAAAAAAAAAAAAAACAAGAAAGAAAAGTAAGAATTTTATATATATATATGTATACATTAATATTAATAGAGTATAAAATAATAAACGCTTGTGTGGATTTCCTGTGCTGAGGACAATATTGTTTATTCTGTTGATGATCATTTTATTAATTTATCACATGACACATATGGCATCTGGATATAAGTAGTGCATGGGGAAAACAGAGGAATAAACATTAAAGAGTTTGTTTTTTTGTGAATGGAGTGTTTCAGGAGTACTTGTACACACACTGCACACACACACACACACTGATGCTGATGATGTAGAGTGCTGAATTTACAATAAATGAAACACGAGTTAATGTTCCAGACCAGGTATTATGCATGCACTGAACTTTTATTTTATGGAGATATAAATGCTAGAAATGTCTGTAGAGCACCTACTGTAGATCAGCTGACCAGTTTGATTTCAGTTGAACTATTTCAATATTTCAATGCATTTTGAACAACTAGACTGATATTTAATAAGATTTAGTGCCAGTGCAAAGTCTCTTCTGGCTTAAAAAGCTTTAAAGTGAGTGAAAAAAAAAAGGTTGTTTGTACACACATACACGCCCCACCGCCACCCTTCAGAAGTTAAATTCATGAATGTGCTTGCGAATGGAGGGAAACTAACAAATGTATTACCTGACTAAAGTTAAAATAAAACATCAGGCAAACACGTATAGCTTGTATTGTTTAGATTCATCTTGGGTGTGGCATACAGATTCTCCCTGAGGACACAAAAGCAAATACATCATGATACAGAATAAAATCCTGGCTCTCAAGCTATCAATGCCTCTCATAGGCACTTAAGGAACTGTACATGACTAGGGCTTTTAGTGGTTAATAACATTACTTTTGGTTTATACTCACAGTGAATCCATTTGGATTTTGTTTAGTTGCTGAAGACTAGACAGCCACCTGATTGTTTAATACAAATGTTGTTCAAGATGTTTATTTTACAACTTCCACATTATTCTAAATAAAAAAATATTTAATATCGTAGTTTTGGTATCCAAATGTGTGATATGTGATAATCAGAGTCTCCAAGAGAATAGTGGCAAAACTGCTTAAATTGTACATTACTGAGACTACTGATTATGCATTATAAATAGATAGAGAGTCAAGACATTATTTTTTTGTCATACATTTTAAGGGCATATTTGTTTTAGAGCATTTCTTTGTATTTGCATTGTTAGGATGGGAAAGAAATTACGAAAGGCATTAAAGTCAATGGACTTTTGGAAAACTACATAATCCCCTGCTACACTAATGCACTTATCCCAGCCTTTCACTAGTGCTTGGATACCATCAAGGTAGAAGTTTTTTTTCAGTACATTGGCCCCATGATCAGACCGCCTGCTTTGCATCTGAAACATTGGCCTTTCAGGAACTCTTTTAATGACTTAAAGGTCAGAACTGTACAGGAGATGTGGCAATAACACCCAGCCTAATTCCTGTAATGTGCTAGTGGTGCTGTTGAATGATTATGTGTACAGTTCCCACTGACAGATTAGATTCTTCTGTAGGGTGGCAACTAGTTCAAGCATCAGGTGTTCTGCTGGGATTGTATGTCCTGGACGTACAGCATTTTTACATGGTTTGCATCATTCAAATACTTTATAACAGCTAAGGGTCTAACCACTATTATGTGCTTTAACTCTTAAATCTCTAAGTTTTCCACCTTCATTTTTAAGAAATCTCATCACAAGTCCCGGCTTGACTTGAAAGCCCCTCTTATTTTAAATAAAAGTGTTTTTTTGGATTTATCACTATTTAAAATAATAATAATAATAATTGTAACTTCTCTGCTGCCCAGTTTCTTAATTGTTAGGCTCTAAATAATTCCTCTTGAGAATTTGTACATAATTTTTTTTTTACAAATTCACAATAAGATGAACAAGTTTTCAACAGTTTATTCCTGTCCTAGTTGGATTTACTGTATTTCCCTGTGTAACAAATTTCTACATAGCTGTGAGGGGGAAAATCAATTGGCCTGTAGGAGTGTGAGTGTGTGCATGGAGAGTCACCACTCTTATCGTTGGCGGTTTTAATAAGTAAAACATATTGCATTTATTTCTGTAGTAGCATTGCTACTTTCTACAAATTATTTTACTTTTGAAATCAAGTGTAAATTAGGTGAAAGTTAGATTATAACATTAGCTTTATTAGTATTCAGTGTACTTCTTACTAGAGTAGAATTGTCCATCTTTCAGTTGGACAGACGTTACTTGAAAATGTTAACCAATAAAGAAACAAAATATGTCTTTCGAAACAACTAATACACTAATTCTAATACAGTGTCCTCCCTTTGATTACAGGATGGGGCAGATGTGCATCTTCACAATTCTCTGTTTGGCTTTAATGCTGTTGCTGCATGACACATCAGCAAGCAGGAAAACATCAAGCAGCAAGAATCCTACTAACACTAAAACGTCAACAACTGGAACATCAAACAAGCCGCAGCAGGGAAGCAAGACACAAGCTAACTATCCCCGGCAACCCAACCAATATCCCCCTGCGGGCAACAAACCTGGAGCTGGATACCCTAACCAGCAGAATCCTGGTAAAGGACGTGTTAACCCAGGAGGACATCCCACACACAAGCCTGCAAGTGGTAGATATCCCTCAGGAGGTAGTTATCCCGCAGGTGGAAGTTATCCCTCAGGAGGTAGTTATCCCACCGGTGGGAGTTATCCCGGAGGAGGTAATTATCCCGCCGGTGGGAGTCATCCCGCAGGAGGTAGTTATCCCGCCGGTGGGAGTCATCCCGCAGGAGGTAGTTATCCCGCCGGTGGGAGTTATCCTGCTGGAGGTAGTTATCCCGCCGGTGGGAGTCATCCCGCAGGAGGTAGTTATCCCGCAGGAGGTAGTTATCCCGCCGGTGGGAGTCATCCCGCAGGAGGTAGTTATCCCGCAGGAGGTAGTTATCCCGCCGGTGGGAGTCATCCCGCAGGAGGTAGTTATCCCGCCGGTGGGAGTCATCCCGCAGGAGGTAGTTATCCCGCAGGAGGTAGTTATCCCGCCGGTGGGAGTTATCCCGCAGGAGGTAGTTATCCTGCAGGTGGGAGTTATCCCGCAGGAGGTAGTTATCCTGCAGGTGGAAGTTACCCTGCTGGTGGTAGTTATCCTGCAGGTGGAAGTTACCCTGCAGGTGGTAGTTATCCAGCAGGTGGAAGTTATCCATCTGGAGGGCAATATCCCAACAAGTACCCAGCTGGGGGGCAGTATCCAGGACAAGGGGGGTCTAGTCCAAATCAGAACCCTGCAGGTGGAAGTCATCCAGGTGGAGCTCAGCATCCCGGACAAGGGGGCAATAGTCCTGGAGGGTATCCAAACCAGTTTCCAGTTAGAGAAGGTGTGAATCAAGGAAGGCACCCCAACCAGTACCCTGCTGGTGGTAGTTACCCAGGAGGCCAGTACCCTGGGGGAGGAAATGTACGTCCAAACCAGTATCCTGGATCAATCAATCCTGCAGGATATCCAATGGGTAGTGGCTACCCAGTGAGGGCAGGGGGACAGCCGGGAGCATACCCTGGGGGTTATCCATCCATAGGAGGACTATATCCTAACTGGAATCCTAACAACAAAATCCTTAGCCCACGTTATGGCAGTGGAATTGGGGGTCCAGGGTACGGAATCGGTGGCTCCCCTTTCTCAAAATCGGTTGATAAAATGGGCTATAAACCATCCGTTAAGTCTAAAGGTTTTGCCAAAAAGGCAATGTTGGCAGCTGGAGTTGGGGCTATGACAGGGATGGCTGTAGGGTATGGCCTGGGCCGATTTCCTCGACCAAATTTTCACTTTAACAGCCCCCAAGAAGAGTATTATTATAACCATTACATGCACCGCAATTATGGCATGAAATCTACTGATAGAAATGACTATGGGCGTGACTACAAATTCAAGCCATCTCCTAAGGCCCAGACATACGAAAAATACATGGAAAACTGCATGAAAAGAACAGACCTCTTGAGAAATCAAAATGCAAAGATTAGCAGCATCCAGGGGGATGCCAGCATGGCTGGATCACTTACAGTTTCTAATTCTTCCACTTCCGAGAGTGTTGGCACTCCTGAGAATGGCACATCCGAGGTTGTAGTGTCTGCTAAGTCCCATGCTAGCGATGATGATACAGTGAGCATCTCAGAGATTGGTTACCCTGCACTCATCCAGCAAATGAAAGCTCGGAAATGTGTAGAGCTGTACATGGCATACTCTGTGAGCTTCCTGCAGAAGCAGACACAAGAACGTCCCACCAGCCGCAGCGACGCACGTGGACATTCTATACCGCTTGTACTGCTCATGACTACAATCATGGCCTTCAGCAGCACCATCTTACTGCAGTGAAAGCACGGATACTGCTCTACTCTGTGTTAAAGTGTGGTAGATGTGGAGACTTTTGGCCTCATCATAAATTCTCTGGTATAGAAATGTTTTACATCGCAATCAGCGCCTGACATATCATTATATTATCATGTTATCGTATGAAATAATACTGCATGTTTCACAGTACCTGTTATTCATGTGCAGCATTTTAACCAACATTAACAGACATTTCATCATTTATTCTTACTAGCTCACAACTGCTTGATAGCTTCTCAACAACTAAACATGTATCAAAGAATGATCTGACTAATATGGCTAGCTAACTAACTTGTGCAATATTCAACATTAACCAACAGTTATTGGAAGGTACGTTCGTCAAGTGTCAATGGATAATTATTTCATGAAGAAACTACCAGGAATTTTGATTATGCAGTATATTCTGTACTATTATTGTTGTTTTTCCTTTTGATTTATTAATGGTATGACTTATTGGTGGCTTATTATTTCTAAATAAAGTAACATAACATTTATTTCTAGAACACTAACTGTTCTGTGATGTTTACATGATACCTACTTTCTTTCTTGCTTAAATTATTACATTATCAGATCGATATCTGTAGAGCTTAAAAAGGGTTTAAAATGAATAACCTGGTTGAAGTGTTAAAGATATTATATCCAAAATGACTTTTTTTTCCCCAGAAATCTATCACGGTCACGGGAGGCCACAGTCCAAAGTTTACAAATGTTTTATTGACAATTAAAAACACAACGAGTAAGGGACAAATATGATATTTAAACAGATAGTCAAAACCCATTGCAGAAACCCCAGACTGTTCATGGTCCGATACAAATCCAAATATCTGTAATACACAAAGTACTTCTTTCTTTACTTTTAAAGCTTGTATGTGTTCTTATGAAAGCCAGACCTAAACAGGGACTTCTAGGTCTTGCACTCACACTCACATATACACATACTGGCAGCATGAGCTTAAGGGCTGTGAATGAGGACATGTCCATCACACAGTTCAAGATTAGAAATCCCTATAGAGGCAAGAGGAATCCTGTATTGGCTTGCTTGCGATCCTGTGCTGAGGGTTTTAAGTCTCTGAATCTCAGGGGTTTATGGGAATCAGACTCAGTGAGTGACGGATAATGTTGCCGGTAACACAGGTACGAGAAGGTCAACCCCAGCAGTGATCCCACTAACACATCTGAATGGAAAAGGAACAGAGAGGAGACAGGCACAGTGTCAAAAACAAAGTTAATATGGTATTATATAAAGTTTTACAGTTTTGTTTCTGCATAAAAGCTTTAAACAAATTTATTTGGGTCGAAATAATTTGTAATATATTTTCTTCAAATATAAAGTGAATTATAAATATAATGTATTATTATTGTATTAGAAATACATTTTATAAGAAAAATTTCTGTCCAATGTTTTTATTTTTTTAGAATGAGTATAGTTACTGGAACTGAGGGCTGCTATTGACTGGAACAATGTCTTAAGACACTAACGCAGTGCATAGTTACAGATCCTGGTGCTTGTGATTAAAGCAAACTGTAGTTAAACTAATAACTAATTATTAGGGTATGTATTTCTCTATAGACTGAAATGCTCCAGTAGATCACAGTAAGAAGCTAACAATAATTTCTAATATTGAAATGTATATTAAAAATATGTAAATATCATACGTCACTGTGTGTTATTTTTTTGCATAATCCAAAAGTGATGATTGTGTGGATTCTCGTTCACCTTGCCAGTGATGTTTGTAGTCGCAAGTTCTAGAGATGGCGATCAGGACGGCACAGAGCAGAGGTGTGAGGAACGCGCACAGGCGCCATGCTTTTCCCCGACCGGAAGGACTGAAACAGTGCAGCTTCCCAGCCACGAAAAGAGCCGTAAAGCCCAGTCCGGCAAACGCAACTAATGTTTTGGAAAAACAAATGCATAAAGAACACAGAAATCAGTCAATATTCTAAACAATTTATGCAACAGCAATCACATTTTCAATGGCAGGTGTTGATTAATTTGAAAGTTTATATTAATTGTACACGATCAGCAATAACATTAACCACCCGCCTAATATCCGGTAGGACCCTCCGTTATGGCAACCAAAACAATGAGGCACTGAGTGTTCTGACACCTTTCTATCAAAACCAGCAATAACCTTTACAGCAATTTAAGCTAAAGTAACGTTTCTATTGGATCGGACTACACGGACCAGCCTTCGCTCCCAATGAGCATAAATAAGCCTCGATCACCCATGACCCTGTCCCCAGGTTGTCGGTTTTCCTTCCTTGGATGACGTCTGGTAGTTCCTGACCACTTCAGACTAAGGACATCACACAAAAGCTGCAGTTTTGGATTTGCTCTGATCCAGCTGTTTAGCCATCCAAGTTTGCCCATTTTTCCTGCTTCCCAACACATCAGAGACAAAATGTCTAATATATCCCACCCACTGCCAGGGGCCATTGTAACTATTATTGTAGCGACAAGTGCCACATTGCAATCAGGTGCCCATAATCAGAGTTGGGTATAACGCACTACTGTGTAACGTTACACACACCTTACTGTGTAACGCGATACTGTAATCTAATTACTTTTCCTGATAACTTTGTAATGTAATGCATTACATTTTAAATGCATGTAATTTGTTACCAATGTCACTACATTATATGACTAGTGTTACAAACGTGGTTTTTAAAAATGAATCAAAATGGATTTTAAAATCATGTTTTGCGCAGCATCAGTTAATGATGCATCGTCAGAGAGCTTGAGTTGTAGTTTTACACCTGATGTAACGGGTTCACTCGTTTTGCACGGGAGGCACCACAGACACACGGACACGAGGCGAGGTCTTTACTGGTCTTAAAGGAGCAATTTTTTATAGAAAAAACTGGGAAATGTGGTTAAAGGAGGGAGCAAGGGAAAAAGGGCGAGGAGTTTTAACGCTGAGAAAGCCAGAGATCCATTAACATTCATTATCAGCCTGGCCCCTTTGCGCACCTGCAGGGGAGTTGGGGGCGCCGCCAATGTAGGGAGCCTACGGAGTGAGCGAGGGGCGACACCAGTTTGAGGCGCACGCCGTGACCGATGTTTTCAAAATGACTTGAATGTAACGTAATTAGTAATCTGATTACTTTTTACATGTAATAATTTTCATTTTAAAGTAGTAATTAGTCATTTGTAGTAGATTTCAAATGTACTTTTTTTCGAAGAACTTCCCCAAAAGGGAGTGCTGGAAACGATCAACCCTGGAATGCTGATCATATCCAGTGTCCCATTTGACTCTCGTGGAATCTCTGGCTCAGACGACTATGGCATAGTCTGAATGTTGTTGTTTTTTCTTTTCTTTCAAAGACCTCCATTCAGTACTGCAAATGTGTTTCAGACATTAATACAGAATGTTCGGGAGAGTCATCTACACTCATGAAACAAGTTTGGCGCCGTGGGGTAGATTTTAGAGACATGGTGAGGGTCACATGCCTCCCACAGTGAGTCATGACTTTGCTTTGAGGCTATAAAATGTTCTGCAGAACTCTTGCCAACTCCAATTTAATCACTGCCATAAAATTAGGCCTGGTCATTTTCAGTTTGTGACAATTAATCATGACTGTGGGCAGTTCATCACACACATGAAAAATGACCACGAGTTGACAGACACGCATTTTCATGAGGTGTGTAAGACATAGTGGACACACGTAATGACTGCAAGCATAAAGAAGATTATTTTTACATGACGAGTGCCCGCTGGGGAAACTCTTCCTCCCCTCTGTGACCACTTCTGGGTCGCCGCTGCACTGAAACGCCTCGTTCACCTGACCATCCGGGAAGCAGCGGTACATGAAATCGGGACGCGGCCTACAGAAAAGATAGAGGAGGAAAGAAAGAACCAAATAGTCTAGAAATTTTCTCTCTCTTTAGTTGCTTTAAAACCACACAGCAATTTAAGGGGAAAAAATCGACCATCCACTGCACATGCCATCTTATTTGCATTTCATTAAAAAAAATTTTTTTTTTAATTTATTCATTTTTGCAACATTTGATCATCATCTAATGTATAGTTAAACATGGTAAGGGAATGAGCACAAAACTCCATAAAAGAGCTAAAAATGTCCAAATGATGAATGGCTGAACGGTGAACGAGCGCCTCCTGAAGTTAGAATGTGTTTAATCTTTCATTAATGTTTATCTTGCACCTGGGATTTAAAGAGGAGTGTGAGGGAATTTTGATTTTCAGCTCATCACTCACCTTCCCACAGTGAGCTTTACTGCGTTGGTGAAAACTCCATTCAGGAGCAGAGTCAACGTCACGGCTGAGGACACACACACACACACACACGCACACAAAAAGATCATGCACGTTCCAGAAATCATGCTGTGTGATCTATCTGGGAAATGTAAATTCATATCTTATGTACAATTCGTACACATGCAGTGCTGATGGAAAGTTCTCTTCCACACTTTGTTTCACCCTCATCATGAAACTGATGCAAATCCTTTTTATCCTCATCATTCTGCACATAATGTGCAAAGTTTGGAGTGTTTTGTTAATTTACAAAAAAGATTATTCTGAAATATGATGACACAGTGGTCCTTGGGATGCTTCTACAACTTAATTGGGGTCTGTCTGTGCTGACTTGATGTCAATCGACATCATTAAAAAATGCACAAACTTGTCTATATGGAAGGCTAACAAAAACGAAAAATTGCAAGCATTGAAAGTGCTCAAGAGCATGGAAGCCTCCATCATTCTCAAACAGAAGAGATCTGGAACAACCAACAGTCTACACAGATCTGGCCATCCAGTCAATCTGAGAAAAAGAAAAAAAAAAAGGGCCTTGGTCAGAGCGGTAACCAAGGGCCAAAGTGTCACTATAAACGAGATCCTGAGTTCTGCTGTGGTGATGGGAGAGACTTACAAAAGAACGACCATCACTGCAGAATTCCACCAATCACGTCTCTATCAGGACCATCAGAAGCAAAATCTTCTGGTTTGATGGCACAAAGTTGGAACTATTTTGAATCAGGCACGTTGCAACCCCTAATTAAAACAATCCCTACACTGAAACATGGTGGTGGCAGCATTATGCACAGGGAATGTTTTTCTGCAACCATGACTGGCAGATTACTCAGAGGTAAAATTGGATAAAAAAAATATAAAGTAATCCTGAGTAAAAACCTTCTCCAGAGTGCACATGATCTCTGGGGCGACGGTTTTTCATTTCAACAAGACTACGACCTGAAGTGGCTTCAGAACAACTATGTGAAAGTCCTGAACCCAATAGAGCATCTATGGAGACATCGGAAAACCCATCTGGAGATCGCGAGTTTGATTCCCGGGTGATGCTGTAACCTCTCGCAGCCGGAGGTTTGATTGGCCGAGCTCTCTCAGAGGGGACAGATGAGAGGTACTTAGTGCTCCCACATTAATCGGGGCGTCTGTGAGCTCACACAAGTGGAAGGAGCGGATAGCGCTGTCCTCCGAGTGTGTTACGCCGCCCCGGTGCCTGATAGGTAAGTGATAGTCTTCGGCTTCCCAACTGAGTGGTAGTAGTAGTCTTAATGTGAGAGCCCTCTAGTGACGGGGAGGAATTGGAAACGACTAAATTAGGGAGAAAATCAGGGAAAAAAGTACTAAGTGATGGATCTGAATACTTATGAAAAAAAACAAATTTTTTCTTTGACATTGTGAAGTAGTGTGTGTAAAATCATGAGGGGAAAAAAAGGATTTTAACCCATTTTAAGAGGAATGTGAAACATAAAGTGTCTGAAAACTTAAAAAAAATAACTGGGCACTTGTCCGAAATCAATGTCAGGGTCTGAAATTTATTTATAAAAATAAAAAAAGAATATGATTAGTCTAGATCAGTCTGTTAGTATGAAACCATTTCAATCTGATTAAGGCATGAACATCTCTGTGAATGCAGGACTCACCTAACGAGGCCTCCTTAACTTCGCCTTTTTCAGTTCTTTTCATGAATGCAAATAACAGAACGGTGACCAGTGGTGTAAAGAGAGCGATGCTCTACAGGAGACAGAAAGAAAAATGGAACCAAAGTTAATCTCTGAGACACACCCAAAATCTGTCAAGTTTAGCCCAAGTTTGGGCAAATGCCTGAGCAGACTGGTTTTTACCACAATGCTTCATCTCAGCACAAAGATTCTTAATGCACTTCTAAGCACTAACGTGAAGCTCAGGTTCAGATACACAAGCTGGTGCTGAGAAGAAAGAGGCAGCGAAGCAGTGCAAGGGGACATAGAAAGAAGCTGCAAGTTGACAAGCAGCCGCTCACACACTCGACAGGTCTGTGTTCATTCAAATGATCAGGCAAATTCTAAACAAATATCTGGTTTTGTATCCAACCCCTGGCAGAAATCTTGTACTCTTTGATTGCACTATAAGAATGTACATCCAGTTTGTTTTTTTTATTTTGTTTTTAGATCATAGGAAAGAAACTAAATCACAGATATTACACTGAGCAATCTGTTTAATAGCTGGACATTCATTCTAATTTCACATTTAATTATTCATGTTTTTCCCCCCCCCCCCAGATCATGTAGAGGAAAATCTTCAGAAATCGTTCAATTTGAAAGTCAAGAATGATGGATTTAGAGAGTGTTTACAGATCTTAACAATCGGCTAATTAAAAGCAAATGATTTGTCAGTTGTAGAGTACAGAAGCATAACATTCCTAGAAGAAGGAAATCTAACACTGGTTGTTCCTAGTCAGCTTGTGTCGATGTGCTGTGTCTAAAATTTGGTTTAAATGTAACCAAAAATAGGGAGGTTATAAAACGAGGACATGGGGGAGACCATGGGAGACGTGAAGGCGCCAACTTTTAGTAGAAACCTCGAAGTAGTTCCTACTAGTAGTTTACCTTTTAAGTAGAAACCTCGAAATAAGACATGGGTGGAGTCAATGTTTGTGACCGATTGTAGTAACCTGCTAAACAAAATAAGACTTACAGATAGAAAAGCCAAACAAAACACAGGACTAACCCCGCGAAATAAGGTCACGGGCTAAAGAGACGTGATTATGGTGTGTTGATGATCAGATAAAAGTGATGTCCAGGAATTAATCATGAATAGGGATTAGCCGAGGAGATCTGGAGTCTGGTGTCATTCTAACGAAGTGTATAAAGACGGCAGATAGAAGAATCTACAATTGAAGATCTTGGTTCATTTACTGTATATGGCGTCACACGTTAGGTAAAGCACCTGGAATGTAGGTAGGCATTACCAGAACAGAGAATCTCCTCAGTCCATTGATAGAAAGTAGATTTGGTGAGTGTTAATACCTCTTGCAACAGACGGCACAAATGCGCACATCGATACAACCATCTGTGCTAAAGCACAACTGTTCATTCATTCATTTGCAATTTTGGCAAAAAATATAATTGAGGTTTTGCACTGGAGGACGGCAAGCAGCTATTCGACTGCATTTGATGAGATCCAGAAGGAGAAAGAAATCCAGACGCTTCACTTAAGCTGTTTGAGCTGTGCACTGTGCATCGGCAAAAAGTCGCATGAATTCAGACCTGCGTTCTTTGTTCTCATGACCCCGTATTGGATATGTATCCGATGTAGGAATTCATATGAAAGTGGCTCAGATACGATGTGAAAAAACAGCTAATTTGTGCATTCAGATAGCCCTAAAAATATTAAATCAGATCTGTGTCACATTAGGGTAAAATAATGGAATTGAGCCACTTCAGGATTGTAACAAAGACACAGCTGGCGAACAATCAAATGAAAAATTTACATCCATGCATGAAGAGGTTTATGCTTAAGAGGAGCAACAGTGCAGTAATCTTTTGAAGATTCCATCATTTTCCCCTCTAAATGATCTGGAAAATAATATGCCATTAATACACAGTATTTCTTTTAGTAAGTTTTTAAACTAAACCAAAAAAAAAAAAAAAGCGGGATGAAGCTCATCTAATTGCACGTATTCTATTATTTTTTCTGGTGATTGTAGCGCAGATGACACACTTATCGTTACACCTCATATTTACTGCAAGTCTTGAGGAAACTGTTGCGTTCAAAAATGTAAACATGTTAAGGGTGCTACTCCAGCATTTTAAGGTAGTGTCAGCCCCCGAAACTAAGCCTCGTGATTTGATTTCCCAGCAGGGACCAACGTGACCGTACAGAAAGTGATGGGACAAATAAAAAGGTCCTTATAAAGTAAATATGATTGTTTTTATATTTAAAAATATAAAACATGCACTCCTACTCTCTGTGTTCATTTGTTACACACTTACGAACATGAGTGAGGTAGGAACATGGTCACTCTTCACGTGGTGGAACCTGTAAAGCCAGATTTCCTCAGGCTGGATCTGCCGGGTGAATGGTGCCAGCTGCTCAGTCGCCCTGAAACCAGACACACTCATCTCATTGTCTCAATGCAATGCCATTTTATTATCCATGTATCCATGTGTTTGGGGTTTTGATATAATAAAATATGGAACGTTAATGATATCTTTCAAGTTAACAAAAGTCTAAGACCTGCCTCAAAGTGTGTCTGATAATGCATATTTGTCCTGTATACCCTACAGTATAGTTTACAGTTACAGGAAGTTTGCAGGAGGGTTTCTCTAGTATGAGGTCACATTAGGGGTAAACTCTATTTGGTTTGTTCATGCCCTGACCAAGACAAAAAGAACAAGAGGCAGGGATTCCCCCCACCCACACACACACCCGAGAGGCATCTGAATGTCTAAAAATGTTAAATGTGAATTTTGCATAATAAGTGCCCTTTAAATTTGCACTTTGGTTTTGCATTAGAGCTCAGATGAAAACATAATGGATGTCTCACTCATACAACATGTTCCATTTATTTCATTAAAAAAATAAATAAAGCCATCGTGTAAAAACTAACAAACTAACACTAGTCTAAATGTGGGAAAATACCTGCAGAATATTACCTGAGCATGAAATATCTTGGTGCAACACAATACTGAATATTATGACTCATCTGTTGAGTTTGAACTGATATACAAGACTAGATCATCAAGGCTTTATCAAATAAGTACACTTTGCATGTCAAGGAATTACTAATCTTCCCTTGTGTTGGTTTGCCCTATGCATGGTCGTAGATGATGATGATGATGTAGTAAGCACTTACAGAAAGACAGCCAGCAGAAGCAGGCGGACGACAACTTCAGCAATAAACTCCTGGTCTAAACTCTTCCTCATCTTTGGATCTGGCGTGTCACCACTGGCTTGTGCCCGTCACCTCCGGCGTGTCCCCGTCACCTGCTTAACCTAATAAGTATTACATTTATATAGTTACATATCTGTACACATCTTATACTGAGTAGTTTATACTAGGCATCTCAAAAGTCTTACACATACATACACAATATTAACAATTATTTTGATTTTGATTTTTTTTTTTTTAAAGAATTTTTAAGAAAATAATTTCAGGATGTAAAGGAGCGCAAAGGAAAGGGAATTACATGCATAACACAGGATGTGTTAATTCATCATGAGGCGACTCCATGTTGGCATCATGAACAGGAAGTTATGGTATATAAAATATGAATTTTCCCAATGCATGGAGACTTCTAGGGTATTATTATTATTATTATTATTATTATATATAAGCGCTGACCTGATGTTTTTTTTGCTACTTAATGGTTCTGAGCTTGGGAACTGTTCCATTCATTTTGTTGATTATGTCCTGGGAGCATTATTTAATGAAAAACATTATCAGAATATGCTACCCCTAAATTCTACAATAAATGTTTTCTAATGAAGTACCAAATGCTCCACTAAGCACTCAGAGGTATAGTATATTTTACCCTCTTTAGACTTTAGCATTTTTCAACAGGGCGGGACAAATCAACAGACTCTCACATGACAGGAGCATGTTTTTGACAAGGCAGCATAATTTGGCAGAACACCAGCATCGTGGGGATTTTGTAGCAGTGCTAGCAACAGCTGATAAAACAGCTAAAGCAAAGAGTCTGGCTTTCCTCCTTCCAGAATCAAAATCACAATATATATATATATATATTATATATATGTTTTTGTTTGTTTGTTTTTTGTTAAAATAGCATCTGAATGAATAGTCAAACAAATATATTTTTTTTTTTACCAGATGATGCGAGCAAAGACATATCAATTGCTGCACATGTGTGGTTTTAGAGGACAGACGTGTCCATATTGGATTAGAAATCTATTGTTATCATGACTGTGAATGGTCAAGACATGCAAAGCCGGTCTGATAGAAAAAAAAAAACCTCATAATTGAACATGGCTAGTTATGTGAACGCAGCTGTTATTTCAAGTCCTTTCGGATTTAAACAGGATTTCCCAGGTCATATGGATGTCTTTCTGAATTTTTTGTTTTGTCAAAAAGAATGCTGTCACACCATTGATTATTATTATTATATTATTATTATTATTATTATTATTATTATTGTATAGAGTTTAAAGCCGAGAACTCTCAGAGAAACCACAATACATAATAAAAAAATCATGTCATGAGTCAGAACTCTAACAAGCATTCCATGTCACGGATGTCGACCTTTCTTTTTTTAAACAGGATTGGCCACATGGGTGTGTTTTTATACATGGAATGTTGTCACCAGTTACACACACACTCACTAACACAATCGTTACAACTCTTAGTAACTATTGAAACTGTTACAGGGTGTTCCAAAAGTCTGAACACATATGGGAGAGGTATATGTTTTATCAAATTTCCATCAGGCAATATAGATTACTTTTTTCTCTTTAAGAATGCACAGTAGACACAAGGACATGCCATGCCGTACCAGGAAATATACTACTAAAATCATTTAAAATATTTGCGTAATGTGCATAACACCAGACAAGCACGTCCTCAGTGAGAGGGACGACTCTGTGTGAGTATTTACCAAGAACAACAATACATGGACATATTGTGAATAAAGAAAGCTGAGAACGTTCAGAGGAATCCCAATTTATATTAAAAAAGTCTCAAGGAATCCTGTCGAGGATCATTTCATTCACTAGAAACTTCAGGACCTTGTCGGGCAATCTGAGTGTCAGAACCCACACAAGTGTTCCATGTAACAAAATCTGGGAATCTGAACTTGCACGGATGTTCCACATCAAGCATCTAGAGCAGCAGAACTAGCATAACTCCGCATGTCATGCATTCAGAGTACCAGCACGCACTCAACTGTAACACATCATGCATTCAGAGCATCAGAAGCTCACTCAAGAGTTCCACATCATGCATTGAGAACACCAGTATTCACGCAAGTGTTACACACTATGCATGTAGAGCATCAAAAAAACGCTCAAGAGTACCACATCATGCATTAAGAACATCAGAACTCGCTCAAGTGTTACACATCATGCATTCAGAATATTAAACCTCGCTCAAACGTTACACATCAGAACACTAGAGCTCACTCAAGAGTTCCATGTCGTGCATTCAGAGCATCAGAACTCACTCAAGCATTACACGTCATGCATTCAGAGATCTAGAATCCCACATTAAGAACATCAGAACCTCTCAAGAGCTCCACGTCGTGCATTGAGAACACCAAGCTGAAGCAAGTAGAACATCAGAACTTGCACAACCTCGTAGAAGAACGCATTTAGAACGCAAACGAACGTTCCACGTCACGTCACACATTAAGAAGATAGAACAGCGTTCTATTTCAGATACGAACAAGTGCACACACGCGTTCCATGCCATAAAACCCGAGCGTTAGAACTCACTTCACTTCAGCGCTCCATGTCACGTAATCAGGACGTCATTAGCCGCTCTACTATACTGTACATCCCAGAGCTTCAGAACTCCCACTAGCGCTACATTTCACGCGCCGGGAACTCGCGGGCGTCACGTTTACACGCGCTGGCAACTCGCGAGCGTTACGTTTTTAACGCGCTCGGAACGTTCTAGGAACTCCTAGAAGTAGAAAGGCGAGGGCGCGCGCGACACGTCAGCGTCCCATTTAGCAGATATGATCAGAGGGAATCACGCGCAAACCAGTATTTCCACGCTCAGGTCCTTTAGCATCATTAGCATTAGCACTCGTCTGATCTCCGCTCAGTGTCTGATACAGACCTTCAGGATTCCACCTCGCTCCTGGTCTCAGCCCGACTTAAACCGGAAGCAGCCGCGCGAGACGGGGTTTCGTGTGTGTGTGTGTGTGAGTGAGGACCGTCATGGATAAGGACACATCTGCATGTCTACTGTGGCGGATGCGTAAAGGTGCAGATTCTCTCCCTCTCCCGGTGAGAAGAGTCAAGAGAGAGACGTTTACACGTCACCCCGTTCATACGCCACCTGGAGGTAGTTAGAAATATGAGCTTCATTCGAGAAGACGTGAGGGAAGAGGCAGGGCTTTGGGACTTCCAGAAATAAAGTTTTTTTTGTGTGTGAAATTAAAAATACAGAGCAGGGTGAAAGAATATGACCCTGACCCATTAGGATAAGGTGGAAAATACCCTTTCATTTTCCGCAGTAAACCAACGCAAGGAGAAGAATAATAAAAGGACGATGAAAGTGTTAAATAATTAAATGAAACGAGGACATAAGAAAGTAATAGGAAGAAAAGAAGAAGAAAATTAAGGATAAAAATATGGACATGGCAAATGAAATGCTAGAAGAGGCAGAAAATGAAAAAAAAATGATAAAGGAAAGGAAATCAAGGAAAAGATCATGCAAAGGAACAACAGGAAAAGCAAAAACAAGAGAGTTAATAGAAAGGAAATCAAATAAAAAAAAGAAAGGCAAAGGTAAGAAACATACACTGCCTGGCCAAAACAAAAAAAAAGTTCTCCAAGATTTCATTCGGTCATATTTAACTTTTGATAGCAGATATTGGTGGCTCTGTGGTAGGTTTCTCGCCTACCATGTGGGTTTGGGCTCAAACCCCAGCCACTGAAGACAGTCTCAAGCCCAGATAAAGCCCAGGGTAGTGTCGGGAATGGCATCCAATGTAAAACCTGTTCCAAGTTGTGTGCACGGATCAGATGGGTCACTTTGGCGACCCATTCGACTTTTCCACATCAAAGACCATTTTTAAAAATGTGACCGTTGCCATGGCTTTTGCCGTATCTTCATCTTCACAACTGAGTAAACAAAATAGATGTTTCACAGACTTTGTTTCTTAAGGCTACAATAACTTATTCTGCATGTTTCTTAATACTGTGTAAGTCATAAAATCTTGTATGGCCTTTACCTACCTGTTTTCTTCACCTGCTCTGAACTCATTTTCTATCATTGCTTCATTGTCCTCCTCATCTTCATGACTAAGTAAATGAACCAGATATTTCACAAAATATATACCTTAAATCATCAAACCCAAATTTATGTTTTTTGATCTTGTTTAAAGTGCTCATGACAAGATGAATTAAATTTTACTAGATTTCTTGACAAATAAGAGTCTACTGCACTATAAAAAAACATTTTGTAATTCTGGTGCACAAAAACTGTAACTTACTCCATAAGTGTACATCAGAAAACACATTAATATGGTAAATGTATGACATGACCAGTTTAAGTCATAGTGTCCTGTGTGGTAGCTCCTACCTGTTCTCTTCATCTGCTCTTGACTTATTTGCTTTCTGTCTGTACTCTTCATCTTCATGGCTGAGTAAATGGACCAGATATTTCACACTATTTATACAGGGTGGGGCATTTATATGGATACACCTTAATAAAATGGGAATGGTTGGTGATATTAATGGCCTGTTTGTGGCACATTAGTATATGTGAGGGGGCAGACTTTTCAAGATGGGTGGTGACCATGGTGGCCATTTAGAAGTCGGCCATCTTGGATCCAACTTTTGTTTTTTCAATAGGAAGAGGGTCATGTGACAAATCAAACTTATTGGGAATTTCACAGGAAAAACAATGGTGTGCTTGGTTTTAACTTCATGCGCTTTCCGTTGCTCCAAATTCTTTTTTTTTTCCTGATTAGTCTCACTAACGTGATTTTCTTATAGACACACAGCTGTTTAGTCCAAATCCTGTGACCCTTCTGAAATGACAACTTTTTTGGGGCAGGCAGTGTAATATAACAAGACGTAAGCAGGAAAGTTAAGGCAAAGCCAGGAGAAGGTAAATGAAGTGAAAATGAAATGATAAAGAAAACAGAAAAGGGCAAGGAAAGAAAAACAACATAAAGGAAAATCAGGGAAAGAGGGTGTGGGGAAACAGTGAGAAGACAACTAAAGGTAATAAGACGATTAAAAGGGGCCAGAATAAAGGAAAAGGGAGTGGAAAACACCTTTTACATGAGATATACAAACAATTGAGTGTAGAATGAGATAGAGAAAAAGAGAATACCAGGTAGAGTGAGTATTTTCCTACTTCCAACTTTCCAACTTCTTCCCTGGTCTTGCTGCTGTACAGGTGAATTAGATGTACTGATAGTGACTGATGTCCAGCGGTGCAGTAATGTGTGTGTATGTGTGTGGTATTCTGAGTGAATGAGGAACTGCACCACCTTAACTCGTCATTGTCACCATGTTGTAAAACAAGTTTACCACCTGGAAGGTCTCTCTCTCTCTCACACACATACACCTCCCTTGGACAAAAATCAATAAAAATCTTTGATTCATTAGCCAACAACCTAAAGCAGCGGTTCCCAACCCTGGTCCTGGAGTATCCCTTGCCTACACATTTTTGTCTTTTCCCCACTCTTGTTCTTAGAAAAGGTCCTTACTTAGTTATTAGTTAAATGATGTGTTTGGTGGAACAGAGGCAACACTAAAATGTGCAGGACCAAGGTTGGAAACCACTGACCTAAAGGATATGAGGTGTATATCCCGTACTATACCTGGTACTCTAGACAGGCTCTTGTTCTCCAGAAGGATCACCTACAACAGTATAAGGGAACCCTGAAACATATAGCAGCCAGCCACAGCACTGTTAACAGACCTGAGTGAATGAGCGAGGGGCAGGATACAAACATGCTGATTTTCCACCTAGACCTAACGTCCTGAACATTGATTGGAAGGCTGTTGGACTTTGTAAACAGAAACACACCAACCTTGGAAAAGTTGAAAAACTGCCACCAGTTGTAGATTTCATTATTAAAGCTACCAACAAACAGTCTGCACCCTATGATCAGAAACCAGCAGTTTTTCTCCTTCTTACAGATCATTATTAGTATTTTATGACCAATGCAGCATGGATAAGATCAGGGTGATGAAGGCCAAACTGTGGTTCTAGTAAGAATTAATTGGATCTCATTTATGCATGCACTGGAACATCTATACAGCAAGGCCTTATACTATTCTAACCCAGAAGTAACAAACAGTAAAAGTAAAAAAATTTTTAAAAAAGATAGCGTAAGGTCAGTGTTTTTAAATATCAGTTCTTAAATAAAAGCAGTTGAGCATAAAGTGTGAACATTCAGTAGAGATTTTATTGAAGTCGAACCAGGCAAGTCTGAGAGCGAGTAAATCTGTGGAATGTTGTTTCTCTGAATAAATTAGCAATTCTGGAAAAAAAAACATCTCAAAAGTTGGTCAAATAAAAAATACAGTAAAAGAAAGTTACAAAAAGAATGTGCCTATACGTTCACAAACATTCAGAAGTAATTTACAGGCATTCTGTAGACACTACGATATAATGATAGTGGAGTTCTTTACTTTCTACTATGTACAGTTGGACGAGCATGATGCCGCAACGTCCCAGAACACGATAACACTGTGGCCACACCCCCTCCTAGGAGCACAGCCCTCTATGAAACCCAGAGAAGCTCGGTCTACCCAGATAATATCATTTACGATGCTTTTATTCAGTTGGAGTGTATACTGCGACTCGACGCGCATGGTGAGTTTTACATTAACACTTAAGATTTACACACAACAGAAATAAGTCCAGTAGCAAGATTCCTTAAACAGTCTATGAAAGGAATGTGACACGTCCTTAACACGTCAACACAAATGATTTCCCGTGGAGCTGGTGAGATGGCATCATTTTAAAAAATATAAAAATCGAACAACATAAAGAACAGGCACAAACATGCACAAGATGATTTATGACACTTTAAATCACGTATTTAAAAAAAACAGTGAAGTACAGTGCACTAACACTCTTTAAGGAGGTAAATACAAAATGGCTGATATGGCAACAAAGGCTCATCTCCAATCAGTAACACTACGCCTTTTAAATCATTTAGCTCAATTTATACTTGTACAAATTCTAGGACTACCAAAAGGCAAGTGATCAGAAAAAGGAAACACTTCATTTGCATTGAATGTGAAAGTCAAAATATAATAAGGGTATTAAAAAAAAAAAGTCATATATTTCATGTCAGAAAACCAAAAACACATCATCTGTGTTAATATTTTTTCTGAGATTTGAGACAGAATGCACACTTTGCAGACTGCATTGCTCATTCATGAAGGGAAAAAAAGTGCAAAACAAAAAAGTCGTACCTCATTATCAAACCTGCTACGCATTTAATCTTTTAAGGATTAAAAAAAAAAAAATCCAGCATGTCACATATTTGTCATTATTAGGAGTCAGTAGATCTACATGTGCACTCCCTATCGGACATGTCATGATGGAAAAGATTAAGTAAAACGGGGACAAAAAGGGGGAAAACAACACAAGATTCATAAAAAAATAAAACAGGGTTAATAAAGAAAAAAGGAAAAAATAAAAGGAGGGTAGAAAAAAACTAGGACAAAGGTGGGGGAAAATAAAGTTTTAAAAACAGGAATATGAACAAAATGCATAAAAAGATAAAGCTACAAACCTAAGAAAACCAAGGGGAAAAAAGAAAAAAATAGGAAAAGGAAAAAAAGGGGGGGGGGGGCTGAGAAAAAGAAAATAAATGTAGAAAAATAAAAGAAAGCATAATGATAATAGTATTAAGAAACAGAAACATGAAATAAATAGAGGAACAAAAGAAAATGTATATAAAGAAAAACTGTATAGTGTGTGTAAGGATTGTAATTACTGTGCAATAAAAGTGACGTTGCTGCTTGGTCGGGTGCGTTCGAGTCTAACCAGGACTTGTGATGAAATTTCTCATGAACGAAGGTGTAAAACTGAAGACTTCAAGCACAGTACAATGATGAGACTCCTGGCTGCAGTAAAACATCTGAATTGTGCAAATATCTTAAAGCAGGCCGTGCGTTTGTGAATGACGATCCCGGCCGAGGTGGCTCGGAGTCCACTGCAGTCGTTTCTGTAAACATTCAGTGAGTTGAAAGCATGATCCTTGAAAGTCAAGGTCACCACCTTCCTCAAGAGATGCATCTGTCTGAGGGAACTTATACGCACACAATCATTCATCAACACCACTTTAAAACCACATTACGGGAACTCGGCTGGCAGTAATTGCCACATCGCCCGTACGGACCTGACCTCACTCCAAACTACTTCAATGTTTTGGCCATTGAAGGAATTTCTAGGAGGCCAGTGTTTCAGACGTGAAGCACGCAGGCTGGTTCTGGTGTAATGAGGAAACTTTCTACCTTGATGGTATCCAAGTACTAGTGAAACTCTGGGCTAAATGCATCAGTGTAGCAGGGAATTATATAGATTTTTACTCTTCTGTTACTATCAAAAGTCCTGGTTTGACTTGAACGACTTGTACATTTTTTCCAACATTCATTCTGGTTGTTTTCTTCTGAAGCCTAAATCTTTTATTACAGGACAGCACTTAAAAATCCTCCGAATGATCACGGAATTGAGGCGGTTACAAAAATAAAGCCCTTACACAATAATTCTGAGATATTTCACAATATGTCTAATCTTTGACAAATGACAAAAACAATGATGTGCTGGATTTTTAAAAAACTCTAAGTGTAAACGGCATTGCAACTCCAATATAAAAAAAATAATTTAAAAAAATGTGCATGAGACATGAACAGCGCTCCAGATTTCAAGTGTACAGGCAGGACCTCTGCTAGATCCAAGACGCTTTGAAAATCCTAATTTTGGCAGTGTGACAGACTTCCATGATTCTGTGGGCTTAAAGAACGTTAGGAATATTACGCGATTAGATTAGATAATGGAGTAGCAGGAAGGAAAATTAACCAATGGTCGATCGGGGAAGCTCTGTAGGGGTTAAATGGTGATCTGTTAGCAATACTGACTTCTACATGGGTGCGAAGTCTTTATGTGTTGAGACTATACACATTTTCTACTTTCTAGGTAAACATGCTCGGAGATGGATCACAGCAGCATTTAAATGATAAAATGGATGCATCTTTAACCAGGTCTAAGATTCCTGTCTGTAGCGTGCAGTCCTGCTGAGCCACTGAACGCCTGCCACGAGTAACACTACTGAGTTAATAAAACAATGTTGAATAGTAGTTAAAATACATTGTGGTAACCGTCATAAAACCTAACAAAAGGCATTGCTGGTTTTTGCCTCCATCATGAGCTGGAAATTCATTTAAACTTATTTAAACATAAATGCTTCTCACATTAATAGAACGATTATGGATTGCCATTGATGCCATTATCAAATCATTTCCATTCAAACGAACGACTCAAGATATTATTATAGCATTCATGAAATTCTCGGGTCGTTCATTTGAATCTGAATCGGGTTATTAAGGTACACTGTGCTCATGATACCTTAAAAGTGGTCGCTATTGTGTACAAATGAGATTTGTAAAAAATAATAAAATAAAAAGATAGGGGAAGGAAACATACATTGGCGACATCACAGAAAATGTTCCTTTAAAAAATAAAATTCCTCATGGACTGATATTCCTATCGGCACAACACCAACGACGGCAGTGTTCAGGTGATTGACGATGAAATTAACCAGTCACGACAAAAAGTGAGTCTGAACTTAACACGATGTCTGAGCAAGCCATGAAAAACCAAAAGGAGAGGGAGGGCACGTATACAATGACAATAAGAATAGTGATATCAAACTCACTAATAATACCAATGAACAATACTGTACACCGTGAGCGGATGTAAACGTAGTCATAAATATATTCGTGATATATATATCTTACAAATCACAAACGCACGGGTATGAAGAGGCAGCACGTAACCAAAACCGGAGTCACAGTCCTTTTCTTTTTTTTTTTTTTTCTTTTTTTTTTTTTTTTTTTCCACAACTAGCCGATATTCAGACGCGTAGTGAAAATTCTACTGTAGAGAAGCTGATCTACGTTTCTCGTATGAATCCTTTCTATTTACACTTGAGGTACGTCGAATGAAGTTCTCAAGGTGTTGTAGGTACCAGAGAGTGTGTAAAAGATCTCGGCTCTGCTCTGAGAATGAACTATAACCCGGCTTGAAGAAAAAAACTAAAATAAAAACTAAAAATAATAAAATCAGTAAAGTGACGATTAGTGGGTGCTGTGTGATTCGTTTCCACATTTCTGGATCTGAAAGAGTGAAGTCATAAATTGTGACTTTTTTTTTCGGCTCAAAAAGCGATCGTCCTCTGCTGTAGATCTGAAATGGACAACGTGTATGTCTAATGATTCTGAACCCCGGACCGCCCCCTAGCTGCGAAGACCGCCTCGTTTTGCTGAATTCCAGTCACTGTGTTGAAATATTTCAGTAAAAGAGCTTCGGCTCAGTCACTCAGCCATTTCTCCTTCCTCGTCCTCATCTGCCTCTCTCTCGGCATCCCCGTCGTCCTCCTCTTCTCTCTCTGCTTCCTCTTCCTCCTTCACCCTCACAGCATTTGGGAGGCTGGGTGCTCGTTCGGGGTCGTGATTGGGACAGCAGGGCTGGTTGTCCTGGGCAGAAAGCACCAGCTGCCCCGCCTCATGATCCTGGCAGAATGAGGCGGGGCAAAAGTGGCAGAATGCGGAGGCGGGACGCTGACACACGCTGCATTGGTGCCAAGGGCATTCCCAGCGACCTGAACACACACACACACACACACACACGTATACACACACACACATCCATCAGTCAAATAGATTGAGTCACATAGAATCACTAAGAGTTAGTCAGGATGTGAGTGAGTCACTGATTCAGTGACTCACCGAGTGAGTCAACAAGTCAACCAGTCATTGTCACTGATACAGTGAGTCATGAGCAAAGTGAGTCATAAAGCCACCCAGTGATTTAGTCAGTGATTCAGGGAGTCACTGACTGATTGAATGAGTCATTGATTCAGTGAGTCACAGAGTTAGAAGGTCAATTAGTGATTTAACCACTGATTCAGTGAGTCATGAACTGAATCAAAATGCCAACTATTGATTTAGTCACTAATTCAGAGAGTCACTGAGTGAGTCACTCACTGATTCAGGGAATCACAGAATCAGAAAGTCAATTAGTGATATAGTCACTGATTCAGTGAATCATGAACCGAATCAGAATGCCAACTATTGATTTAGTCACTGAGTCAGGGATTCACTGAGCGAGTGAGTCAGTGATTCAGTGAGTCAACAAGTAAATTAGAGATATAGTCACTGACTAAGTGTATCAGTAAGTGAGAAAAGCAAATAGTGGTTTAATCACTGAGTCAGGGAGTCAAAGAGTCAGTAAGGCAGGCTGTAATTTGGTGTGTCTGTGAGTGAGTGAGAGAGTGAGTAAGTCAGAGACGATGTGTAAGTCAGGTGACTCATTAAACATTTAATGAACAGTTTATTAAGACACAGATGCAAGTGTGCAAGTAATCCAGCCTCCATGTACTCATACTCTATACAAAAAATGTAAGAATGTACATATGCAATGTGTTTGTTTTTTTTGTCGAAGTAAAAGAGTCATCTAGCGAATCAGTCTGACCAGCACTCCCTAGTACTTAGTGTAGTTATTTACAGGCTCGCTGAATGGGTGTGGCTTAGCATACCATAGGGGGGCGTGGTCAAGTTGAGGCAAAGCAGGTGATAGGCTCTGGGACAGTCCTTCCTGTCACACATGACCAGCTCGCCGCCCTCGCCGCAGCAGTAACAGTAATAATCGTGACTGCGGATTTCCGTCTTCAGCTTCCTCTTCCTCACCTTCAGCTTCGAGTTCCTCACTTTCTCCTCTTTCTCCAACACCACAGCACTCTGAACGACAGAACAACAAAAAGAGACAAAAAGAAAGAAAAAAAAGAAAAGAAAATAGAGAAAGGATTATAAATGTAAAAAATGTAGCTTTAGGTTTTAGGATTCTCTCTCTACACACACACACACACACTACTACATTTCGATGTCTGTGTGTACCTTTGGTCGAACTCCCAAGTAGCCGCTGCAGTTCTCAGCCCCGCAGTGACATGTCGTCCTCCCGTTCCCCAAACAGTCCAGGTTGTAATTAAATGTCAGTTCGGTGTCTGCGCGCACGCACACACGCACACACACACACACACACACACACACACCTTTGACTTACATCATATAAAAACCTGAAATCCCCAGTTCATAAATGATTCACTTTATTATGATTCGCTTTGCTCGGCCTATCAGAAGGCAGCGTCCCGAATATACAGTTGCATCTAAAATTTCAGCATTTGACTCCATTTAATTATTAACGAGCATGCGATTGTGTGGCCGAGATAAACATCAGTACACCTCACTGTTTGTATACACTCCGTCACATGACACTCCAGAAACTGCAGCCTGTGATGTTTTCTTAAGTAAGATCATCATTCATTACTGACTTACTGTACTCTGTTTAAGATTTAGCCAGAGAACAAATCAGCACTCATTGAAGAGTTAAAAATAATATAACACTCAGGACAAACTATTTTTTGCAATGTTTTTGTTAAAATTATATCAAGCGACTGATTTGAGAATTAGATTTGTAATGGAAATATCACATTTTAATGATGTATTAATTAGCAATTGTGCCATGTGGACTATAGAAGCTTTAAACTTGTTTGCCGAAGCTTAGAAACACAAGGCCGAGAATAATACAGAAACAACCTGATTGTAATTGTCCCTGAATAAATGATAAGGTATGGACATCTGGTCTGGGTCAGATAAAGAGTTGAGTTTGAATGTAGGACCTTCATGATTATGTTAGATGTTTTTGTTTAAATTTTTTTGCATTTAAACGCTTCGAGTTATCATGATGAGCTAGAGTCAATGCTGGACTAATGTCTGCTCTCTCTCACCTGCAGCGATGTCACACAGTGTGAAGAGGCCGATGCGGACGTCTCCGTTCACTGTCCACTTCTGTGTCTCGCAGTTTGGGCTGCAGCTGTGATTCATGAAGCGAGACAAGTTCCCTTTGGGTCCAGCATCAATCACCCGATCCTGAAGCATGCACATGTGCGCGCGCACGCACACACACACACACAAACACACACACACACACACACACACACACACACACACACACACACACACACACACACACAATTAAACATCTTCCAAACACAATCCAGCATACTAGGCAGTATATTTTTACTGCTTTATTTATATGTTCCTAAATTTCATTTAAGGTTAGTAATTCTAATACTATGGTGTAAATTTAACACAACACTATATTATTATTAAGCTGTTACTATTAACACGATAACCATTTTGTTTCCTAATCACAGCATAGTTACACGTTTACACTTTGACTCGGTCACGGCCAAGCTGGATAAAATAAGACGTTACCTTGGTGAGCGTGAGCATGTAGAAGTTGGTCACATGGTTCTTGCTGGCGTGGCTGATTCGCTGTCGACATTCCTCCAGATCGATCAGTTCTCCTACGTACTCCATCACAAAGTCTCCCTTTAAACACAAACACACACACGATTAGAGCTGGAAACCACAGGTAGACTGTTCATTCATTTAGAAAAGTTTTAAAGCAGTAAAAATACAAGATGCATTTAATAAACATCAAAATACAGTAACATATTGTTGATAATTTATACGTAATTTGTAACGGGTTTTTATAATTTTTACGTTTGTGGAACTTATCAATGATTATTTATATGTATAACGCAATTATCTTTTTTGGGGGGAGGGGTGCAAATTTTCTGACCCACACTCTAGTCCAGTAGGTGTCGATATTGCAACAACCACACAAACTCAAAAGAAGACGTGATATTTCAATCTCTTGAAATTTATCAGATGTTTGTGGTTTGTAATTTCTGTCAAAACTGCAACATGCCTTCAAGGTATTTAATCAATTTTATCATTTACGCATTCTTTACCAAAATAATTACAAAAATGACCTAATGACCCCAAAGCCAGTGAAGAAGTATCTCGATCCATTTCATTGGCCAGTCGCTGTCTTGTTTGGGTTAGTAACAGTTTCTGCCACCTGGATACCATTATTAAACCCACACTGATGGCTCCGTGGTAGATTACTCGGCTACCAGGCTGAAAGTCCGGTTTCCCAAACCCCAGCCACTGAAAGCAGCGCAGGTCCTAAGCCCGGATAAAATGGGAAGGTTGCGTCAGGAAGGACATTCGGTGTAAAAACCTGTAAAAAGTTGCTGTGCGGATTGGACGGTCCGCTGTAGCGACTAACAACAACTCGTGAAGCAGGAAGGTACTTTAGGCAACATTATTTACCCAACCAGACTATTCGGCATGTTTATTCAGTGGTTGTTGTTTCGTAACAAACGAAATACAACTTCAGTATATTTCTAATATGTCTAGCGGGTTAAGATAATTTCTTTTTTTAATTTCCAGTCACAATCATCACTCTTGCCAAATGTGCAACATATAAGTGAAACCGGGACTTTTGATTGTGCAGAAAAATCTCCCATTATTTCTCTGTATAATCCCCTGATACACTAATGCACTTATCCTAGGGTTTCACTAGTGCTTGGACACCATCAGGGGAGAAAGTTTACTCTGTACACACCGGAGCCATGATCAGATGAAAGTTCATGAAAATGACCTCAGCCAGCATCGTCAATCATGGACAAGAGCTAAGAGTCTCATTACTGTACTGTGTTTAAAGTGTTCTGTAAATGTCAATCGATTTTAAATGTTAATTTCAGAAGTCCTGGTTTGACTTGAACGTCACTTGTATTCGCACACTAATCAGATGTTACATATTTAAGTTTTCTATTTCGTGTGATTAAGTTTGTAAAATGTGTCTTGCACCCGGGCCCTTGCCTCCCAGGGACACCCATCACCTGCTCTAATGATGTGGATGAAGGCGTCTGTAATTCTGACTGACCTTTTTGAGGTCCTGCTTGGTTCTCAGGCCCCAGCCGCGTTTCTCCGTCTTGATCACCTCCATTTTCGGGTACTGCCGTTTGCTGAAGCTCTGGTTGAGACAGCGCTCAGCGGCGACACACACCTGCGGGTGGCACTCGTACTGCAGCGCCCGGTTCACACACTCCGATTCCTGAGCGCACGGGCGCTCGTCGCTCGGCTTGCAGTTGCAGCGCGGGATCTCCGACAGGTCGGCTACACACACCTGCACCTTCCCGATGGGCTTGTTACACTAAGCAGGGGAGGAAATGTAAACATGAACATGGAGACATGATTAAATGTTTTAACACAACAGAAAAAGAAGAAGAAATGTACGTTGTGTTTCGACAAGCGAGTTTCATTGTTGTACCTTGATGAGTTTGAATGGCGGAGGCCGTCGCGAGTTACGTTCCTGTTCCAGAGCTTCTTTGGTTTCTCGTTGAGATTTCAGCTCCTGGAACCTCCTCGCTGCCTCCTCGAGTGCTACACACACACACACACACACACACACACACACACACACACACACACAGACATCATCTGGATATTATAAGTGTTCTTTCCACGTGTTTCCATGTTCATGTTCCACTGCAAAAAGTGATATCTTAGAAAGAGATGATTTCTTGAATAAAGGGAAATTTTTATCACTATCAAGCCTATTTCTATGCATGTTAACGTGCAACATTTAAATTACAGTGAAGCTTGGATTAGGAACATAATTCGTTCCAGAAGTGGGATTTCAAAACACTCGTAAACCAAATCGAATTCCCATAAGAAATAATGGAACCTCAAAGTGAATGCTAACACAGAGAGAGAAAACGGATCTTTAACCTCTTTAATGAGACTTGCTTTTGCTTTATACATGCGTTATAATAGTGTTATAATAAACACTACACATGCGCTGTACATTCACGCATACAAACGTAAAATAAAAGATGTTTTACGCGCACACAAATGGTCACAGTGTTATAGTAAACAGTACATGTGTGCACGGATGTTGATTATACAAGTGAGAGATGCGCACTAAGACCCAGCAGGGGAGACGATTACCCACAATTACGCAGTGCGTGAGAGAGAAAAACGTTGGTTCAGTTGTGATCACGTGAAGCTCGGAGTCAAAACAAGAAGCGCATGCTTGATACATGATACTCGGTACTCGTAATCCAAGACTTGCTCGTTTTTCGAAACAAAATTTACTTAATATTTTTGTTCGTCCTGCGGAACACTCGGAACCCGCGTTCCCCCTTATTTGTGTTTTAAAATGAGTAATAATGTCTTGAAATAAGACATCTGTTTAAAATCAGTGTAATAAAGAAAAACTTTAGTTCAATTTGCCTTAAATACTGTATATACACTTATATTATAATATATAGAGATAGATAGATATAAAATCTATCTATCTATCTATCTATCTATCTATCTATCTATCTATCTATCTATCTATCTATTTATATATATTTTTTTTCTTTTTCTTTTTTTCTCCCCAGTATGTGACTGGCTCAAGCCTTGCAAATTTGAAAGAAAAGTGCAAACGTACAAACTGAACCTTTAACTGGAAATGGAAAACATATCCTTTATTCACACCTTTTTTGAAAGTTTTGTTAATTCCGATTTGTCCCTCTGCAAAGTTCTTATCGTTCTCCAGATACGGGAAAACTCGCCCCTGGTGGATCCAATAATAATCGTGCGAGCCGAAGAAAAAGACTGGAAAATCCCCGATGTCGTGTTTCAGATTCTGGATGTTGGACGGGACCAGTCGAGGGTTGCAGATCTCAGCCGGCCACCATCTACACAATAGAGGAATCACAATGAGAGACAAAATAACGTTTGAATTCAATAACGTTTTATAAGGTGGGGTTTAGTCTAGGCTACTCGCAAAGGTGTGGTGAAGTCAAATATTTCCCACAATCCCATATCCTCCATGCAAACGACACCATTTCACACTTAGCATCCAGGTCGGGCTTTCGGCATTTCATCTTGCAAAAAATTGCCTTATCTACGGTGTCTAAAGAGCTGTGCAAAAATGAAAATCTTATTCCTATTTAAAACAGGATCAACTGTTTACATTATTTGCAGTCCAATTTAATAAAACTAACCAATTGTATTATACGGAGGTGAGTCAAAAATCTCATCAGTCACTCGTGCAAACTGATTCTCTACGGAAGATAGTTTCTTAAAGAGAATCAATACTGATAGGAACGATAGTGACGAGAGATTCTTCACTACAAGCCTGAGAGTTCATGGCAGTCTGGAACGAAAAAACATCCGCAAATCTCTGACCGAGAAAAAGTTCAAAAGTCAACCATCAACTGGAGATTTTTTCAGTGCTTACTGAAAATTTTACTTTTTAATTTTACGGGATTCTCATGGAACAGTATTGGAACATTATCAGGAAAAAGGTTTAAAAATAAACAGTGCTCGTTACAGTGAGATGCTTATTGAAGACCTACGAGGACGAAGATTCACCTCTTATGATCATTTTTGCCTCACCCTCATATAATGTATTTAGATTTAGAAGCGTTTTGCGTAACACTTACACCCTGATGTTCCCGTTTCCCTGTGTGTTGTAACTACTCTACATTATAGCACCGTTTTGCACTCGATGTCTCTCTGCATTTTTACCTGTAGTTGCCCAGCTTGACCCAGACAATCTGTTTGTAGCGAGGTTTCTTTCCCGCTTTGCATTCACTACAAAGCCAGGCTCCCTCGGGCATGTCCATATTTAAACAGGATGGGTGAAAGGAGGCGGGGCATGCCTCGCAGCACAGGAGTCTTCCTCCTACAGATGCACACACACATTAAAACACACAGGTGCATTACTGTGGGCCAGTCCTAGCCCCGGCCCCTAATCGTCGGCGGTTGTAATTCACCAAACCTCACCCAAAAGCGAGCGTGTCTCAAATGTAACAGGTTTTTTCCCGCATTTCATGAAGACTTACTTGCATCATACTATTTTCATGACCATATTAGCGTCGCTTGTGTGATACACTAGACGATTCGCATTTCTGAGTGCGTTAAAGGCAGCGAACGATTTTTCACGAGCCCGATCTCGAAGGGTGAGATTTGAGAAATTCTTAGTCGATTGATTTGAGACACGGCCAAAGCAAATGAACTGAGATGCAGAATGATGAGCGGCATGCGCAAAGACACACACACACACACTCACACACACACACACACACACACACAAACTCACACTCACCAGCTGCACTAAACACATCTGGACTAATTAGCGAAGACAAAACTATCGCAACCCAATCTATTCTGAATGGCAGGAAAAATCTGTGCTGCAAATGACGAGGTCAAACACTGTATTAGAAGTAAAAGGCTAGGAATTTACATGCTGCCATCCAAAATAGGTGTGGATTTAATAAAAAAAAAGAAAAAAAAAAGAAAAGCTTAAAGCGCATGTTAAGAAAACACAAACTCCGGTGGATTAAAGGTTTTGTGATGTGTGTCATGAAAAGTGCAGCTCGAGGACTCAAAATAACTACAGACAACTGAACTTTCATTTTATGACGACAAAAAGTACTACACAGTTTTCCCTTACCCCAAATGTAGTCAAATCAGCCACGAGGTCTTTGGATGTCTGAAGTTGTGTAACAGAGCTACAAGGCTAATGGATTCTCCGGTGTAGCGTTGTTCGACTGCATACCCGTGTCGTCAGACTTTCAGCTTAACCACATTACAGTTCTCAGACGGTCATAAAGATACAGGCGCCGACCCGTATACTGTACAGTACTGTACTGCTGTGTCTCCCGCAGGGCTAGAATGTAAAATACCGATGTTACCCCTATATGTACTGTTAAACGCACGTCTTCTTTGCTATCGTCTTCTTTGGCATACGTAGGGTAAATACGGTAATAATTCACGACCCCAAGTTGTGTTTTCCCTCTACGGTTGCTTTGTGTTCTCTTTACAGTACTAAAAAAAATATTATTATTTATATGGAAATTTAACTGAATTTACATTAATATTACGTTTGATTTAATTTTGCAATTATATTATAAAATTATACATTTTGTAATTATAAATTTGTAAATAATTTAGAACTAAACATATGAAAAATTACAAACTCACCATGAAAACGGCATTAAAAAATTGCAGAGGATTTTTGCAGCTTATGCGAAATTGCATTGGTTTCCGCAAACAATTATTAGTCCTATAATTCTAAGAATGCGAACGACTGAAGCCGCGAACAGTGAACCATGACTTTGTGGGGGTCGACTGAATTATGAATATTAGAAATACATGCTGATCAGCAATATTAAAACCATCAACATTGAAACCACTGATGTTTTTGCTTCTCTTTGTCAGCCTGTGCCGGGTACGCGTGCTTCCGCATGGCCTCTGGTGGTGTACTGTGGTGTCTGGCACCAGGACATCGGCTGCGGATTCTTTGTGTGCTGTGGGTTGGGGCTTCCGTGGTTCTGACTTGTGTCTGGTCGTCGATTGGAGTGGGATTTCGGGGACCGGGTCGGTGGCCTTGGGTTGTGGTGCACTGGGTGTTCTGGTGTCTTTCTATCATGGTCAGTGTTGACTTTTCTCAGAGATTCGTGCTGAACAGAACAGATGAGCTGGCCTTTGGACTCCGTGGGCATGGGTGTGCCTTGTGTGGCCATGAGTCTGTCATCAGTTTGCTGGCGATTTACAATGCAGATGGTCTGATCCAGAGCTACACGGTGCTTTGAAGTTTCCATCATTAAGTACATCTTTAAACTTCTTCACTAGCTTACTAACATCAGTCAAAACACACTGCTTGGAATTTTTTTTTTCCTGATGAATGTCATTCAGTTCACCTGGTGGTGTTAATTTTGTTCCTGAATGGAGTAGCAAAATCATGAAACTCTGCATGCTGCCCTGAGGCAAACAACCTACCATAATGGAAGGAATCCATAGCAATTCTGTTATGCAACTATATACTTAAGTGTTGCATTTGCAAGCAACATAGTTTGAATGAGTCGAGATTTATTTCATTATAGCCCTTATGTTTCTCCAGATATCATGTTAGATGTTATGTTTCATGTATTGTGTTATGGCTTTCCCACATTTCTGAATCTGGACCAATGTCAAGATGGCACATTCTGGTCAAAAAATTGTCATCAAGAAAAGAATTTTGACCAACCAAAACACAACGTTGTAGAAACATAAGTTACTTGTAGGTGGTCATATTGGTTCTTCGAGAGTTTGTAAATGAACATTCGAAGAAATCAGCTGAACCCTACCTTTCATGATTTCAACCTGTGATTAATCAGGGACTGCCATCAGACTACTAAAAACCACTACAGCACTGGTTCTGCTAAAAACCACTACAGCACTTCCACCGTCCCGTCTTGTAGTCTGATATTGTTGTTCTGTGCCAACTCCACTGATGGGATCAAGTGGTCATTCAATACAATCAGGTCATTAGCTGATTTAATTTTATTGCCACACTGAAACAATTTGAGGGTCTCTCCTAGACTGTTCTCCAAATGATTAAAGGATAATTAACATACCATTTTGCATTTAAATAAAAAAAGATGTTCATAAGAAGGAATCCGAACCGGTGTTTATAAGTGGTTGTTAGCATGTAAGCGTAGACGCCATAAATGAAACTGGGTCTGTCTTAAGAAATTGGACAGGGTTTGAGGACAGTTCTTGACAAGTCATAGTAAAATGTGTGAGGTATAGTAGGTATGTTCAAAAATTAGTAGATAAACTAACAGTTTGACAGAAGAGGCCCTAGAAGATTCTTCTGCTGAGGACATATAAAGGGGACATACTAGGCAAAAAAATTGTGTCTTTCCAATGTGTGAAAAAAATATATATATAGAAGGAGGGAAAGAAATGAAGAAAAAAAAGTCATTCCCTCCTTTTTGAATCCCCTTAATGTGACATCATATAAGACGATACCCTTCCCCTGGAATGTTGCTGGCTGCTGTTTTGGTGGGTTGTGGCTCAGCAGTAACTCATTTACATAGATACTGAAATGATGCATTTGGAGAAGGAGTGAAATAAAGAGAATTTGAGGTCTGACACAGGTGCAATATTGTGTGGAATTTCAGCTGAAGCTTTAACACACTTTAAGGGAGCTCTGAGATCTGTGTTAACTTGATAACGAAATAGTAAAATATGGGACCTTTAAAATCATTTAGCTAAGGCTTAATCACATTATTCGGAGATTAAGGTATGTGCCTGAATCTAATTGTACTGAACTTTAACAATGTTTTATGCAATGCTACAACTTCAGTTTGTGCCTCAGGTTAGCACCTCACAAAAAAAAAAAAAAAAAAAAAAAAAAAAACGAGTTAGGTTGATTCAGGGCGAAAATATCTTCCTCTTGCAGTTTATTCAAAGAAAAAAAAAAACAGCATTATTTTGCACAAATGTGAGTGCTGTGTTTTCACAGAGGAAAAACACAGCAGGGTTCCAGTCCAAAGAAAACTAAACACTACATATGTGAACACCACCAAATAATCTGTCCACATTTACACACACTTTATCCTCATTTTGGAGCCTTTTATTTCCAATTCTGTGTTACGCACACGGTTGGATTCTATAAACAGAATAGATGTCGGTTACTGTTGAATGTTAGTGAATCTATATTATGATATTAACATAATTCTGTTTATAAAATTATTTTGTGGTTTAACGGTTTTATAGGGGAACAGGTTTTAGTTTCATGCTCTTCTAGACCCTTGCTCATACATATTAGAGCAGGAATAAATTTTCCACGCTTCAGGGGACTTGTGGTTAACTTTGTGTTGGTGTTCTCCAGCAGGTCATTTACTACATTCAGGTCGTCAGCTGACTTCAGTTTATTGCCGCATAACATTCAAGCTGAGACTAGACCTGACCAACTGAAGCAACCCCAGATCACAACACTGCCTTCATAGGCTTGTACAGTGGGAGCTATGCATCATGGCATCGCATGGCATGCATCGCTTCATGTGCTTCCCCCCTTCTTACCCTGATGCACCCACCACTCTGCAATACTGTCGATCTCATCTGACCTTTTTCAATTACTCCAAAGTCCAGGCTTTATACTCCGTTGCAAACTGAAGATTTGCTTTTCCCTGATTATCCTCATTAAAAACTGGTTTTCTTATGGCCACACCGCTGTTTAGTCTGAGTCCTTTGATTCCTCACCACATTGTGTGTGGAAATGCTCTCACTTTCACTTTTAAACACGGGTCCAATTTTTGTTATGATGCAACTTCACCAGGTGTTTAAGTGAACATGATCATTCATTCATTTTCATTTTTTTCTGACCACATTTCTTTTGTGAAGTTGACTGTTCAGCATTATCTTTCGACAATTCCAGTAATCTCCTTAGTTGTTTTTTATTTTCTGACGATTCTGATTTTGTTTTTGGACAGTTTAACACTTCACCGTTGCAAACCAACTCAATTTAATTTGGTGCAACTGGTTGCTGGATTTCAAACACACACATACACACACACACACATACGCACGGCCTCAGCACTAATCTGTAAAAAGCATCTAGCAATTTATAAGTGTGTATACCAAGCATGTGCTGTAATGACAGTCTTATATCACGATAATTGCCTCAACTTTAACCAATTTTCCATACTATTATATACTTTTTTTTTTTATTAAACTGCTTAAGAGTTCTTCTTCAACTGTCCTTATCCGGCTGTATGAATGGCATTAAAATCAGCCAATATTCCTAAAAAAGAAAATCCTAATAAAATGGTAGTGAGTTTGATCTCGTATAAGACGCATTGCGATCCAATTACGTGTCACAGGTACCTTACATCAAGCTGTGAGAAGCTGGGGTCAGAGCGCAGGGTCAGCCAGGATACAGCGCCCCTGAGCAGATAGTGTTAAGAGCCTTGCTCAAGAACTCAACAGCGGCAGCTTGGCGGTGCTGGGGACTTGAACCCCTGACCTTCAGGTCAGTAACCCAGAGCCGTAACCCGTTACATCAGCACATGCCTAATATACATCACATGTAAATGCACATTATATCAGCACATGCCTAATATAGCGCGCAACTGAGTCGGAGTGTGCTTACTGCTAAACTACACAACACTAAGCTGTTATTATGCGAGCTGTATGTTATTTTAAGTCCAGCGTTTTGCGTTAGTAGGTGCAAATTAGAAGAGTTGAAATTAAAAACAAACTAAAAAAAAGAAGCAAAGGTTATGAGAAGCAAAGCGACAGGGTTAATTTAAAAAAAAGGGGGGGGGGTGACGGGAACGAACGTGAAGTTACCTTTGGCCGGATTCTTTTGGGTAGCTGACGAAGGAGAAGGAATCAGAGGTAATTTCATCAACTCAGCACGATTTGACTCAGTCAGAAGGTAGTGAGACTTAAACGTATAAGAACTTAATACGGTGTCAGTGAGGTCGTGCACTAAGCGTCCTACACGAGACAAACAGGAAAACCCGTGAGCAGTCAATCACACTCCCCATGATTGCAGAGAACACACACAAAGCTAAAACACCACTCGCGCGCACACAGACGGACAGACAGACAGACACACTTGTGCGCACACACACATACACACTCACACAAACACATACATATAGACCCCTGAATGAGATGCAGGGGGTCCTGAAAGAAGAAAACACACATGTTGGAGATTTCAGTGTTGGCCTGGGAATCACAGGTTGCAATGCTGACTCGTGGAAATCTAACAGCGTCAAAAAATATCCACATTTTTCTTTTTCTTTACGTTTTGTGTCAGGTAATAGCTCACATTTGGCAACTATTCTTATTAACATTTTCTCCCAAGCCAACACCGCCCTCCTCAGGATCTCTACAGACACTACAATAAAAAATGATTATTACTCATGTTCTATTCAAAAGGAGTTACAGCATGACTTATTAGAAGAAAAGAAAATTTCTATTCTATGAATAGAAGGTGCAATCAGTGATAGACGGTGAAAGCATTTCAATAGCTACGTTTACGATATTTCTTTAATCTGATTAAAATTGTTCAGATTGGAAACGTCGATTTAACCGTTCACATGAGCGATGATCTGAAAAGAAATGTTTACACGGAATTTCCTTTGGGATCAATAAAGTATCCATCTAGCTATCTATATGTATAACATTTAATCCAAATTAGTGCTGACAAATCGATAAAAAAAAAATAATTATAATATATATATATAAGTTTTCTTCTGTTTAGAGTGCAAACTGTCGTTCATCAGTGATGTGGTGTGCTGTTATTATCAAGTAACCATAAGAATAAGTTATGATTTCTTACTTATGTCCAATAAAGAAGCTTCTGCCAGCTGCCTCTTCACTTTCACAGCATCATACAGTTCATGCATTCTTGTAAAAAATAGTTTCCCCTCGAAGGAAAACCACAACGGGGGCTTTATCCAAACTGTCTGGAAACTTTTCATAAAGAAACTTAAGCCGCTCAGCACATACCTGGTGATGTTTCCTCAGTCATCATAACTCCATATTAACTTAAACACTTTTTTCACTTATACTGAACGTCCTGCTATCCATTTTCACCCAAATTAGGATGGGTTTCCTTGTTGAGTCTGGTTCCTCTCAAGGTTTCCTCCTATTGCCATCTCAGGGAGTTTTTCGTCATCGCCTCAGCTTGTTCATCAGGAATTATAATTACAATTTATGCGCACGTCCTCACACTTTTCAATTTGCCTCAAACTTGCCTTTATCACACACAGCCAGCGTAACCGCGCTGCGATTATGAGAAGCCATTAGGGTCAAACTTGGCCATATGAATAAAGTGCATTTAAGCAACAGAGACGCCTTACGATTTCTAAATAATCTAGTTAATTGTTGGCTCTAATCAGAATACAACTGTTTTCTGCTAGAAATATAGCAGAAGAAGAAGAACCTTTCTATTTATTAATGTTATAATGTTATTAATGTTAATTTATAATGTTATGCTATAAATTTTTTAAACGATGAAATGATAAACGATGAAATCTCTGTGTGTCAGGAAGTAAAGACCAGAACTTTTTAAATGCATAGATTTAACTAACAGTGTAGTAAATCCCGGTGCAGTGTTTGTTTGCAGTCTACAGTACATTTCATAGTGGCAGTACTTCCATAAATCCATGTAAATAGTAGAGAAAGAAAAAAGAATTGAAAAATCGAATCAGATATGCATCACCGCACTGATGTCCAAAAAAAAAAAAAAAAAARTTGAAGTTTATAAGAGAGATGAGCCGATCGATCAGCCAGTGACCAAAACCGGGTGATTTTCAGTATGGTTGGTCACAATCGGTGATCCGAGTGCCCGCTTAAGAAGCCTGTCACGCCCGCTTGCTCGCAGCCACTCGACCCTCACGCTCGGTGTCAGGTTGTTTTTTGTGACTTTTGAGGCGCTTGAGGGGATAAAACATTGCTGTTTCTTTATAATCCTACAGATTGGACACGCCAGGTAGGAGCGACTATTATTTGCTCAGTTTGTTTAGAATTAATAATTATGGTTGAGGACAGAGTAAAAATGTTAAACTCTTGTATTAGAGGTTAGTTCGTATTGTTTAAACGCTGCGCTTGATTTTTAATGGAGAAAACTAATGGTCTAAGGAACAGACTACATTAAACTTTTTTTTTTAAAGGTTTAAAATTGTAACAAAATCAGCGGAAAATGTAATATTAAATCAGGATATTTATAAAATACTTGTAGAATAGCAATTTGAATCGAATCGGCACCGAGGTACAATAGATAATATATAAAATGTTTTATATAATACTATAATATTATAGCGGGATGCAAGTGGTGATTAACCCTTATCTTTAAACACTCCAAACAATTTCATAATTTCGTCACTGATTGCACCTTTATAGCCATCACAAACACACACACACACGAAAAACGATGTACATCGGCGCCAGACACGCTTCGACCTCATTCACACTGAATCAGCGTTTTACAGATTATCAAGACACACACGGTCCGACGGCTTATAAACACATAGCACATCTAAAAGGAAAAAAAAAGATTAGACGACAAGATAAAAAAAAGAGGTTAGAATACTGCATTTTCTTTTTTTTTTTTTTTAAGTGAGCTATGGTTAGAAAAGGCACATATACATTGACAAAGACAACACTGAAGCAAAAGGCCATTAAATAACATATTACATACTGTATGAGGAACAGATTCAAGCTACACAACGTCCACGTTGCTCCAACTGTAGTCAGCAAAGACGTGTCAGAAACTTGCTAATCATGTGACGCAAAAGTGAACGTAACAAATGAGTAAATAAAAAAAATTAAAAAAAATTTAAATAAAAAGCCTATAGAGTCTGATTTAGCATGAGGCACATTGCACGCCTAAATCAAGTACTATAAGAACTATGAAAAACAATTAGTTATGTCAAAAAGAAAAAACAGACTTATTCTGATCCTGTATGAATCTGTATATGTAAAGATAATGTGTAATGTCACACTATAAGCATGTCTTAGCTGATCGACTACAGCTGGGGTAAGGCGGACTTTTCATTTCTGAACAAACTATTACTGTGACAAAAATACATTTACAATCACTGTGTTAATGTTTTTATCAAAGGGAAAAGCAGGCATTAAACACGTGCAGCAGTAGTGAGTCAGAGTGGAGCAGTAACGATGAAGCTGTTTCTCCACTCATCTGAGAGACTTATTGGTTTGTTCACGTGCTCACGTTAATGAACCAGGAGTGTAAAGATAAAATACGTTGTGTGCTTACAACTCTCCATGCGTGTGCCGTCCCAAGCCGAGTCTCTTCCTTGTCCAAGGGGGGTCTCTAACTTGCTCTCTAACTTGCTCTCTGTACATTTCTTGACAGGGAGTTCTAGGGATCCTACCCTTTTAAGTAGAGATGTTGTACTTCCAAGTGGGAGATCTACGGGACATTTCCAAATTGGGCCATGCAGATATGCAAACAAGACCTCAGGCTTTTAAAGTGAGGTCTCTACCTTTCTGAGGGGGTCCTCTCAATTCATGAGCAGGAATCGTACTTTATTAAACAGGGCTGCTTTCCTTGACTGAAACTACCGCATCAGGGCTTCTACCTTCCCAGTTGTGACATATACCCTTCCAGTCGGGGTCTCTATCTCTCCAATGGGCTGCTATCTTTTTAACCATGGTCTCTGGCCTTCCTAGTGGAGCCTCTGCCTTTCCAATCGGGGTCGTAAACCTACAGAGTGGGGGTTCAAACTTTCCAATTTCCTCCACCCGTCCCCAGCCAGGGAGGGCCTCCACCCTCCTCCCTTTCAAGTGTGTGTCTACCTTTTAATCATGCCCTCTACCCCTTCCATGTGGAGCTTCTCCCAAATCCCAGGTTGACTGCCTTGAACAGTTCCACTCATCAATCAACCTTGGTTAACATCACTTTTCCACTTTACACAGTAAAGTTCCTCAGCTGAGTGCGGAAACACAACTACAGCTGCTCTGAATCATCACTGCTACACAGGGCACAATGGCCTGCAAATCGAAAAACTTTCTATCACCATGCAGTAAACATATTTTCAGTAAAAAAAAAAACAGCCAAGTGTGTGAGCTTAAGGCCTAGCCGGCTGCTCCGGCTCTTTGGCTCTGTGCTGAGTAAGGAACAAGTCTCACCTCGCGAGCAAACGAAACACCAGCCTACGTTTACGGAGGAGCCGAGATGGCCGTTCTTCCTCGTGCTGGAGTGACCGCTACACACGATGACGTGGGGCGTGATCACTACGCTCCCAGCTGCTATACACAGATCGCCTGCATGATAGGCTGCAGGACAGCGGATACAGCGCATCATCCGGCCTGTGAACGCACAAACATTTGAACCTTCCTTTTAAACGTGTTATAAACTATATGACTCGTGATTATACTTGAATGTGTAACACAAACACCAAGCTTATTAACTAGTACCCCACACACACAAATACACACACCTGCGAACACTCTGAGTGTGTCCCAATCTGTGAGGTGTGGAAGTGTGTGTGTCTGCACAAGTGTTAATCACACCTTTGTGTGCCTTTTGCGAGTCCTTCTCCAGCCAGCAGGTAGAGCAGCAGTGCTGTGGGCACCTCAGGCCTTGCGGCTCCGAGGCAGTGCCAGCGTATTTCCAAGCACAGGACTCGTGATAGAAACGGCCACACCCGCTCACCGAACACGGCTTTACATCTTCATCAGTGCGTTTGCAGGAGAAACATGGGTGCGAACCTGATGAAAGAGAAGAGAGAGAGAGAGAGAGAGAGAGAGAGAGAGAGATTAAAATCAATTACCAGAGAAGAAAAACGTAACCAAGTCTTCCCATTTCCTCACTCCGCTCTTGTCTGGCCTTTTTCTCGACTTACATTTTTGTGCACATTACAAATAAGCTCAGAAACAACACACACAGTTTTCTTCTAAGAGACTTAAAAGAAGTTTTCATGCATTATAACAATCTCTTTGTATCCCACCATGAACGTAACGCACGTACACACATGCTGTGGAAACTAGGAAGACAGCGATGATATTCTAACGGTTCTGACCTGTTTTGCACTCAGTGCAAATGTTTTCTCCTTCTGTTCCTCCAGCTGAGGCCAAACACTCCGGATGGAAAAACCTGTTACACTCGCCCTCGCAGCACAGCAGGGAATCTCCAAATGTCTCACAAATCTGAAGGGTCACAAAACACACACATTTCACACGTCTCAAACATGCTCTGTCGCCAGTTACTATACTCCATTATTTCTGCAGAAGTGAATAAATTCTATGATCATATAAATCTGTAATAAATGCAATAAAATTGGACACTCCTTCTAATTGCTTTCTATGATGTAAAACGATGGTGAAGGCATCCAAAATGTGCAATAATCTCTTTTGAACAGTTGATATTGAGATGTGTCTGCTTCTTATGCTCTGTAAAGCCTTCATAACGACTCTAATCTGACGTACTGATTGTTAATTTTTTTTTATTTCTGAGGCTGGCAACTCTAAATGAACTTTAAGGTCCTTTCCATACTTTAAATGGCTTTATTTATCATGTGTACCTGTGTTAGTAGATGATTCTGACAGAATGTGTAGTTTACAGCAAAAGAAAATATTAATGGCCTCCAAAAACCCATTTTGAAAGCCACATCTCCACTTGTCTTAGGGCTGGCAATCCTACGTTTTAGATATTTTTAATGTTGGAACATACCAACACTGCCAGATGTCATACTGCCACATCTGGAACAATTAATAACTGCATAGCTGCTATAGACTTTATCAAAGAAGATATTTAATGGAGTGAGTACTTTTGGAATACGTCAAACGAAGCCATCTTCCGACCTTATTTATTTTTCTTCTCTCTCAGCACTCCTGAAGCTTTGCTATTGTTTGTTTGTTTCTGCTCACGACCAAATACAGTGGAACCTTGGATTACGAGCATAATTTGTTCTGGAAGTGGACTCGTATTACAGAACACTCGTAAACCAAATCTAATTTTCCCATAAGAAATAATGAAAACTCAAATTATTCGTTCCACAGCCCCAAAAAATTAAATAAACTAACTTAAATTAACTAACTAACTGAAGTCGATGCTCATGGATTTTTAAAAAGGGTAGATGGGTTCTTATGCATCGGAATATTTTGACAATCACAACTTTAAACATCATTAACCGTTTCTTTGATTAACATATTAACCGATTTTGGGGCGGGGCAATAAATTTCTACAAACACATCCCAATCAGATGGCTTTTTTTTATTTAAACATGCATTACAATCTCATCTTGTCTAACTCACCTGACACACCATATCCTTTTTGGATATGCCCTGCCGAGAGACATTTGAATCTTCTGACTGGGCGTCCGAGGCGTCGGCGTCCATCGTACCGGGACTGTCGGAGCGTTTCTCAAATACACACTGCACCTGCACATGCACACACACACACACACACACACACACACACACACACACACACACACACATACACAAAATAAGACGCTTATCCGTCACTAATTAATCGTAGAAACAAGTCTTGTGTCCATATTCACAGAAGTGTGTGGCAGATTTGTGACTCAGACTGCGTTGTCTCACCTGCATGTCGTTGAGACCTCTGGAATCAGAGTCGGATGCGTCTCTGTAAATAGAGCTCGTAACTTCGACATCCGTCGAGGCTCGACTGCGTTTCTTCAACGGTTTACAAGAGTCAGAGATCTCACTGGCTCCTGCAAGAGGTGAATACAGAGCCGGTGTAAAATGTAATGCCTGGCTGTACGTCTGTGTGAAAGCAGACTGTTCGTGTGTGTGTGGGTGTGTGTGAGATTTCGGATAGGAATATTATAAATGTAAATGATTAAACCTTTTATCGATTGATTGCCCTTAAACCTGTTAAAAAATGCGTAACCTGATAAGGTTTGTTTTGTATTTAGCGCCAACTTCAACAATAGAGCTGTAATCTAACGTTAGTTCAGTCAAGCTCTTTAAACTCTCTTCCTAGTATTTTATTTAAAGAGTCGAATCGCCACAATTCCCTTTTTAAACAGCGGATCGACTCGGCCATCTTATGATTCACTTCCTGTTCGTTCGAGCTCTGTGAAAATAAAACTGATCGCTGTTGTTGTCAAACACTTCCTGAGAGGTTCACGAGTGCTCCATGAGGGGCGGGGCTATTTACAGATATGCGTTTGTGCTCTGTTTGCAATTAAATACGAGCTTTATGCAATTTTACATCATAAAGATATCGAAAATGTATATGTGGAGGTCAGTGTTGAAAATAAGTACAAAAGTAAATCTGTGTATGAGGGGACAACCCTTGGTTGTGTCTCTCGAACTGTTGAAATTAAACTTGTTTGTCTGGTTATCATTAATTAACAATTAATGGAGAGTTATTCTGGGTCAGAGTTATAATTGTTGTGATTCTCTGAGTCGGCGCTGTAGTCGGCTTTACTATTTTTTCTCTCTCTCTACCTTCACAGGCGGTGCAGATGGAAACTTATGTCCAACATATTTATTTTCTCTTCTGAGTAACATCATTGTCTTGGACCTGATCTCTGACAAAATGAACATGGACTAACCTGATGACCCAAGTACATGTGTGGCAGTTGAGGAAAGCCCACAGAAATTTATTTATTAATTTTTTTTAGTTTTAGATCAAGTCGTTAGACTGTTAAAACTTTGAGGACAAAAGTCTCACCTTTTTGCGATCCTGTCTTGAAGTCCATCTGTGGCATCGCCTCCACCTGAAACACAACATGGACAAGAGTTTCTCATTCATTAAACAGCAGCTGGTTATAAACATCTGCGGCTCAGATGATCCGTTTTATTCCGTCGCGTCTCAACACACCACTACTTAGCGAAAGTGTGCGAGAATCTACCTGCTCTTTCTTAACCTTTTTCTTCGGAATCGGATCGACGCTCTTTTCCGACTCGGAGCGACTCCTCACGCACCTCCGTTGCAACTTCCGTTCCATCGACTCTGCGTAAAACAAACTGAATTTTACCGAGCATAGTGACAGTGACCGTCATCCATTCATGCAGGTAAATCCACACGGACAGTGTATACACTTGAGATTTACCCTGCAGGTGTGTGTGTGTGTGTGTGTGTGTGTGTGTGTGTGTGTGTGTGTGTATATACCTGAGCTGGGTTCAGGAACCGGTGTGTGGGTGTGTTCTGCGCTTTCGGGTTCACTCCATGCTGTTCTGTCCTCCTCACTGGAGAACGTCTCACCCTCGGCTTTATCACTCGAACCCTTCCATAATAACAATGAGAAACAATTATAATATTATAATTATAATTATAATATTATTATAATATTAGTGTTTAAAACCCAAGGTCAAACAAAGTACCTTAGTAACCCAGGAGGCTAGTGCTCTAGTACATGCAGTGTGTGGAAGAGACACAAATTGTCCTGCTGAACAATCCTTACAGACTCCTACAGTCCTACACACCGTGGACTAACCCACGTATTTGGATAACAATAGTTGGTAGGTCTAGGGGACATGTAGGAAGCTTTAAGTCAAGAGTGTCACAATCCTTTTGCTAAAAGTAGAAATTTATCTATTCAGTTATACATCACGATTCTTGTGTGGCAATTCATGTATCGCCATGCTGACTCCAGAATATTTCTTTTTTTTTATTTTTGAATCATTCAAAATGTAGACATGTCTAAACAGGATGTCCCCTATATATGAACATTCAAGTTATGAACTTTAAAAGATACGAACATGCAATTGCATGATGACTAGAAGCAAGCGTAAAAAAAGAAGCGGCGATGGCACTGGTACTGCTAAGACGCGCCAAGCAAGAACGATGGTGACAAAAGTGAAAATAATTGAGAGAAGAGATTGCTAGTCATTTTAACATGAATCGTTCAACCACTGGTAAGATTCTAAAACACACTGAACTTTTAGCTGAACTGTAATATAACTATAATATACTGATGTTAGCATCCAAGGATCTAGACAATGTTTGTTGGACTTACGAACAAACTGGTCTCACGAATGAGTTCTCGGGTGGTGATATAGAATCAGGATATTTATAAAATCCTGATACGTACAGAATCGTCACCTAGGTATCGTGATAATATCGTATTGGGTGATCACAAGTAAATGGCAAACTACGATTCTGAAAAATGAGACCAACGCGGAAGTGCCAAAACCTGCAGTTGCTCCATTGTCCACTGGGGGCCGGCTCCACCGATGAGTCAATCCCCTTAGACAACCCCATGTTAAAAAGCCAAACTTTACAACAGAAATAAATGTTTACAACACGGGGCAAACAAACAAAGCAAAACAAAAAATAAAAACAGTTTTGGTCTCAATATCTAGATTCATGACAACCGTACATGGGTGAATTCTTATATGACACGTCGGCTAAAAGTACAATACGCCAAAATAAATATGTATAATTTGGATCCTGATCAATCTGAGTGATCGCTGCATTGATGGTGTTAAATAGCTAGCTAACCAGCTAACTGGAATCTTTGTGGTTTAACTTGCCACAAGAAACGTAGGAGTTGAATCAATGAATCATTTATGGATTGACTGGCATTCAGGCGGCGTCAGCTCTGGCCAAGATGGCAATGATAATAAAGAGCTCGCACATTTGAGCTTCAAAACCACTCTTTAGAAAACCTATGGGTGACGTCACGAAGGGTTTATCCAGATCTTATGCAATCTACTGTAACGAGATTTTTTTTTTTTTGGATCTTGGATTAATTTTTTTCACATTTTATCCCTAGTTAAACGAGCACCACCACACGAGACCCAGAATACTAATGTAGCAATGAAGAAATACATTATCGTGACTGGTTAGTGTCTCAGTGATGGACAGGATAAAGTCTGAGCCATTGTACGCTCTTGGCTCTAAGCCACAGATGACTGTCATATTATTGGGATTTAATTCATGATCTCCGGGTTGTTTTTCTTTGCACTAAAACACATCCTAAATTCATCCTTTTGCTCGTATCAGAAGCTTCATTAAGCCCACAAGCCGTCTGTTTTACACCCGTGGTTCAACCGAACCACAAACCAAAACTAAAGTGAACCGCACCTCTGGAGACTGAACTCGCTCGTCGTCTCTCTCCTCCTCCTTTTTTAACTCCACTTTCTGTTTGGGAAGCTGCCAGTCGCATTTGACGATCTCTACGTTAAGCTTCTTCATGGTGACGGAGAGCGGGAGCAGCTTCCGAGCGGCCGCCGTTCGCCACGGAGTCCGGACCGGAGGGGGCGAGGGTTGGGATTCTGTTGCGTCCTCGGGCTCCGCCTCTTCCTCCTGAGTGTCGGAAACGCTGCACTGGCGGCGGGGCTGCTGGCGGCGTGGGAGCGCCGCTGTATCGTCTTTCTTTAGGCTCTTGGAGCGTCTTGTCCTTCGTTTTTTAATCCTGGTTGGGGTCACGGGGTCATCGCTAGGTTCTTCGGCAGGCAGCTTGTCGATGTAAATGAAGGTGTAATTCTCGTTACGCTCCTCTCGGCTCATCACCAGGGCTGCCTCGGCGTGGCCGACGCCCACCTCCCACTGAGCGCGCTCCCTCTGAGACTGAGGCTTCAGCAGCTACATGTGGGCAAAAAATAAAAAATAAATAAAAAAAACATTTACTCTAATGGTACACAATAATATAAAAACAGATATCATGCAGTCTAAAACTTCAATAAACGTGAACACACTGTGTATTCTACACACAATTCCAGTATTATAGGCTAAAAATAACAGAACAGCAAAACAATCGCTTGCTCAATTAGTCGACTATTCCTCTCCAGACACAAATAAGTAATAATACACTATATGGACGACTTCTTGCATGTTTAGAATCATAACTGTCTGTAAAAACTTTTTCTTTTGTTACGCCTCAAAAAAAAAAAAAAAAAATTCAGAAGTCCATTATCTATGAATAATTATTGTAATTATTTATGTTAAAATATATTGTAAACCCTGTTTGTCCCCGGAGAAGATTCATTACTCAATCACGCATTTTGTTTTCTTTTGCTCACAAAAAACAGACTTCCTTCTCCATGATTTTGCTTATAAAAGTTTATATTTTTCCTTCTTTAAATACTGTAGGACAGACTTGGATGGGTGGGGGGTGGGGTATAGGGCTTTATAAATACAGATTATAAATATAAGTGCGCATTGAAACAGACACAATACATGTTTACTTCATGTCGTGCCTCAGTTTAAAATCAATAAAAGAAAATATTTTTATGAACAAAATGATTTAAAACGATATAAAACTTTTGAATTAACAATTACACAGCAAATGAACATACTGTATATTCCCATAATGCAAAAACATGATAAAACTAATTAAAATCTAAGAATCCATTTAAATCTGAATAAATAAGAAGCCAAAGGGGAAAAAAAAAAATCTGAATTGTGTATAAGGTTATAAACGCGGTGTGGACCTTCTGCCTCTCGGTCGGGTTGGTGGTTTTGCGTAAGGTTTCTGCCTGCAGCTCTTCGAACTGACTCTCTCCTTTATACACCACGATCCTCTTCTCGTGAATCCACGCCCGCTCGGCTACACTGCCGAAAAACTGCACGTGGTATTCCCGGTGACCTACACACACACATGCACATGAGCACACACACACACACACACGCAGGATTCACAAAATCGCTATTACATATTAGCTTATGGCCAGGTCCGTGATGTGCACGAAATCTAAGTAAAATATTACACAAACAAACAATTAAAATGCTTGTAAAGTTATAGAACAGAGTAAACAGTGTCTGTAGAAATGAAAGCAGGATGTGGAACTGTCATACCCAGGACATGACACCGCAAGTGTGTGTCAACAGCTCATATGTAAATAAAACAACATGAAATACCAGAACAAGTTTATCAAGAAACGGAATGCAATGCCAACAGCGCAAACTTAAGGACACGCAAACGCAAAGATCACACATGCAGCAGTGCGAGGTGTGTCAGGGCTATCGTTACCTCTGGTGTTTATGCGCGTGTGAACCTTCAGCTGGGGGTCGGAGGAGACCATGCAGGGCCACCACGGGTACGTCCCTACTTTAGCCCACACCAGATCTCCGATCTCGTACTCCACGCACACGGAGGGCGCGGCTTTGTCCACCTCATCGTCATCCATCTTCAATGATTTCAAGATCATCTGCTGTAATGTTATACACAGTAACATATACAATCACGGGAGCAGAAAGGATCATGGGAACATCAGCTGGACCACCAAACAACTGGTGTTTAGAGTGCAGATCGTTTTCAGCTAGCACTGATATGGTGTATTCTTGGTGCTGATACTGTACAAGGTCTACTGTATATAGTACAAGTCTGAGGTGTGTAATTCTGAGTATACAAAAACTCGAAGGGTGCTCCGATCGAAATCGGCTGATAATTGCTTCAATTTTTACAGATCGTTCGTTAAACACAAAAACCATACTACGATGTGATGACACACCGCCATCACAGCCGCATTAACGTTTCATCACCAGCCTGGGAAGATTACGGAGTCTCTTTAAAAAACATAAAAATTTTTTTTTTTTTTTTTTTTGGGCAAATGTCTGCCAAAAAGCTTCGGCACGACAAGTTAAGAACGACGCAGCGTGAACTATTTGAGTACGCAATGTTAAACCACGAACGGCAGTAATTAAACCTTGTAAGTCGACCCTCACTGTAAAGCAGAAGCGTTAAATAAGCCAGACCCTTTACTCCGCAGAGAGCAAAAAAACGACTGAAGTCATTATCGCAAAAATAAGGTAAATAAAGAGCGGTTCCTAGCTCTGGCCGAGGCAGCCTGGGTTTACCTCGCCGCTCCATACGCACGGGCTGATAGCGAGGGACTACACACTCTGGTTAAGTCTGGGCGCAGAGGTAAAGTGCCCACCTTAGCATCTGGACATCGCGAGTTCGATTCCCGGGTGATACTGTAACCTCTCGCAACCGGAGGTCTAGAGAGAGCTGATTGGCCAAGCTCTCTCAGAGGGGAGGGCAATCCCTAATTAGTGCTCCCACATTAATCACGGCTCTACAGCCAATCAGGGGCGTCTGTGAGCTCACGCAAGCGGAATGAGCAGATAGCGCTGTCCTCCGAATGCGTTATGCCGCCCCCTACGGTGCGTGAGCGAGCAGTTCAAAAAGATGTGGTCGGCTGGCGTCACGTGGTTCGGAGGAAACACGTGATAGTCTTCGGCCCTCCCGGCTGAGTGCTAGTAGCCTTAATGTGGAGCCCCCTAGTGACGGGGAGGAATTGGACACGACTAAATTAGGGGGGGGGATTTTTTTTAAATAATTGAAAAAAACAAACACCTGTCTTCGCCGTTTACTAACAAGTAGCCGTGACTAACTCACCGAATACACGCTCACTGATGTGCGTGTTTAAATAACATTCGGTGAAAATTCTCAATTTATTCTTCACTGACGCAGCCTCGTTCCATGTGCTGCACGTCATTACGAGTGAGTATAACAGGACACTCCCGTTATGCGCGTGTGAGCAGCTGGATGCTAGGTTAAGGAATGGCAATTTTTTTCCTCTTCGGTCGAGCGCAGACTGTTCTTTCGGTTTAAGTTGCTTTATAATACACATGAAATAATACAAGAATCAAATATGTTGCCTTGCAATAAATAGAAGTTTTGCATTTGATACTTTCTCAGATATTAATCATAACGTGTGCGCTGCTGTTTAAATTGTTTATGATTTTTTTACTGCTATAATCTGATTCATGTGATCTGTGATCGGGCCTGACCGGAGCACCCCTAGTCATACGTACTCTACGGTTGATGGTTCATTAACGGTTTGTACATTAACGTGGGAGAATGTTGGGTTTGGGAGGGTTCAGTATCCGCTTCTTCCTGATGAGGGTTACTGGAGTTTACATGAGTAATGTGTTGAAAAATATGTAGAAAATATTTAAAAAAACGACACAGCTAGTATGAGTGTCCATCAATTTACACTTTGCCAAATTAAACAGAAGTTGTTAAATAAACACAAACATAAGACACACACACATCAGATTCAGGACTTTCCTCTGAAACACCCAGTTTCTCAGTAAAACCTTGTGTACTGTTTTGCAATCTTACCACTGATACTTCCCACATTATTTTCATAACATGAGATCTGTAACGTTACCTTAATGCGCAGGGGGTTTCCTGTTTCTAAAAATCAGGTTTCATTCTATAATTCCTCTATAATTATGTGATATTAACAATTTTTTTCATAAATAAACATTTCTTCCTTATAAAGCTAAACAATGTTTTTTTCCTGGAGCGAATCCTTTACACATCACTCACCCGGACCTCCTTGGGTTCTGCTTTGGGGCTTTTGAGCCCTGCGGTAGGTTGCTGCTCTTGTACCGCAGCCTGGCCATCGCCGAGCTTCACTTCCTGTTCAGGGAAGGCCCCGTGACGGCTATTCTTCTTTTTTCTCTTCTCCTTCTTGTGCTCGTTCCTCCTGGTCGACTCCTGGAACTCGTGCAGCAGGTCTCCGCACAGCGACGACTCGAACAGCTCGCGTCCGTTCTGATACGTCTTTATGATCTTGATCTTGATTTCCGGGGAGTTGGTCTTCTTCTGGGCGACGGGCTCGGGGGCCGCGTCCTGAACGGAGACTTGGAGTGGAGGTGGCGGGGACGGGAGGTGCAGGGGAGGAGGCGGGTAGACCGGCTGCGGGTGAAGTGAAGCGGAGGAAGATGACGGCGGAGGAGGCGGAGGAGGAGGCGGCGGCGGAGCAGGGGGGTGATGAGGTAAAAGTTGAGGGTTGGGCTGCTGAGACTGATGCTGTTGAGCGTGAGGATGAGGGTGAGCGTGAGGGTGGTGATGGTGATGATGGAGATGAGAATGAGAAGGAGGAAGGGGAGGGGACGAGATATGAGATGAGGCTTTTTCCTGAACGACGGGCGACCTCAGCACCGTGCCCTCCCCCAAGATCAACCCGTGGTCGGCGTGATAGTTGCGGATGGCGCCGTAGCCGTTGGCCGAGCCGTTAGGGAACTGCGAGTAGAGCGCAAACTTGGCCTGCTGCTCGTAGGCGCCGATTCCTGCCTGGTAACCGTTAGCGACGACCCCTAGGTCGTCCGGAGGGTAGGAGAACCCCGGATCGAGGGGCGAATCGTAGGCGGAGGGGCCTCCCTCGTCCCCGGGGTCGCTGATGGCATCGTACGAGTTCTCCTGTCTGATGTTAGCTGAGTCAATGAGCTGAGGCGGTTGCTGGATTGTGTTTCCCATGATCCCTTGCATGAAAGAGAAGGAGAAATCCATTGTTCTGCTCCAGCATCCTTAGGTTTCCCTTTTTCGTACAGGGTCTGGAGGGGAAACGTAGGGGGAAAAAAAAAAAAACATGCTAAAGGTCACAGTCGAATTCTTAACCCTTATTGGTCAGAACGTCTTGAAGAATTTTCATAGTTTATTTCATTCTGAAAAGTTGGTTTTAATAACATTATGGTTTCTATAGCAACTCGTACAGATGCTCTACACAAACCATGTAACCGTTGATGAGCTGGTGTTTCTGTAAGGAGACATTTATGGAAGGAGTCTCCTTTGTACAGTGACTCGGTTGTAAAATGCAACAGGTTCACTCAGCCTGATCTTTACTAACACACACACACACACACACACACACGCGCATCAAAGTACAATCACCAAACTCCCAGGGCAGATATTTTAACTCTAAATCAACCTTACTGTACATCAGGACATAGTTTTCACACCTGAATCATCAAACCCGAGACTCTGAGGTCGTCTTTTATGTGTCGGGTCAAAACACAACACAGACACTGCAATGTTCCAGGATGAAAAATGGGTGTGTGACTCATTCAACAAGCATAAGGGGACACTTTGCCTGACTTGCAGCATCGCCAAACTTCAATCTTATTAAAAAAAAGCAGGTCCTATTTTTTATATTTTCTTTTTCTTAGTTAAAGCACCCATCCTGTGCCATGACATTTTCAGCTCAGGTCAACTAACGGGATGCTATTCAGCTCGTCTTTGTGTCTTGTTTCACCTGCTGTCTCTTTTTTTTTTCTTTTTTTCTGCGCGTTGGTGACTTTCCATGACAGTCAAGGTGTCCCGTTGGCGTTTATAAGCAGCACCACAGAGATTTTGTCATCATGCTACATGATGTCGTGTTCTACTTGTAACCTTAAGCCATGTCCAAACACAGGCAAAAACAGAGATTTTTCTACTTTTTTGTTTTTTCCTTCATAATTCTGTCCATCTTTGCCACATGAAAACGCAGAACACTGTTTAAAAAAAAAAAGAAGTGCTGTTAGGAGCATCCCTAATCAACTGGGGCCAATCAGAAGCCTAGACAAAACGTCATTACTGGTTCTGCCATGTAGAAGTCTGACCAGACATGTGGTGGACAAAAGGTCAAGGTTTGTGTCCACATCAAAACCAAGAATGTACTGTATTTCCCTTTATAAACAGTTATAAAGCTTACATATAGCCACGCTGATTAAGGGCTTTCCCCCCTTCGTGAATTTTTGTGAAAAACATGCATCTGTGCATGGTTTGTAAATGAGACATGCTTGTCACGGTAACTTAAATAAATACATGGTTCCGTACAGATTTGATCCAAACGCAGCTGTTCCAACTCATGATAAAGATGAGATGAATCTGGAGACTACGACATATCTCTCTCACGGGTTCTCATAGAAAGCAGTGCTTCCTTTATATTACCAGACATACGACCGGAGAATGGAGGAAACCTGCTGGATGAATTTCCTGCTATCCTACTGAATATACAGTGCGGTGTAAAAGTCTTGACCCCCTCATTTCCTTATGTTTTGCTTCCAAAGTGTCACTTCCTTGTAATTTTGTTCAATGTAGCCTTAACAGTTATCCTATATCGTTTTTCTAGTTATTTATTTATTTATTTTTAGGTTTTTGAGGTTGCTGCTGAGGTTGATACATAAACAACCAATTTTAAAATTGCACCTTAAGTCACTTTGGAGGTCGTCACAATAAAACATTTGGTGCCATTTCTTTAACTTAAATTGAATGATGTACATAAGTTAATATGAGGAAATAAGAGGCGGCACGGTGGCGTCGTGGTTAGCACTGTCGCCTTGTACCTCCGGGGTCCGGGATCGATTCCCGCCTCTGTGTGCATGATTTCTCCGTTCTTGGTGGGTTTCCTCCCACAGTCCAAAGATATGCAGTTTAGGGTAACTGGCCTGCCTGTAGTGTGTGAAATGAGTGTATGTTTTTGTGCCCTGCGATGGACTGGCACCCTTTCCCCAAGTCTCCTGGGCACCCCCCCACGACCCTGTATACAGAATAAGGTGGTACAGACGAGACAATGAGGAAATAAGGGTCGCTCAAGACTTTTGCACAGTATTGCGTATCCCAACCTGCAATCACAAAGTCTAACAGTGCTTGGAGCTTTAAAAAACTTTCATGACAAGAAAAAAAGAGCAGCTAGTATTCAGTATTTTGCAGCTGTACAAGCAATCTGGACTGAAAGACAAGTACTCGTTAATACCAAGAACGGAAAGGTGTTTAGGTTTTCACAGTATCCCAAAGCTTTGTGGTTTACGGGGCACGTGTTAAGCATCCTAAGCCAAAATCCTGGTTTTAGGACTGACTTTGGTAGCGTAAAATTGTAATAAACACAAGCAGTTACCACTGTTAGTGTATACCTGAGGCTAACATTAGGGCTGAAACGATTCCTCGAATAACACGAGTAATTCGATTACAAAAAATTATCGAGGCAAAATCTTCTGCCTCGAAGCTTCTTTTAATTAATTTTAAAAGCTTGAGTTATGTTTTAGCGCAATTATGTGTTTGGCGTGACACAGCGTGCTTCCGGATGCAAGCCACCAGTAAACACAGACGGAAAAGAAGCGCTTACGTCACCCACAAAGCGGAAGGAGACGCAAACAGTTAGCTGTGTATTCATTTGAGGGAGCGTTCTGCTGCGGGCTGCAAAATGGAAGGGAGCGATTAAAATATATTCAAATTTATTTTAAAGTGTGCCTTTATTTTTTTGATACTTAAAAGTCATTTGAAATACCTTTTTTTGTTTTGTTTTTGCATCTGAGAAAAAAAAAATACGGCACTGTAATACACTTAATTCATCTCAGTCAACTTTAAGATCGTCCTTGTTTTGTGAATAATGACAATGTTTATTTTTGACAAAATGTTGTATGCATTTAAAACATAAAAGTAGATTTTTCTAAAAAGAAAACCAATTAATCTTTGTTTCTCTTACATATTTTACATTGCTGTTTAATTAAGCAAAAGTACATTTTATCCGATTACTCGATTCAATTTTTGGTTGAATGGTAGAATTACTAAAATATCCGATAGCTACAGTCCTAGCTGACATTAAGAGAAATTCCATCACCCTCTGTACAAGATGTCTGGATATTCCCTCTTTCACTGGACTGACTATGTAACACCGAAAAAGGCTGTATAGACGACACACACATCACCCTGGCAAACAGGTAACTAAACTCACAGAATAAATTTACAAAAATATTCCTTCATACAACCCAGCCTGGCCTCGAAAACATTTGATCGCCAATCTGCTGAGGTAGTACAGGTAGAACGGAGGCATGGTCAGTCTTTTGGTAAACCGTAAACCACAGAGGACACAACGGGAGACTCTTCCTCTTTCATAGAAGGTTGCGATCGAGTACAAATGTAAGTGTTGTTCAAGCACAACATCCAGGTATTTCTAGTGCACTTCAAACTTAACTAAAACAATACGTCAGCTCTGATTTGAGACCGCTCCTATACTGAGCACATGGACTCTCTATTGCACCTGGCTCAAAATGAAATACAGACATAACACTTTTTTTTTTAAATCATTTGGCCAAAAAGAAAGTGAAGTTTATAGCATGCAGTTTCTGTAAAATTACCCAAATAATCATACACTGGTGTCAAAGGTTATTTCCTCTAGTTTTATTTGTTTTCACATTTCCAAACGTCTCTGGCAGAACTGAACTGATAATAGTGCTACTGTGAAATGTACACACTCAGACAAGGGGCAATAACCGTTCACAACTTATCACTACAACGTGCAAAAATACTACGTCTTTCAAATATGCAGTGATCACATTCCAAGTTGAAAGACGCATATTAAAAAGTTACAGAAGATAAGGGCAACGAGTAGGAGTCCTTTTCTTTCCCTGTGAATGTATATTAATTTTTGCCTTATACTTAAGACATTTTAGTGCCTCGTAGTGTGAGATCAGCTGCAAATCAAACAATTTAAATCTTATCAAGACTTGTCACTGTCCTTAATCTTTGGCATTTTCACATTATATGTCCAATGCAGTTACACATTAAACCAATGCTTTGTTCTTAGCTTTATTAATTTTGTTTGTCTAGTTTCACTTTGTGCCTTATGTTGAGTGCCCTGTTACGTTAATAATAATAATAATAATAATAATAATGTAAATATTTTACAAGTTTGTCTTTGCACTTTATTCTGCAAATTGTCTTGCTCATGACTAGACATGGTTTTTATACCCTAATTCCATTTCAATTCTATTTTATTTTATTATTTGTACATAATGTAAATTTTTACAGCTAGAAATTTCAATATTTTTCTATATTTCTATACTGTAAAATTTCTGCATTTCATACTTTATATTCTTATTTGAAAACTTTATATTTTTAATTTTATATCTTTAATTTAAGTTTGTATAACTGTGCATGTGAAATACAATGTGAATTCAATAATAATAATAATAATAATGCATTTTATTCATATAGGCTCCTTTCTAGTCACCCGAGGTCACCAACCAAAATTTTAATAAATAAGCTTTTATATATATTTTTATATATTTATTTATTTTTTTACATAACCTTTATATTTTTTTTACTTCTATTTCATCGTTAGCTGCACAGCACTTTGGTCAGCTTCAACTTTTAAATTAAATTGAATTACACTTATTTTTATAAAGGGGTTTAAACGAAATCGGAACTTTATGCATGTACACTTACTCTCACTCTCTGTTTCATCCTGTATAAAGGGTCACAGGGTCCTGAAGCCTATCTCAGGAGACTTAGGGAATGAGGCGGGGTACACCCTGGATGGGGTGCCAATCCATTGCAGGGCACACACACACACACACGCACACACGCACATGCAAGCACGCGCACACACGTATACGCACTTTACACACACGGACCCAAGGCAGGAATCAAACCTGGATCATAAAGATGAAGGCAACAGTGCTAACACTAAGCCACTGCAAGGCCTGTGCATGTACAGTACCAGTCAAAAGTTTGGACTCAATTTTTTTTTTTTTTCTACATTCTAAAGCAATACTGGATATTTCCAAAACTATTAAATAACACATACAGCCTTAAATAATAACTAGAATAATAGTCTAGTAGCTAGCTAGACAAGTAGCTGTTATTTCAAGACATGAACGGTATTGTAAAGTGCATTTGCAAAAGACCATCCCAGGAAAGCAAGACCAAAAATTACCTCTCCTTAGTTCATTTAAAGTTACCAGCCTCAGAAATCAACAATTAACAAAGAGCACCTCAGAGTAGAGCCGTTATGAAGGCTTTACAGAGCGAAAGTAGCAGAAACTAAACGTATGACTGATAGCGTACGCTACACTCACATTCTGAGATGAAAGATACATATTAAAAAGTTCTAAAGATAAAGGTACTTACTGTTCTAGCAATTAATTTAATCCTTTGTTTTTTATCTGAAAACGTTTTTGATTTACTGAGAAGCCTGAGATTCAGGCATGCAGTTTGCACAATTCTCAAAAATTCTACAGCGTAAGGTGTAGATTAGCCCATCACATACATGAACACAATACAGTTTAGTAACTGTAATCCATCATCCTGTTTTTAAAAAATTTACAATGCTTTGTGCTCCAAGGTGACGAATACGGACAGGCAAATATCAGCAAGATCAGAAATATTCACAAAGATGTTCAGTGGCGATTATGGATGATATGATGAACGAAAAGATGGAGGGAAAATAATTAATTAATTTATGAATTCTTTTGTATGGCAATTCACCTACTGCCACACTGACTCCAAAATCTTTTTTATATTAATATAGTTACATTTATAATAGACATGAACCTGTCGATCGGCCAGTGACCAGAAATGGCTGGTTTTCAGCCTTAGATATAAATGATTCCGTACTGCACACAGAAGCTTCCGAGTGGCGCAACAGAAACGCCTTTTTTATGCCGTTACAATATCACGCCAAAAGTTTGCCGATCACAGAACTCTATGAGCAAAATAGTTTCAAACCCACTCATTACAAACGCTTACACCAGTCTTAGAACACTGGGATCGATAATTAGTCAAAAATCGTGTGCATTAGAAGCCACGCGCCCGCATGCCCGCAGCCTCTAAACCCGCTCACTCACTGTCAAGTTGAGTTTTGAGACATTAGAGGCGTTTGAGGAGGTAAAACATCAACGTTTCTTTTCACCGTTACACATTTTCATCCCGTGTGGTAAGAGTGAATTATTTACCAAGTTTGTTTAGATATAATAAATATAACAGATGACAGAGATACAGTACATGCTACTCAGCAAAAATGCTAAACGCTTGTGTCTGAAGTTAGTTTGCATTGTTTAATCCCTGCGTTTGGTTTTTAAGTGAGAAAAGTAATGTTATAAGGAACGGGCTACATTTAATTAATCCGTAAACTTCTTTAAAGGTAAAAAAAAAAATACATGGCAAAAAAATTATATTCAATCGTCATATGTATAAAATCGTGATACTTATAGAATCGCATTTATATTTGAATCAGCACTGAGATGTGATAATATCAAATCAGGCGGTGATTCCCATCTCTAGTGATTTTGTGGCTGAATGAGCATGGTTGAGATTTAGTTCAGGAAGTAATATTTGCAATGAACTTCTAAATAAGCTTAAAATATGATGTGGGTTAAAATAACACCAAATAAGTGGTGTTATTATAAGGTTAAATAAGGTTAAACACTGAGGCAAATGAGCTGAGGCAGCACTGAAGCACCTTAAAGTTGCTACTAAAACTTTATTCGTTCACTTTATTAATTATCTATCTAATTAACGAAAATATTAACTAACAAACATCGTATGTATATGTACACTATATTAAACCAGTGTCGCTTGTTGTTTACCGTGGTAAATGTGTGTTTTATTTTCACGTTACATCACCTGATATGGCTGCTAACTTAATTGAAACATTGTTTGCCAGGAAGGCTAACATTTAGCCTGAGAGATACATATGCGCTGTATTACTCAACATAATTATTAGTAATGACACAAGAAACGCTTTACAATCTTTATTTATGTCTGTAGCACTGTTTAGAAAGCGATACTGCATGGAAATGACTAGTTTAGAATGCTAATTTTAGGATGCTATGATGCTAGCATGTTGGGTTTAGCTAACGTTGTCTTGGTGATTATTAAAAGGGGGGAAATGCCCTGCCTCGGTGTGATTTAGGTGAAATACGGACCGTGTGCAAGTCTGGTGTATTTCTGTTTTATGTTTAAAGTCTTTAATGGAATGAAGAGTGTTAGGGGGGTTAAAACGTTTCGTTTCGCTGTAAAAGCGCAGACATGTATGTATGTGTGTGTGTATGTATATATGTATGTATGTACTATGCGCAGCCTAGGAGCCAACATGGCCGCCCTTTAAATCACACACACTGGCCCGTTCATCACATTTCTAATCTTTCCGACAAACCCCCGTTATTTATCTCAGACCTGGGGTAAATCAGCTGGGAATGCGACACTGTGCGAGTTTATTTATTGTTCTGTTAAAAAAACATGCAGGGCTAAGGGGTGATATTTTGACGCCATGCGAGCAAAACAACGAGGCAAAACAACAGCAGAATAAAAAAAGAAAGATGTCGGTACCTTCAGCGTTTCCCATTCTAAACAAATACAGCAAATAATCTGAGTCCGGGTGCAGAGATCATAAATCTACAGCGATCTACACAAAGGCTTGGAGACACACAACACACAGACGAGGGCCGATGTTTCAGTGCAGATCAGATCAGATTGGACTCCCATAGATTTGATTCAAGCCCTTTTTTTTCTCCCTCTGGATGCAACAAAAGCCCCTCTGCTCGAAGCGGCCCGGTTGCCAGATTGGACCAAACACAGCCCTGAAAACAAAATGACAAATTAAATCGCAAACACAGTTATTCCAGGCTCGTTATAGTAAAGAGGTTACAGTATCCCTCTTCGATCAATGTCTGGTGTCTCGTTAGAGGATCAAACGCATCAATAAAAAAAAAAAAACATCAGTGTAATTGAGCTAAGTTTTCAGGCCAAGTTAATCAGGCCAATCTGGCAACCCGAATAATTTAAACAGTCTGATCTCATCAATCAGTTTCATTTTGCTTTTTATCACATCGGACCAAAACAGATCCTTATATCAAATGCAATGACATTTCTATGTATTGTTGTTATTATTATTATTATTATTATTATTTTATTTATTTGATCAGAAGTTGCCAGAGATTTGCATATGTTCACAAAATCTCTAAATTTGATGAGGTTAGGGTTTTTATGGGGAAAAAAATCTCATCAAACATGTCTTTATAGTGCTTTCTTTTTGCACTGGGACACGGTCATGTTGGTATACAAAGGGCTTAACACCAAATGGTGCCACAAAGTTGGAAGCAAAGCAATTGTAGGGGATACGGGACCTGATTGAAACACCCAAATTAAATAATTAACAGGATTTAGCAAAATACTTTTGTACACTATACGTGTCATCAGGTATACATTAAGACATGATTTGATGAGTTTGGTGTGAAAGACTGGCCCTGACTTCAACCCCATCAAGCACCTTTGGAATTATTTGGACCAGAGATTGCGAGCCAGGCCTTCTCGTCCAACATCAGTGTCTGACCTCATAAATGCTCTACAGAATGAATAGACAATCCAAAATCTTGTGAGCTGCAGAAGGGGAATTGAATCCTTTTGAATGATGTATTTCGACATGTTATTGCAGGTTTGGAGACCAAAAGTGACTACCATTGTATTTATGCCCATTTTTATGACCATGGTGGGCCCTCCGTTTTACATTTACAAGCACATTTACACACACAACAGGCAATTTGGGAATGCCAATTAGTCTAATCTGACCACGAGGCAGGAATCTAACCCGGATCCTGGAGGTGCAATGGGAAAGTCCTAACCACTATACCACTATTAGTCTAAATTATAATATATGTACTCTAATGTTTTTTTATTTCACCTATTCAAGGTGTCTGGAATTGTTCAGGGAAAAAATGCAAAAAAATTTTGCATTGATTAAAATGGTGAATTTGCAATGATCATATTGATTGTTCAGGATTGCCAGGTTATTATTATTATTATTATTATTATTATTATTATTATTATTATTATTATTATTATATTTTAAATCTTGAGTTTCTGGTTGTCATATGTAGTCTGGAAACTGTGAACCTGCTGCTTTCAATCCAATTAATTAATCGGCTAACTCTGAGCTTTGTTATCAGTATTAAGTTACTGCCAAAACAGAATTCCTAGAAGAATTAGGATGGATGATGCAGAGCTTCAGACAGGTTACACCGTCGATGAGATGGCATACACAGACTATGGGCAATTTGAAAACCAATTAGCCTAACCAGCATGTCTGTGGACTGTGGGACGAAACCCACTAAGCACAGGGAAAGAACCGGCAAACTCCACGCATAGGAATCAAACTCTCAGACCTGGAGGTGTGAGGCCACAGTGCTAACCACTACACCACCATATGTTCGTTAATCAACCATAATTTCTTGACGAAACTGATTAAAGTTGGTCATGCATCGTTTCCAGATTGGTTTTATGAGATAATTCCGAACATAATTAATCATGAATTAATCCGTCTAATTAAATGAATCATTTCCACTGATTAAAATGAGTATTGTACACAATAAGACCTGGTTATCCTGGAATGCTGATTTATCATGTACCTTAGACTGAATTGCAAAATACAACCAGGTAAGTGAAAAAACAAACAGTTAACATACATTCTACAGATCAGGGCTCTTTAAAATGAGATGTCATTACGTGATCATTATTTCTCGATCACAATTATCCATTATCTGGCAACACTGATCAGCGCGAAGAGGAACTCCCTCTGATTGGATGTGCTGCGTGGAGTGAAATGCATGATGGGATGTGTAGTTCTTTCTTCCCTGTCTGTCGAATACACGTAGCTCACGTTGACTCATCCCATAAGAAAGGCAGCGCTACATGCAATAGAACTTTCCTGTATAACTATTTAACTGCAAGTCCTAATGTACACTTACCATGGACAATTATCCGATTATTCTAAAGAACTAAATGGATGTAATAAGATTAGTTTTTGACAGCAGTAATCCGTAATGCATTAATCCATAATTATTAAGTTTTTCTCCTTCATTTTTATGGCATATTAATAACTTCAAGGCATGATTTAGCTCATGAGGTCAGCAGAGGTCATATCTCAAAATACCTTTATATGGTAAAATACCATGCATATTATTCTAACACAGTTGTGCATCTCTAATTGATAGATCATTTTATCAAAAAGTGTGAATAGAATTTGCTGAACATCTGCATCAAAAGTTATACAGTAATACTGTAGGTTTTACGAATATACGAGGTGGCGTCAAAACGTTTCAAGACTACTTTTGTAACACGCCATCAGATGGCAGCACAAGGCTGCACACAGTCACGTGGAGCATCAACCTTCATAAGTCAGTGTGCCAAAAGACATCGTCCTTTGTACATTGGGAGTGCGTTACCACCTCTGATATTTCATCATGGACAGCAAGTTAGAACAAAGAGCGAAAGTGAACTTCTGCGGAAGACCTTCAACGAGCTCAACCCCTGAAAATGATCGTTAGAGTCAATCCACAACATGGCTGCCATGTTGGTGTGTCATACAGAACAATCTTCACATGTGATTTGAACATGCCAAGTTCATCCCCAGAACCAGGAGCAGAAGGAACATCCCCTTCATGTTGCGGATCGTTACCGGTGATGGAACTTGGGTGTACAGGTATGACCCTAAGTTGAAGCAACGGTCTTCACTCTGGAAGAGCCCTTCATCGCCACGACCGAAAAAGGCGAGGAAGGTCCACAGCTCGACCAAGTGCACGCTCACAGCATTGACAGCATAGTACATAGAGAAGGACTGACAGTCAATAGCAAAATCTACTACAAGAGTTTAAGGCTTCTGAGGAAGGATGAAACAGAACTTAAACAGAGCTAATCTTGAAAATGTTGATACCAAATTGTAATTCTTATCACTTAACTCAAGCAAAAGTAGAAGTACTTGCCTTAAAATGTAATAATAATAATAATAATAATAATTGCATTTTAAATACATTTTATTATTTATATACTGTATGCACCTTTCTGGTCACCCAAGGTCACCTACCAGATCAGACCAAGAATAATTGAAACAATAAAAAAAAAAAAAATGAAAAGACACAGTGTCAAAATTTAACACATTTAAAAACAAACGGGTGCACAACAAGTAGCATTTTTTTAATAGGGAGGGGGTGCCATCTAGAGGAATCTTTGGCTTTGTAGGCAAGCATCAGGGTTTTGAATTTGATGCAAGCAGCTACAGGAAGCCAGTGGCGGAAGCTGAGAAGTGGGGTGGTGTGGGAAAACTTGGGAAGGTTGAAAAGGAGACGTGCAACTGCATTCGGATCAAAGGACGAATGGTGAACAGAAGCAGACCTTATAAAGAAATGCTCATTTACATTAAGTTGGGAGTTGCAGTAGTCCAGTCTTGAAATAACAAGGGACTGAACAGGCACCTGAGTAGAAGAAAATGGACGGATTCTTCTGATATTGTAAAGAAGAAATCAATAAGTGTGATTAAGGTTAGAGTAGCAATGTGTGGGAAAGTGACCGATAATTGTCCAGAGTTACCCCAAGGTTGTGGGCAGTGGCTAAGGGAGTGCTCTGATTGTTGTCCAAGGAGATCACAAGGTCCTGACCGGGGGATGACTCACCAGGGATGAACAGTAGCCTGGTTTTATTTAGATTTAGCTTCAGCTGATGAGTGTCCATCCAGTATGAAATGCCTGCCAGACTTGCTGAGATCCGGGTGGAAACCGGAGTATCTAAGGGGGGAAAGTAGAGAATAACATCCGTGTCATCTTCATAACAATGGTATGAAAACCTATGTGATTATATGACCTTACCAAGAGACTGGGCATAGAGGGAGAACAGAAGAGGACCAAGTACGTAACCCTGTTGGACACCAGTAGAGACTCTGCATTGGGCACATGTGTATCCCCTCCATGTCACCTCATATGACCTATCTTCTAGGTAGGAAGCAAACCATTGCACCACTGTGCCACAGTTTCCAAGGCTTGTAACAATAGATATTAGAATCTTGTAGTTCACTATGTGAGATGCAGCTGACAGGTTCAGGAGGATCAGGACAGATGATAGTTCAGGTGATCTAGCAGCATGGAGCTTCTTGGTGACTCAAAGACTTCTTTATGGGACTGTACTTTATAACTTGTCACCCCTGGTTTAAATGAATGCTCAGTTTCTTTTTTAATCCCAGTCAGAGCTGTTTGCCTTTACCCTACTGACTCGTTTCTCAATTGTTACAGTAGGCTACTTAAAATATTTTAAGCCTGTTTGAACTTGCCTTAAGACTAAACATGCACACACATGAGTTTTTATTAAAGAATGAAATAATTTAATTAATGAATCAGAGCAGGTCAAAAAGGGATGCAAACTTATTGATTATAAAAATACTGATAACCGCTGATTTAGACTCAGTGACCATAATGTCTGAGCTGTATTTTTAACAAAACACTTACATTAAGATGGAACTTGTGTCTTATTCATGAAGTCTAAAATATAGGAAGTGTTTTTCTTTACAGTCAGAAGAACTTTTGCACTCAGCTATATCAGTTGTGTTCTGGCTTTTACATAATGTTATCAGCATTTCTGAGTTCTTTTCAACCTCATGTGCAGGACATCTTCACAGTTAGCATTAGACAGTAATAAGAGTGTTAGATGAACACCTCACTAACTGAGTTTAGAGCAGCGAGGATCAACCTGAAACGGCTAAACAAAATACAACAAAGGATTATGTAACTGTTCTCTGACTGTAGATCAGCAAGAATTAAATAACAATAGTAACTGTGGGGCATACTTGTGTAAGAAAATGATCAACAACAGGTGGTTTGATGCAGCCCAAAAAAGCAGAGAGCACAGTAAGGAGTTATTTTCAATAACAGTTTTTTTGTATAGCTGATACAACTATTAATTAACATATAACACATTTATTTCTTTATTTTTTTATTTATTTTGTGGATTGTTAGCGATAACTCATGTTTTTGAAGTAAGTCTAGAACAATTAATTTAACCTACTTTATTTATTTTTTTATTTTAATTACTATATATTTATTAGATTCTCAGAAACAAGAGGACTGAATAAATACTGTATATAGTTTAATATAGTAGTAATATATCGCCCCATACAGGGGACAGAGTGTAAAGTTCTCCCTTGCTCTCTTGCTGTCGGCTGTCAGTGCACTCTTCTGGCCAAATTATTGGTATATTGCTAATAAACAACTTTTTTTGCGGGTCATTAGGCAGGTACTTTATTTGCACGTATTAGAGCAGGTTCAGCGGATTGGGTTATTTCTCTTATCAGGTAGGGGTCGGCTTGTGTATTAAAAATGCATGGCCCATGAATCACTACAAAGTGCTCTTAATTATGATATATTACATGTTCTTCATCAGAAGTGAATGTTCGTCCTTGTAGTGCTGCATACAGGAGACCAAACAGGTGAATGTCAGGGCCCTATAATGACAAAGAGTCTCAGTGTAGGAAATCTCTCCTAAGTGGCCAAAAATTCTCAGAATGATACAATTTTGGTCCTACTTTAGGAGTAGAAGTAAGAGCAATTAATTAAACCTTCTTAAAATATGAATCCACCAAAATGTAGGAGACCTCCAGGGGTTTCCTAACTGGTTGGGAGTAACAAGAAAAATGCATTCAGGCAAGGATGTGTGTGGAAGAGAGACATTTTAGTAACACTGAGTGACACAGAGATCATAAAAGATACATTTGGACAAATATTTTGTATTTTTTTTTAAACATTGTGTGTGGTCTGTAACTATGTTGTCTCTGCAGGTGACTGATACTGTATGTTTTTTAGTAACAGCAAAGATGCAGGTTTGAAACAGTGACACAGAAATAATGACTTACAGCATCGCCGATCATGAACAGATTCATACATTTCCCACCATGCAGTGTGAAATCAACGAAAAACAAGCTGCAATCATGGAGTTCTGGGCATCATTCATGGTACACTTCATTAACACGGCATACACCCACTTTTCACACTCCTCAGGGGTATGTGCGGCAAACTGACAAGTCGCACTGTTGCTTTCACAAGTTGCCATCCACTCACTTTTTATCTTTAGAGGTGAGAGTAGGGTAGAACTCGCAGTTTTTCTTTCTTGGAAAAATGTAATCAGATAACGACAGTCCTACACATCTCTATTATTGAGACTTGAAACAGTTGTGATTGGAGCAGACTAATTAGGACGTCATGCAGTCTAAGCGCATAAGGTTTTCACACAACTCCCAATTATTTCACCATTTCTCTTTTTCATCGTTTAAAACTACAAAAACCTGTCACAATTACAACACCCCGTAGGAATTAGCTAGGAATATTTTCAGATGCGTTACCATCTTAACATTCTTTCTAAGAATTTTCACAGAATTTGCGCTAAAGATCTTCATGAATATGGCTTCAGATGAAAAATGAAGTAAAGTAAGTTGCTCTGGAAGCAGTGTGTCAGAGGAAGCACAAATTCACCGCAACACCACCAATACAACCCTCTATCCTGATGCTAGTCCAAAAATGCTCAGCATCTAAGAGAGAAGAGTTTAAATAGTGTTCATTTAAGTGTTTGATGTAAGGACAGGTCTGAAGTTTATATTTGAAGACAGCCAGTGTTGTGTTAACACATGCATTATACATCTTAAGAGATCTCCTTGATTTCCTTTGCTACTAAAATCCTCTCCAATATCGTACTGGTCTGTCTGGTCTGAAGAGTCCTCCCTGACTTTTACTCAAAATTAGAAACAACCAGGCAGCTACAAAAGAACACCAACCACTGAAGTTACCATCTGATGAAATGTCGTATTTTGAATTAATGCATTTTTCACATTTATTTTCTAAAGAAGCAATATTCTGTTCAGTTAATATTCCAATTACAGAGAATACTGTATTTAAAGTTGTTCTTCATTTTAATTGTTTTAATTGAACTCTTTCTTAATTGGACTAAATATGAGATCATTTTATATATATATATACAGTATATAAACTGTCAGCTGGGCCATAACAAAACGAATTTAACCACATGATACAAGATATATTTGCTTTATTTGCGAATAGCAGTATAATTGTTACTCAAAGCTTGCAGGGCTTATCTTAGTTTATTCTATTTTCTGTCCAAAATGTTTATTTAGTCTACGAGCTTCACCCGAGTACCCAGCCAGTGAGTCTCGCCCTCTCCAATATGGCGGAAGCGTTGACGTAGAGCCCAAGCCAACTTCTGTGGCTAGTACTTCCCTTACTGTTTTCCAACCTAATCTATACAATCAGTGATAACATAAGTTTAGGAATACAGACATTTGCATTGCGCCCGTGTATTTCCTCCCCAAATAAGGGAACGCTTTATATCATTTTTATTACTCTTTGTTGGAGAATTCCATTGCTTGTACAGTAGCTTTACAGGTACTGAAACTATGAGTCGACGTGTGTGTGTGTGTGTGTGTTGGTGGTTGCTCCAGGCAACAAAACAACACCGACGTCTGCGTAAACTGACCGCACAAACTGTATGTAATGTGGCGCTTCATTAAATGACACCCGTTCCATGAACAGATTTTCCTACTATTTTCTGCTCAAATATGGCGCCGATGCTGATCTAAGATCAGGCACTCGAGCTCAGATCGCTCTTACGCGCGCTATTGTGGGTAATTCCCCAGTATCGCATGTTCGGTTCCATGAAAATGGATTGGCCAGCCGTTGCATGAGTCTATTGGTTGAGTTTTTTGTCAGTCACATTCTGGCGTTAAAAAACTGCCGACATCCTATTGGCCAGTTGACACTCAGCTCACTTTCAACTTACAATCTAATTGGTTTTATTTCCTGTCAGTCATATTAGGGCTCATCCCTCATCCGGGCACCCAGCTGTTCTGACTGTCGATTCTGTCGGTAAGGCCGGCAGGAGGTAAAACTCGGCCTAGCCGGTTTGGACGTTGGTGGGTCCACTGACTGACTTAGCGTCGGATTTTGTAACACCAACGCTGTATTTTTACAAAAACGGTTAACTTTTAAGGAGTTGGAGTATCGTTAATGGCTTATATCGTGTGTAGAAGGATAGTTTTTGTTGGACCTCAAAGAAGAAATTTGACCCTTATAACCAAACTCAATTTTCCTTCCAGCTGCGTCAAATGAATTCCGTCTAAACAACAAGGTCTTTTTAGGACACCAAACATATCAAAAAGGTATTTGTTTGCTTAATATTTACTCTAAAACTGACTTTCCACAGTAGTTTTCGCTGGCTGTTTATGAAAATCACGCAATAACGTTGCCGCATGTTTAGACGTTGGCCTGAGTCCCAAATCGATCTATGCTCCCTTTAAATGTAGACTACGTAAAAAGGAACAACGATTGCTTCCAGTGCCCTTTTTAGTGCTTTATGTATCCGATTGGTTCACGTCCACTCATAGCGACGATTGAGTATTGCTTGTTCCCATGGTGTTATTGCAGCACTGTAGATGAATGTAAACTAAAACAATTTTTCAGGTTTGCTGAAAAATTGTCTCAGATAATGTAATTATTAGTTTAATTGCAAATAATAATTTAGCTTTTGTTTAGTGCACTGGGTGTAGGGATCCGAATCCGAAAAAGACTCTTTAAATTAATGAGTGCACATCATGTGTCAAATTATTCAGTACTGTTTTAATGTAACATTAACATTTCATCTTATAATTCATAAAAAATTCAAATGCTTTAAAAGTCTTGTCGATGAAGGTCAACATTTCTGAAAAGTTTTTATGACGTCATCGACGAGGAGTAATATGACCTTAGTACACCTTAGTACTTTGTGCACTTTAGGAAGTCTTTGTTTTTTCTTCTTCTTTATTTTCCCCCAGAAAATGCTTCTAGCATAAACCTACAGGTAGCATATTTTAGTAGTGACATTTCATTATGTTTGGTGAAATTATTTAAAGAAGTGAAAATGAGCTTGCAGAATCTGTAAGACGAAGAAACCAGTTTCCTTACTTTTTCATGTATTTAACATTTATGAAATAGCAGACATGGCTTCCAGTTTGGCTTTGAGCTATGTGAGTCTGTTACCAAATTAGCAAGCAGCAATCTGACAGACACACATGCACGTGTCCAAGTTATTTGGTGTCGTGTGACGTTGCGATACATCACCACAGCAGTGTTTTATCCCCTGTGAGAAACTGAATGACCCTGAGCTGATCTATTACATCGGGGTTTTCCTTTCTTTCTTTTCCACTCCTGACTTTTTGTTGATTTACCAGGTCTGACTGGGTGTGTTGTCTTTTTATTTATAGGCAGGACGGCGTGTGCGGTGAGACCACCATCATCATGGCCGTCTTCAGCTCCCAGGTGCTGCTCGCAGTCACCAGATCGAGGTGAGGTGATGCTTCCATTTCAGAGATGTGATGAATTTCGACGTGTGCCGATAAACTCGCCCTCAGTGTTATGTAGTTAGGGAGGTGATAAGGAAGTGAGGTGACTCTGTGTGTAGTTATGTGTTCTAATCTGAGCTCAAATTTGCCTTTACAATGACGCCGTTCGGCAGACGCCCTTGTCCAGAGTAACTTGGGTTGATCTCATTTATACAGCTGAGCAGGTGAGCTACAATGTCGTGGGTGTCCGTGCACAGCGTAGTGTGGTGGTGCTGGGATTTAACCTCGCAACCTTCTACCCAATAGTAGGGTTGGGTATCCTTTTTTTTTTTTTTCTATACGTTGCTAAATCGATACTTTTAAACTGGTACCGGTGCCAAAACGGTGCCTGAACTTTGCAAAAGCCACAAAATGATGGTGGATGACTCAAGAATACATTTTTATTGAACAAAAAATTGAATGCTTCAATTTAACAATATATTAAAAGTTTAAGTACTAGCTGGAAAGCCATAATTATAAACAGAATCCATGTTACATTAGTATTTTACAAATCGTTTGACCATTTGTTAGCATGAATGCAAGATTTGCAATTCGCAGTTAACATTACATTAGCCTACTACTAACCTGCAGAAAGGTTGCTGACGTCATCATAATCGGTGGACTCCTTTTTGCTACGTTTGGTATGACTGGGGCTGAGCTCATCCACACCAATAGTGCCAGCTGTTGTCTGTAAGCTGTCAAACATGACGCATCCCTCTGCTTTTAAGTTTATTCCGTTTGCCCTCAAATGTTTCATTAGATTTGACGTGGTTCCCCCTTTACACGCAACTGCTGTAAAACATTTATTGCATGTCGCGGGGTCGGAATCCTTTCCTGTGAAATATAGCCACACTTTCGACTGTTTAGTTTTAGGCATTTTAACGAAAGTTAATTTAGCAAGTTAAGATGGCGGTATCACCTGCTGACGTCAGAGCGAGTGTAACGTTAGTTGCTGCGTTCACACGCATGTCGGATGGTCTCATTTCCCGATGATTTGTGCTTTTTAATTTTTTAAAATCTAATCTAATAAACTTCTATTTATCTACAAAAATAAATTGGACAGTAACATTACTGCAACATTGTTTTGGATTTGTATTATCAAAGCTTTCCGAAGTCCTCAAGATTTTTCTAATTAAGGAAATAATTAATTTTTCAGATCATTTCTGACACCCCATGAATGCAGTATTAAAATTTTACTAGTGATCATGTGTGTTGAAAAATCTAATGCTTTTTACAACTGTGCCATCATCACAGCCGCAAAGAACAAATATATTAATCCACAGTTCAGGCATTTAAGTGGCACCGAAATGAGGCACCAAAATTCACGTTCTGTTTTGGTCCGGTACATACCGGTTATATAGGTACCGGTGCCGTATTGGCACCGGTTTTCGGTACCCAACCCTACCCAATAGTGCAGTGTGAGATACAATGCACTACCACTTCACTCTATAAACAACACAGGATCTGTTCCTGTGTGATTTTTAAGGCACTTGTTTTCCTCTTTTTTTTCCTTTCCAATTTAAACTACTTTTTTTTTTTGTCTTCAGTCTGTATTGTTTAAACAAATCTCAGTGGTCTCCACTTGAATTCTTAAAAAATTAAAACTGAAGCAGTAATAAGATTTTTATCAAATTTTTAGTGTTCATAAGCATACATCAGGGCTTTGTGATGTCTCGTGATGAAGGGCTGCACAAAGTACCTAAATGAAGTGCTCATTAACTGCAAAACATCCCAGATTTACTGAACTAGAATGAGCTTGCTGTTGTTGTTGTTGTTATTATTAATATAAATAGAAAGGCACTTTACATCAGTGCATCTGATAAATGGTGTTACTTTGTTTGCTAGTAATGTCTGAGAGGTTTAATAAAGTAAAGGTTGTGTATTTAAAAATACTTCTTTGTAACACCGGATTAGTTTGTGTTGTGAAGTGCAGGTTACATTCAAACTCAACAAAACTTTATTTTGATACAGCATGGTCTCAAAAAACATTCTACACAACATTTCTAAAAAAAACATTCTACTTCACTACTAAAGGGATATCGTGTTTGTCATCTTTCATTTAAAAAAAGCAACAGAACTGCAGTAGAGTTTGAGGAACTGCTGGAGATTTATGAGCTTTTTGTAATTACTTAAAGGCTTTCAAAATGTATATTGGTAGTGTTACACATTGGATCAAGACTGTTGTATTGTTTGCAATATTCTGCAGCTGATTTACTTATTGCACAAAATGTGTCACTGAGTTATAGAAATGTTTTAGAAAAATTGTACTTAAGTATGTAGTATTTATTATGATATTTTGCTAGTGTGGTGCAACAAGTTGGTTGTTGACAACAGGGGTGTTGTCGGGTCATTGCTTATACTTTTGGATTTACTTTCAGTTTTGTGTTGTGTTTTTAGGGGATTGCCACAAACAATGTTTTTAATGATAACTAGTGTTTATAAGATAACGGCACTAAATGAAAAAACATGTAAATATTTACATGTGTATTATGATTCTTTTGTGTGGTTATGTATTGCTACCCTGATTCCTAAATGTTTATTTTTTTTTTAATTAAAATAAATGCATTTAAGGTGGTAAAATGTTACCATTCCTTTGTAAATGTATGAGCGGCTTTAAACTGTAAAGCACAGTATCCTGTGTGGTAGAAATGAATTGTTTGCACAGTTTGTTTAGAATTTTATTTTTAGCAAGATTTTTATTTACAGAATCGCAATGCAGAATCGGTGATCCCTGATGATTCCCATCTCTAATCAATGTATAAATATAGCTGTGCAGTTCACTTGATTATGCGATGTACCTGATTTTTATTCGTTTATTTTTCGTCAGCTGATTTATTCATTTATTTATTCATAATCGATTCTCACTTTTTTAACTGTTCAGGTAAACTCTCTAAAATTGATGAATTTCTGGAACATGTACCACAGTCTACAGAACATTTAGCAGACACCCTTACCCAGAGCCCTTACATTTTTATCTCATTATACATCTGAGGGTTAAGGGAGTTGCTCAGTGGCCCAACAGTGACAATTGGTGGTCGTTGGATTTGTTGGATTTGAACCTGGGACCTTCCGAACTGTAGTCAACCACTGAGCTGCTTGCATTTCCTGAGTTTTTCTGGCAATATCTCTGCTTCCCCTAATGTTATGTTTATGGCTGGTTGGTGCATCAGTGCCATCTCCTGGACTGGAGTTCGGAATAGAAGATTTGCAGGGGAGTAAAAAAGGAAAATTGCTTTGTATAAGACATTGAAATCACCCTTAACACGCGTTACACAGCATTTTGATGTGTTAGTAAAAATACTTTGTGTATTTAATGTTTAAAAACTTGTAATTAATATAACTGATTGAGAAGAATCTGACAAACTAGTACTATTAAATTGAAAATTACGATGCCCAGAAATCAAGTTGAAGTGAATTGACAGGATGTCTATGATTCACAACTGTTATGTATGTATGTATGTATGTATGTATGTATGTTTTAGAGGGAATATTATGAAATGTGACTTATCTGTTTGATAGATAAAAGTTTGTCCTCAGTTTAGATTTATGAGGATATTATATGGTTTAAAATTAATGTTAAATTAAATGTAACTTAAATGCAGCCATCAGTCTTCAGTATCTTATCAGAACTGTCTGCTAAAGAAAGTCTATAATTGATTTGTTTTTTTTGTGTCTAAACTTATTGCATGTTTTATCTTCTCCTCAGGGGATCCTACTTGCTCTCCAAACGACCTCCCTGCTCCCCTCTCTCGTCTTCCTGCATCCGGTATCACATCGCCACGTTGGAGCTCTCGTCCCACAGTGTTCCCAGACCCCTCTACCTTCACATCTCACCCACCACCAGCCCACAGAACTTCCACACCCCCGCTCGGACCCTTCACTCCTCCTGCTCCTGGCTTCAGGAAGTGAAGAACACACCCTCTAATGGTGAAGAGGTGAAGGGTGACATCGTTCCCGCACCCACCAAAGCCGTCACTCGTAAGTCTCTGGGACAGAGAGTGCTGGACGAGCTGAAGCATTACTACCACGGCTTCCGGCTGCTGGGAATCGACACGAACATCGCCGCGCGCATGGTGTGGAGACTGCTGCACGGACAACAGCTCACACGCAGGGAGAGGAGGCGGGTACGTTCAAGCGAATTTACACACGCAGTGGCACGGAGTTGCATCACAGATAGACAAACAGTGCTTAGCGCTCGATTTTTTTTGAGCATATGTAGGGCAATATATGATTTAACATTGACTGCGTTTGATATTTAAATCCTGTGGAGTGGGTTTTGCATTTACATCATGTTTTGATTTAACATAGCAGCTAATGCAAAGCTGTTTCTTGCTTTCCCCTTTGCAGCTGATGAGGACATGTGCAGACCTGTTCCGGCTTGTCCCTTTCATGGTATTCATCATTGTCCCCTTCATGGAGTTCCTGCTTCCCGTCTTCCTAAAGCTCTTCCCTGAAATGCTGCCCTCTACTTTCGAAACCGAGTCCAAGAAGGCAAGTAAAAATAACCTGATGTGTTCTGATTTGTGTCTGTCTCTCTGTCTGAACAAAGAACACACTACGTTGCCTAAAACAATGTGAGCTCAGACAGACTCCTGCTGAACGATAAGTTCATTTATTTTAAACTAATTACAGTAAGAGGTGACTGTGATGTAGTTAGTTTTTTCTTTAAACCTTTATTGGTTCAAGTTTGTTTTAAGCTTCAAGCTGGTTGAGGTTGAGTTTATAACTTTAATCATCACTGCAGGAGGAGAAGCAGAAGAAGGGACTCGCGGCTAAACTGGAGTTGGCAAAGTTTCTGCAGGAGACGATCGCGGAGATGGCCCGCAGGAACAAAGCGGCTGTGGGAGGAGACGAGACACAGCAGTTCTCCACTTATGTCCAGCAGGTACGAGGAAGTAAATCTGTAGTACAATAAAATAGAAATTTAGTTAGAAGTTGCACTATGCTACAAATAGGAATTTTACATTTGTATTACAACCAAAAATGATTTCTGCCTGCGCAAAAAGAAACCCTGTTTCACCCTCTGGTTGTTCTGTCCAGGTGAGACACACGGGTGAGCAGCCCAGCACGAAAGACATTGTGAAATTCTCCAAGCTTTTCGAGGACGAACTGACGCTGGAGCATTTGGAGCGCCCCCAGCTGGTGGCTCTGTGTAAGCTGCTGGAGCTGCAGCCCATTGGCACCAACAACCTGCTGCGCTTTCAGCTCATGATGCAGCTGCGCAACATCAGAGTCGACGACGAGGTAACGAACAACTCGGCTTGTGATTGGGAACAAACATTGTTGATAAATGTCACAATCTGATCATTTTGATTCATACATCTACGACAATGACAATTAAAATTTGAATAAAGCATCTTTTTCCTGTGTCCCACTCTCACCTCTATGTTTAGATGATCTCTAAGGAAGGAGTCTCAGCGATGACAGTTACGGAGCTTCAGGCTGCGTGTAGGAGTCGAGGGATGAGGTCACTCGGTCTCTCCACAGATCAGCTACGACTACAACTCCAACAGGTACGTCATCGCAAAGCGCACTATCTCGGTACAGAGAGTGACGGGCAGTAGGTGACGTATGCGTCAGCAATTTTTTATTTTTTTGGAATGAATCCACACTACATTTATTTCAAACTCTGTACACCTGGTGATAAAGATTCATGCCGCGGGTATTGATACCATTCTGCGTTGTGTTACAGTGGCTTGATCTGCACTTGAAGGAAAACGTCCCTCCATCTTTGCTGCTGCTTTCCAGAGCCATGTACCTGACGGACCTCATACCAAAAGCTCCTGTTATTCCTCCCGTCCCCAAACTGGAGGTGCGTAGGTTTTAAAAAGCATGCGAAAAATGTTTTCAGATACTTTCATGTTTTTCACATTTTTTTACATTTCGCACTGAATTGAAATCCTTTTTTTCCCCCCCGTCAATCTCCACACAATATTGCACAATGACAGTTTCTTTTTTATTAGGGCCTAAACACTATGAGATCAGCCCTATGTTGTTAGTGTGTGAAGGACCCTCTTATTTTTTAAATTTTTTTTTAAAAAGAGCAAAATATACAATTTCCCTAAGTTTTCAGATCCATTACCTAGTAATTGGTTGAAGCACCATTGGCACCAATGGCATCCTCAGATTTGATTGTGAATGATGCTACAAGCTTGCCACACTTTTCTTTCAGAAGTTTCTTTCATTTTTCTTGGCACAATGGATCAACCAGGTTGTATGGGCAACATCAGTACTCATGTTCTGAGATGCTCTATTACCCCTTTTCCACCAGTGTGAACCCGGGGTGCTAGTTCATATCTGGTGCCAGGGCCAGTTCAGTAGTGAAACTCCCAAGAGCTTGTTTACATCACTGTACACATCCATGTACGGCTTTGCGAATCTACTTCGTGACCAAACCATCAGTACTAGAAAGCATTTGCGCATTTGCATTTTGACTCCATTTTCTTTATCTTTTTGGTAGATACAACACTGCACTACACAAACATGGTGGTCACAAACTTTCAGTTACTCGTGATAATGTTTTTTCTTCTACCCAAGCAAAGATAGTTGCTTTTGGTCGTTTTCTGATTGGAATGTAAACCGTTGCCCCAGCCTGACATCCTGAAAGCTCTGGTTAAGGTTTTTACTCTAAATATAGCTCTTTATTATTCTATACTGACTCCCAGTTGCAGAGAAACTCCCCACAGCATGCTGCTACCACCACAGAGTTTAAGATTAATAAATAAATTATTCGTCACATGTATCTTACAGCAATGATTTATTTTTTCCCCGCATATCCCAGTTGGGGTCAGAGTGCAGGGTCAGGAGAATGGGACTGGGGAATTGTCATCTGCCCAATGGATTTTACTTCTTCTAGCCTGAGAGTTTAGTACTTTATTATCCAGATGTAGTTGATCTAATCTCTGAGACTCATTTCTTTTTGGTCTGGGAATGACAGGAATCTGCTGACACACAACTGATGAGATATTTTTAAGATCAGCTGAATGTTATGTAATGTGTGTGTGTGTGTGTGCAATAGAAGTCCCCTGTTGAGAATGAAGCAAAGTCCGTTTCCTCTTCTGTGGAAATGCTGATTGACTCCGCCCCCGTCATCAAGGACAAGAAGGTTAGCGAGTTCTTTGCAGTATTCGTAAAATTAAAAACCCTTTGTAAATTTCACAGTGATTGTCATTGTAGTGGGAAAAAAACCCATCACGTAATAGTCCGTGTTGGAACTCGTTTCCAGCCAAGGATGATAAATGAAACTAGTTACTGCAAAACTATGCAATCTGGCAACAGAGCTGGCTCAACTTTGCACAGCCTGACGAGATCATTTTGATTCTTTTGCAGAATGTCAATAACTACTAATTTTATGAAGTTTGACCTGCAAGTGCGCCCTCTTGTGATGAATAATGTTTAAGATCTGTGGGTTTTGGAGCATTATTAAAAGCCTGTTTGACTTGATTATTTTTCCAAAACAACACCAAATTCATCAGTTAATTAATTTTTATATTTGGTTGAATTTTAAATACCAATTAATCTGTTACTAATGACTCATTATCAGATGTTGATTCGTAATGACAATAACAGTAAGACAAGCAGCATTTATTTATTTGAGTTTTTAATTGAATTTAATTCAGTTTGTTTTAATTATTTGGGCTTTAATAGTTAAATAATGTGATTTAATGTCTTGGGATTATGCCACCAGAACTGTAAGTAAAATTATGAATGAGAAACATGTGTGTTTTGTTCTTAGTAATGAGGAATTGATTATTGATTTAACAATCAACTTAGAGAAATGTGTGAAATTTCTGACAAGGGTCTAGAGTTGGGGTCGGCAATCTTAAACACTCAAAGGTTTCCCACAGAAAAGAAAACACCGGCTGCCATAAAACCCTTTTACCCTTGTTATGTCTTTAAGAAAAGCAGGTGCATTTATGAACTGCTACCGAGAAAACTAAATTTAATTTCAGCATGCAACAAAAACATTTTGAACCCAGGAAAGAAAAAAACACACTGGGTTGAAGGTTACTTTCAAATAAAATACTCAATGTCCATTTGAGTCTTCCTTGTGTATTATAAATAAAAAGCCAAACTTAAATTATCCACCTGCAGCGAACCAAAAATGGTGACTGCTTCTCTGTGTTGTCATAATTTTTGTTAAGCAGTCATTCAGCAGTCAACCTGAATTAAAAAAAAAAAAAGAAAGAAAATCAACAAATGTTACAAGATAACCATATTTAATCTTTAAAAAAAAAGATGAAATTAAAATAAAATACTCATTATTTTCCAAGTTACTGGCTTTGGTTCAGACTCGCGGGTTGCCGACCTCTGATCTAGATTGTCTAATATTTTAAGTGTTGTATGCATTTCTGTGTCATTATGTTAATCTAATCTATTTTAATGCTGTTTTTTGTTCTGTGTATCTAAGGCAGAGGAACTGGCAGATAAACAACGTGAGTTGGAAATGCCATCACCAGAAGCTCAGTTAATCCATGTAAGTGTGTGTGTGTTTGTGTGTGTTGTGTTGCTTAAATGAAGCAACAAAACATGCCGTGAACTGATTAAGTCATCAAGTTGCTAATTCTGCCGCACCCTGCTGGAAGAGGACAGCAGTCGAATTGGAGCTAAACAGTACTCATCATTACAAAGGCACAACGCAAACCAAATTTCCCACTAAATCTTTTAGTCACATGACCAGCAGCCTTTCAAATCTACTTGTTACCACTGAAGCACTTGAATTACACACCACACACATGCACCGAGTTAGAACTGTTTAAAATAAGCTAGGAAATGCAGTTAATTAGATACAGCTGCTGTATAGCTACTCATCTTTGTTTTTTCTTTCTGTCAGGCGAAAGGAGCAGAACTGGCGCAGAAATCCAAGATCAGTGCTAATGGACTTTAATGGACGACTTGTGAAAAATTCTCTCACTTTCCTTCTCTGCCTCTATAGGAACACACACACACACACACACTCCAGGATCTCAGCGATGGACTCTGAAGAACCTGTGCACTTTATTTGTGCAGATGTTTACAAAAATAGAGAAATAGAACGTGAGGTGAGGGTCAGAGAGCGGTGCTTATGAACATACAGCTACAGGTTAATTTTCTGTTTTTAGCATGTATATTTGTAAATAAAGTGTAAAATATTACTGCCTTATTATTATTATTAATAATAATAATATTATGATGAAGACACGCCCCTCTGTCAGATGCTCGGCCCTGCTGTATGTAACCCACGCAGCAGAGAATCGGTCACAACATTTGTTTTTATTTTGCGTGCCGGAATGAAGGCAAGTCACGTTTCATTTATTTTATGGACGGAACCTCAAGTTGACTCAAGTCGTATGGACTCTTCAGGCATTGTAGGATGAAATAAATATGCCTTCAGTTGTGCTCTCTGCTTTTCAGTCTGTCACAGTTAAGTGTGTGCGTAAAGGATTTATATTTTGTAGCAGAAACTAAGCAGCTGTCTTTTTCACTATGTAAAGATCAACCAGTGTTTGTACTTTACCTGAAGTATATATGTTTAATATGTATGTAAAAAGATTGGAGACACTTTAAGGCCCTAATCAGGAGTCTGGCAAGATGTAATGGATCTGAGTAAATTGTTGATGTGTTTTGAAAGAGCTTTAAGACTTTGGTTATCGATTTTGTCCTCAAATAAAGATAAAAATTCAAAACTTTTGACCTAATAATCAATGCTCAAAACGCAGAAGTATAAACTGTGCATTCTATACATTTACATTTGCATATCTGTCTATGCTTGTATAGAGGTACATAGATGTACATGGTATAAAAAAAATTGTTTTATAAATACCGTAGAAATACTGAATAACGTTTTATAATTTGGAATCATGATGTCGGTATAGAAGCATTTTTTTATGGTATGAAATAAAAACCTACATACCATTGATCACCCAGTTAAACCCAGAAACCTCCCAGTTTTTTTTTTTTGTTTGTTTATTTGTTCACATTTTTTAAAATTTTTGTAGTACACGTGTGGTTAAGGATTTTTTTAGAGTCAGCGTTTTCATTTAGCTGTAAAACTAATCTTCTCACCATATTTTATTATTATTATTATTATTATTATATGTTTGTGTTGCTTAGTTAATTACCTACAAATCGTAATTGCAATAATATGGACCCAAACAGTTGTTTTGAGATGATAAATAAATGTTGGCAAACACCTCCTTAATGATATCATCTGTGCTGTTATTTGCCGTTAGCCACAATAAATATACCATTTTAAGTTTAACATTTTACATTTAATAGTTGCATATGGCACAGTTTAAGTCGCATTATCTGTCAAAATAATTGCAGCTTGACTTTACCAAATTGTGCAGCCGTAAGTAATATAAATAATTATATATACATAATTATTTAAGCATGCACGTTAATGTTCCTATCAGCAATCCCACATTGGTTGTGACTTGCACCCGCCTTTGATTTGTTAGTGTGTTAGGACTTGTCATCTTTCACTTTTTTACTTCCTGGTGAATATTTGCAGATGTGGTTTTCAGCCACTCGTGCTGTGTCTTGAAATTATTTTATCACTCACTTTTTATGCATTATGGTCAATAACATTAGGAAATAACTATTTAGGGAATGTCATTTGTTGAATGAGAATTCACTTTTCCTTTTTTTTTTTTTAGAACTAGTCAAATGAGGATTTAAACATACAGTACAATTGCACTATATGGTAAATATACATAAAGCAGAGCATGAAGTGCTCAAACTAAGCCATGATCCTGAGTCTTGTCAAGCTCTTTTTTTTGTTTTGTTTTTTGTTTGTTTTTAAAGATTTTAGGTTTGTTTTCACCCACTGTAAGGTTCAATAGTAAAAAGACTTCTAAAGTGATTACACCTTCATGGTTTTTAATGAGGTGTGTGGTATTTTGGTATGAAGCTCTGAATGTTGAATGATGACAAGCTGCACCCCGGGTGATAAAGTAGTTGCAAATAAGGGCTTGTTGAAACTGGACTGTTTCAAGATTTTTGTCTTCAAGTTTCATTTTCAATGCATTTCCAAAGAATCGAAGCAATTTGATAGATTCAGACTCTATAGTAAAAATAGAAGGAAGAAAAAACGTGGTGTAAGCCACCGTGTGATCCTAAATTACTGTGTTAGAAAGGTCTAGATCACCGAAACTGTGTTCGCTGGATGTTTAATAAAACAATTCTGCTGATGATTTATAAATAATGTTAAATTAAATAAGGTTTATTTTTTAACATCATGTGCCATTTGGAGTCGGACCTTTAAAACCTTAATGCGGTTCCTTTGGTACACTTTGTTTAAGTAACATCACTGTGTCCAGGAAATTTGAAGTGCTTATATGACCTAGCCTGTGTTTTAATATTTTAAACACCTTGCTTGTCAATTTCCTCTCATAAAGTGTGAACCATATTTTTAGCTAGTGGATTAATACATGTTTAAGTGATGTAGGTTTTAACCAATTGTCGAGAACTCGGCTGGCATGTAGCGATGTAACACAGGGGTAGCTTAGTAGTTAGGGCATTGGACTACAGTTTGGTAGGTCCTAGGTTTAAATCCCACAACCACCAAGGTGTCACTGTTGGGTCCTTAACCCTCAAATGCTCAGATGTGTAATAAGATCTAGAGTCGCTCTAGATAAGGGTGTCTGCTCACTGTGAATGTAAAAAGTGCTTTTACTGCTTAGTTATGCAAAAATGTTTGAGGATTTTTTATTTACTTTTTATTTAGAGAGTGAATTTGACAGCCAAGTCAAAAAACCTGTTGTGGCCTAATCATTATAACTGTTCGGCAAGCTCAAACGTTTACAGTCTAGTGATTTGTCTGTTCTCAAGTGAAGGGACACTTAAAATGTAATTTGGAATATTCCATTTATTTATTTATTTAATTAATGAGTTAGTTAGTTAATTAATTAATTAAAATGAGTTGTGTTTTCCCCACAGAACACATTCATGTCAAATAGTCATTAGCTTCCGTTTGACAGTAATTATAGTCATTGTATCCAGAGTGGAGCAAAGCACACGAAACCCGAACTCGAGTAAAAGTAGAATCCTTCGGGCTCAAGTAGAAGTAGAAGTCCTCCATTTACTTATGTGCTCAAGTAAAAGTACATAAGTACTCGCCTTGTATTAGCTTACAGTAGCCTTTTCATAGTAAAAAAAAAAAAGCCCTGCTTCTGATTTTCAATTCCAGTTGCATTATTAAGCGCGTCTCGAAGGAAAGGCAGGTCATCAAATTACGCATAATAGTCAGCAGGTGGCGATATTCCCTTTTCAAATGCTACAAACCACTGATGTTGGGTCAAGCGATGACATAAAGGAATGTAGGCAAGTAAAAGTACTGATATTTGTTGTACGTTTGAGCAAAGTAAAAGTAAAATGAATTGTTTAATAAACGGATGTACAGTATTATATAGAAATATGTACTTAAGTACATCTACTCGGTTACCTCCCATCTCTATCTTTGATAATGTTTCCTCCATTGTAACTACATACTGTAACAAACCATGGGTTTTGCATACCACCTTAAGGACCATGGCTTGAGTGGTTTGTGAAACCAGATACACAATCCTTAGAAGGCAAGTAGAATGTGCACCACACTCAATCACGAAACGGAAACACACACAGTGATTGTTTTGCTATTTATATCTTGGTGAACACCCATGGCTATCGCTTACTAATTGTGATAATGAAGGGAAATTGCATTGCAAAGGAAGGGGGTAAAAAGATCTGCAATCACCTGCATGCACAGTGTCTGGGATGATGAGATGGATGAGCTGGCGCAGCATGTCAAGTCAGGTTCATTACCAAAACCTGGAATTAACAGCATGGAAAGGTTAAAAATCACCCCAAGGGTTTGTCTATAAACCTGACTGAACCACGATCCTTATACGGGTTACATAAGATATACAGTATAATATCTATAGATACATAAGATGAGTGTGTATGTGTGCTTGGGCACGGTGTAGGACTGGCACCCCATCCAGGATGTACCTCACCTGTACATCTGCCTATTCATGCAATTATCCAGTCACTAAAACTATGCAGTAGAAGATTGGAAAAAGCCTCAGACAGAATCTGGCACACACATGCGTACACTCAAATAGGGAACGCCAGTTAGCCTAATCAGCCTGTTTTTGGACTGTGAGAGGAAACCGGAGTACACAGAGGAAACTCACCAAGCACGGAGAGAACATGCCAACTCCTTGCACGCAGACCCAAGACCTAAAGGTGCAAGGCGGCACATGATTGGCCGATTCAAAGATTGCACAAATAAACAGACTTACGGTTATTCCGTACGGTTATTCCTATTAAAGTGGCCACACTTATCCACCTAATTTCACTTGTTTCAAATATCTGCACAACATCGATGTGACTCAATAGAAGTAGATCTTACAGCCACTAAGATAGCACTGTGTGATCTTTACAGTAAATGATTACACTCTGATTAAAGCTGTAAATAATTACAGCTTATTACCACTATGTGGCGCCAGAGCCAAGCAGGCCATCATTTCTTTCGAGAAACTGAATTTTGTCCTAAAATGTTTGACTGTCTCTCTCTTGAAATTGATTCGAACTGTGTTCCAACTTATTTCCTCGACTTCTTTCTCCATGTCTGTGTCTTTCTCTTCCCTTCTCTCTAATGATCATTTACTTTGATATGATTGTTTATATTGTAATGTTGGCTTTTGAGTTATATAACCACGGTATTATATCTTCTTTAAAGACTCTTCTGAGTCTTTGTCCAATGTGATGCTGTTGTCATACTATGAAGGGTGTTCAAGACAAACCGGGACTTTGTCAGGCGAATTGACTTTTACAGAAGACCTTTCAGGTGGCACGGTGGTGTAGTGGTTAGCAGGTGTAGTGCACCGCCAGGGTCCGGGTTCGATCCCCGGGCAGGCTTGATTCCCGTCTCTGTGTGCATGGAGTACATGCACAAGGGTGGTTAGGCAAAGACATGTAGGTTAGGCTAATTGGTGTTCCCAAAATGCCCGTAGTGAGTGTGTGTCTGTGCCCTGCGATGGATTGGCACCCTGTCCAGGGTGTATCCTGCCATATGCCCTAAGTCTCCTGGGATAGGCTCTAGGCCCCCTGTGACCCTGAATACAGGATTAAGTGGTATAGATGATGAGTGAGTGAGAAGACCATTCAGGAAAACCATTAGCCTATTTCAGGACTTGGCTGGGTGTTATTGTTGCCTCATTGTTATTGTGCTCGCTCCAAGCCATTTCCACATGTTTGGGTCATTAAAGGTTTGAGGTGGTTTGGGTATCTAGTAAGGATGTCACCATGACGCCTCCCTAGGAAGGTGTCCTTGACACGTCCAGCTGGAAGGAGACCACGGGGCAGACCAAGGACTAGATGGAGAGATTAGAGAGTTAGCCGATATGCCTGGGGAATGGGAAGTTTGGGGTTCTGCGCTGGAACTGCTACCCCAGGGACCCAATTTTGGATAAGTGGTTTAAGGTTTAAGTTGGATGGATGGATGGATGGTCCATTAAAGAAGTTCCTGAAAGGCCAGAGACATGAAGCAGACAGTCTGATCATGTCTCCGGCGTGCTGAGGTCTCTCTTCATAGTATCCAAGCACGTAGTGAAGTGCCTTAGATAAGTGCGTTTATTGTAGCAGGGGATTATACAGAGAAATAAAGGGAGTTTTTTGTTGTTTAAGTGTGTTCTGTTCTTCTGCACAATTAAAAGTCCCCGTTTGACGCCCCTTGTGCATTGACTCAGCTGTATTGGAACAGCTACAGTATGTGCTGTTGTACACAGTTTAGTGTGTGGTTTGGAGTGCTGGGAACATCAGTCCCCCAACCTCCTTATCCTTAACCTCTCCATCTGTGTATCAACAATGCTTTATCTTCATTAAGGACAACATCAGGATGTTGATCTCTCTGTCTGTTTGTTTCAGTTTCTCTTCTTCTGTTGATCTTTCTATCGCTCGGTTTGGTCAAGTTTTTTGGGGGATTTAGGTCAGTAGCGTGGTGAGGTCATCAGGATATCGGGTCTGTGGTCATTGAACTCTAATTGTTTGCATTACTTTGAGTCACTGCTCTGTTTGGTTCAAAAATAGCATATATAAAAAAAGTTTCTTACGTCCAAGAGTAGGATTTACACAGATATGCAGGACGTAAATACAGTACCGTGAAATAGTATTTGCCCCCTTCCTTTTTTCTTTTTTTTCATATTTGTCACATTTAAATGATTGAGATCATCAAACTAATTTTTAATATTACACAAAGATAACCCAAGTAAATATAAAAAAGCAAATATAAAATGCAGGTTTTAAATGATGATTTTATTTATTAAGGGGAAAAAAGCTGACCAAACCTGCCTGGTCCTATGTGAAAGAAGTAATTGGTAAAACCCAATAACTGGTTGTGCCACCCTTGGCCACTACGGCAAATGAGTCAAATGGACTCAAAACAACATGGAGTAAGGAACAACATCAAGACCTGCAGGCAGAACTCACTTACCTCAGTTAGGGTCAGTGTTCATAATTCAACAGTTAGCAAGAGACTGGATAAAAATGTCATCTATGGGGAGTTCCAAGGTGAAACAAAGATATCTCATATTTGCCAAAAATATCTTGATTATCCCCAAGACTTTTGGGCAAATATTCTGTGGACTGGTGAGACAGAAGTTGAACTTTTTGGAAGGTGTGTTTTTGGAATTTTGGAACTTTTTGGAATCCTGTTACATCTGGCATAAAACTAACACAGCATTTCATAAATAGCTCATCATACCAACAGTCAAACGTGGTAGTGGTAGCGGTAGTGTGATGGTCAGGGACTCCATTGCATCTTCAGGACGACTTGTCATTGTTGATGGGACCATGAATTCTGCGCTCTACCAGAAAATTCTATAGGAGAATACCAATCTCTCTACCAGAAAATAAAGGAGAATATCTGGGCAGTTTGTAAAACACAAGCTCAATCGCATTTGGGTTATGCAACAGAATAATGATCCAAAACATGCCAGCAAATCTATCGCTTAATGGCTCAAAAAAAAACAAAAAAAAATTAAATTTGATGGGAATGCCTTAAACAGGTGTTCATGCTCGAAATCCTTTCAATGTGGCTGAATCAAAAAAAAAAAAAAAAAATCTGCAACGAAGAGTCGGCCAAAATTCCTTCACAGCGGTGTGAAAGATTTATTGCCAGCTATCACAAACGCTCGATTGCTGTTGTTGACAAGGGTGGCACAACCACTTAATAGGTTTAGAGGGCATTTATTTTATTTTTTTTTCACATAGGGCCAAGCAAGTTTTAACAGCTTTTTTTTCTTAATAAATGAAATATGAAATAAATATGCAAAAACAAACAAACAAACATACAAGACTGGGGCAAATACTTTTTTTTCACAGCACTGTGTATAACAATAGTTTCATGATAAAATGTATACACCAAGCAAGTGAGGTTTAACTCCTATATAATACATTATTATTACTTTGTTGATATCTTGCTTCCTAGCTATTTGTCTCTGTCGCATGAAGAAGAAGTTGCAAGACTAATCCTTTCTTTTATGCGTTATGAAGACTAACCTCACTCTGGCATGAGTGCAAATAAACCATTGCCATCTTTGCCCATGTGAACATTCTGCCCTGGTGCTGATCACTCACAGCTGCATCACAATCAAAGGTCTCGGGAAACCTGCACCAGAACAGTACCAGTGTCCTGTAAAAGGAATAAAGATGCTTCTCATGGTGTTGTTCATGGTGTTTGGATCCTGCTCTGGACACTCGTGCTGTTAGGAGATGGATGTCCTTTAGATTCACGTTCATAGCAGCTGTCTCCTGTTAATGGGATCACTTGTTTTTCATTACAGATAATATGCAAATAAAGTCTCAAGAAATGCTGGCCGGCTGTTTTAGGACAGAACATAGTGGGACGTGCACCAACTTAACAGCTAATTCCACTTCCAGCTGCCTGGGGGGTGACATGTAACCAGTGCCTTTGTGGAGTAAATAAAAGATGGGTAAAGAGCTTGATCCTGAATGAAAAAATCTTGATAAATATTATATTGAATGTCACATCTAGCAATTGCACTGTTTAAATCACATAGTGACTCCCTTTGACCTCGTCTATGACAGGAACCAGCCTAGGAACATGAACTTTGTCTTGTATCCAATGATTACAGAGTAACAACAGACTGAAAAGAGACATAATGAAAACCCAGAACTTAAACACACTAACCGATCAGATAAAAATACAAACCAGGTGGCACAGGTAATTAAATTCATGTGACTCACAGGGGGTGTAGGCAGTACCTTGACAGCATTCATTGACAGAAGTGTGACAGGGAGGCAGAGCAATGTTCTCAGGAGTACCCGGAGATGCAGCCGAATCAGATATGGTACCAGGACATGGGGTGACATCTTTGGTGAAGACAGGGAACAAAGCAAAGGCAAATGGTAAGGGCAGGGCAGGAAGACCGGTTGATGTCCTCGAGGGTAAAATAACATCTCCAGTTGCGCAGGGTCAGGGGGCAAAGACTTCTTTGTCTGAATTGGGGCCAAAGTGGGCTGGACACCCGAGACCTCCTGCTCACCATCTGACTCAGGCGACACTGGAGAGGCCACCCCTTTAGACTCTGGGTCAAGCACAGGTAGCAATGCTACCACCTCTTCTATCTTACTCGAAAGATTATTATTAAGGGTGCATGCTAATGCACATTGACTCAAATGTGTATAATTATTTGCTACTGATGGGGACCCGTTGAATGTGTCATGCTCCCATGACACTTTTTCCCCCAGAACTACCTTCAGAAGTCCACCTCGGACTGTAACATAAACTGTGTCTCACACAGGTGAGAGAAGTGGTAAAAAGCACTAAAAAGCCAAACACTTGCAGGGAGTGATGGGAGATGTAGTCCAGTGGCCATCCTGTGGTGCCATGACATTATGCTGTATTTGGAATTACCTAGGGCGGCACGGTGGTGTAGTGGTTAACACTGTCGCCTTGCACCATCCGGGTTCGATCCCTGTCTCTGTGTGCATGGAGTTGGCATGTTCTCCGGGTTCTCCGGTTTCCTCCCACAGTCCAAAGACATGCAGATTAGGCTAATTGGCGTTTCCAAATTGCCCRTAGTGTGTGAGTGAGTGTATGTGTGTGTGTCTGTGCCCTGCGATGGATTGGCACCCTATCCATGGTGTACCCTGCCATGTGCCCTGGGTCTCCTGGGATAGGCTCCAGGCCCCCCGTGACCCTGAATACAGGATTAAGTGGTAGAGATGATGAGTGAGTGGAATTACCTAGACCTTGTATCAAACGACTGACATGACCATACTTAATCCTAGTCCTGATTCAAGTGTATAGCCTAGTCATAGTTTTGTCCATGAAGTATAATAAAATAAATACTTTAATAGAAGTTTAATAGACCATAATGTGTTCTCTTGATCTTGGCAGAAATGCGAGAGCCTCTCTATAAGCGGTGTGTTGGCCAGGGCCCTTGTTGGACACCACTGATCAGTGACAACTTTTAATCCAGAGGATAAAAAGAGGGCCGTCTATGTCCATTTCCTCCTCTTGCAATGCAACAATGCTCCTTCTGCTTGTGTAGCTGAGGTGGGTACACCAGTTTCTAATGAGGGTTCAGGACCCCCTCTGGACTTTGGTTCATGCCCTGGAAGATGCACTGAGCTATACAACCCACCGGCCACTACGAATCACATGTCCCTGATCATATGTTCTTGTTAGTCTATATAAGTTCTGTTTTACACCAATTAATTGTGTTTGCAAATGCCAGAGGTTTAGCCTATTCTTGTTTCAGGTTTATAGTTTAGTTCCTGTTTGTTTTTTGTTCAGGATGTTTAATGAAGATAAGTCTGCAACAGCATCCTTGCCATCTCTTAATCCTGAAATTTATTGCCTTTTAACAATATACTAAATATTTTATTACAGAACATAGTGCACATAAATATGATCACTGGTAAATGAAAGAATTAAACCAATTGATATTCACATGAGTAAAATTCATATTAAGGATTTGTTATGTAGTTGTTTTGTGGGAACTGTTATTCAGCTGATGTGTCGTGTGGTATGCATAACTTATTCATCGGTTAATGAAGTGAGGCGCCATGTGTGTGTGTGTCAGAGAGAGAGAGGGGGAGATAGGAAAGCTTGCAATCTCTGTGTATGGCTCGTTGCCCGGGTGTGTTTTAGCGACTCACTGGTCCAGAATAAAGACCCAGAAGAGAGCTAAGCTTGTGTTGTAATCTATTGCTTTGCACATGCAGTCAAAACTCATCATGAAGTCCCAGTGGACATTTTGGCTTCTGCATTCTTGTTTATTGCTGGTCATCGGCTTAAATTTGGAGATTAAATATTATCCTGAATCAGATGCTGTCAACTACTTGGATCCATGCAAGGCAGGTAAATAAAGCATACATATTCATATTTGCATGCATCTGGTTTAAATGGCATTTCTACTTCACAGTTGAAATCTCTCTCTCTGGGGGGGCGATACTGATTAAATTACTGTGAAATCCTCTTCAAGCCTAGAGCTTAGATGTAATAATAATAAATAATACATAATTAGGTGGCTGTAATAACCTCAAACATTTTCGTTATTAATGGCAATTGGTTTAAATGTATATCCTTAAACATATCTGGTCAAATAAAAGTACCCATGCATAGAATAATGTAATATATAGTATCATATATAGTATATAGTGTATTCATCCATTCATCTTCAGTAAGTACTTTATCCTGTTTAGGGTCACAGTGGCTGTGGAACACTGTGTGTGTGTGTGTGTGTGTGTGCGTGTGTGTGTGTGTGTGTGTGTGTGTGTGTGTGTG
>QMIH01000258.1:0-27669 GCA_003987875.1 Clarias batrachus | reverse complement strand
AACATTTTTTTTTTTTTCAAATTGAAGTGTTGAAAAAAATGTAACACTTCATGTGGTCTTTGTAAACTCTCTGAACTGAACGGACTAACTAATGAACTCTCGACTCCTGACATTCTTTGTGCTGTTTTACTCTGAAAGGGAAAATTAGGGAGGGGGGGGTGGTCATGAGGGGTGGAGGAAAAAAACGACAGAATTTCCTGCATGTGAACATCCCTACAAGAAGAGAACTTCCAAATACAAATTTGATTATATTAAATTCAGGCCAGAGTGGTGTGATATGGAATGGGCTACACATTTACTGCACGGCATGATTAACAAATAATACATAGTACTTTTTAACCATACATAGTTCTATTTAATTGTAAAATTATTTTTTGCTACAGACAAAAAAAAAAGCACAAAGAATGACTGATTTCAGCAAATGATTATGACCACTGTTTCATAAGTAAGACGTAATAGATGTAAAAGATGTAATATCATGAAACAATCTAAAACAAATCATGGGTGATAGAGCAAAGTATTCAGAGGATGAGAGGTCTGAGAAACTGAAATCTATCCTGTTAGAAGCTCAGTTTTATTGAACTTCTTTCAAAGCATTAAAAAGATCTTGCGAGTTTTTGAACTAAACTTGATTTTCAAACACAGCATCTGTAATTCGAATTGCCGCAACAGCGTCTCTTTTATTTCACTTTTGATCTTCTTCAGACTACAGAAATGTTTGATACTGCCTTTTGACCTTCCGCCTGTCTTGACCACATGTTCGCTCCTTCTTTTTTGGCATTTTATACAAAAATAGTAATGCTCAGTAATCATTTGCTGCAAATGCACCTTGTACCAGTTTCCTTTTCTGACAGGTTACTACGTAGGTTACTTACATTACCTTCTTGGATGCAGCAGAAGATGTCACTGAGGTGTTGTTGTGGCTGACCATAGAAAGTTGATGGGAGTCCAACTGATTATCGATGTCCTCACCAATGCATTTGCTCACTCCATCTCACTCCATATTCACCAGCCGTAACGGCCAATAACCTCACTGCCCACCCTGAGAAGGATGCAGGTGATGCAGAATCATGCCAAGATTTCCTGCTACAATGGTCCCACTATTAGTTCAACTAGGCAGGACTGACTGAGCAACAGAAAATCACCACGTCCATTATAAGACTCACCTATAAAGTGATCACGCCACTTTGGATTCACTCGTTAACATGGCCGTCAAACTCGATCATTTGATCTGAAATTGATTTTAATCACCCTTAAAGGAGCCTCCTAATGATCTGAGGAAGGATGGGAAAGATGGAAGCAAGGTGGACTCTGTTTCTACTGTGACAATCCAAATCACTACATCGCTCAGTGCATTTATGTGACAAAGGCAGGATGCAATCACAAAACAGTCGTGAATTCACTTGTCCAGCATGTGCGGATATGGCACGGAGAACATGTGGTCTTACATTCAGCACTGATTGACTGTAAAGCAGCAAGTGACTTATTGACCATGAAACATGAACACAACATTCCCACTCAGCCTCCCCAATGTGCTCTGCACATCCGACATCCACAGTCACTCCACTTTGAATATCATGAGTTTAATGAGGTTTTCCGGTGCCATGCCTACATGCAATCCAAGCCATGAAGTGAAGTACGGGAAGATCCACAACAAGGGTATAATCCTTGCCTAGCCTACACCTAGTGTCTTTCTTCTGTGTGTTCTCCAAGAAACCCCTGAAACCTGCACCAGTGGCCTCCAACAATCCCTCCACTATGGCACCAGCACATCTCTATCACCAAATCAGAAGCATCCTTAAATTATATTGCAGAGGTAGCAAACTACATCGAATCCAGATGAACAATCATGGGAACCATGTGGGTGGCCGACACTCCACAAACATTGCAAATTCCATGTGCAGACTCTTAAACTGACATTGTCAAGCCATTTCTTGTGTACTATTGTGAGTCTGCATTCGTCCCTTTCATTTTGCACTGTGTTGAAAGACTGTATTTATTGATTCGATTTCTTTGTCCCCAGATTTTTCCCTAATTTAGTTGTATTCAATTGCCAACCGTCACTAGGAGGCTCTGGTGGACAGCGCTATCCTCTCCTTAAACTTGCATAAGCTCACGGCACAGCTGTAGAGCCATGACTGATGTGAGAGCACTAAATGTCTCCCATCCCTCCAAGCTTTCTCCAGGTCCCCGGCTGCGAGAAGCTATGGAATCACCCCGGAATCAAACTAGCGATGATAGGACGAGCACTTTAAAATGGCTCCACTTGGGGGCCTTAATTGTATTTTTATTTTTACAGTTGTACCTTGTATAATTTGAATAACAAACACACATACAGGTTACATACACTCTGCCTAGACCTGTATTCACACACAACTTTACCCTGCTACATTAAGCCATGCTCTCCCATCGAACAATCACTAAGCTCCATTTACAGGAAAAACACACATCTAGCTGCATCTGTGTGTGTTGCCTGAACAAACAACTGCAGCAATTTTATGCATAATTTTGCTCACATCATACAATTTTCTTTTTTTTTGTTGTTTGGCATAAACGAGGGTTGTAATCACTTAAAGAAGTGTACAGTGTTTACACAAACGATCAACGTCCTAACAAGCCATCGTGTCAGATTGCATGATATCCTGCCATGTTTTGCCTTGGGCTAGAATCATAATTAATTATTTTTTAAATTTAACATCAACATTGCTTTACAGACTGTAAACCTCAACATTCTGTGATCACCAGCAACACAGAGCTAAAAAATTCCACAGATCTCAATCCAATCGAGCATCTGTGGGATGTGCTGGGCAACTTACAGGCCTTCATGGGTTCTGCTGCTTAGTGTCTTAGTGCAAGATACCACAGCAAACCTTCAGGAGGTCTGGTAGAGTCCATGCCTCAATGTGTCATGGCAGTCTGGCAGCACAAGGTCTATCTACATAATCTTAAGCAGATGGATTTAATGTTATGTATGTCTTGATTGCTTTTTCCCTTCATGTTGATGTGCCGTGGCACAGGAAGGAAGAACTTAAAAGCAATAAATAAAGCAAGTCTTTATTTTTATTGTCCAGATGTACTGCAGATTGCAGCTTTCATTCAAGAAAAAAAAAATACTACCATTGTGCTGAAAAATCAGCTTGGTCTGGCTGAGATGCTCATACTGGTAGATTTGGCAATTTCTGAATGGTTTCTACTAATACTAGTAGTTCATACTAAAGCTGAAAAATAACTTACCAGCTGTCAAATGTTATCACCCCTCTTTTATTTAAATGTTTTTTGCACCGCCAGGGTCCGGGTTCGATTCCCGGCCAGGCTCGATTCCCGTCTCTGTGTGCTCTGGAGTTTGCATGTTCTCCCCGTGCTTGGTGGGTTTTCTCCGGGTACTCCGGTTTCCTCCCACAGTCCAAAGACATGTAGGTTAGATTAATTAGTGTTCCCAAATTGCCCGTAGTGTGTGAATGAGTGAGTGTGTGTCTGTGCCCAGCAATGGATTGGCACCCTGTCTAGGGTGTACCCCGCCTTGTGCCCTAAGTCTCCTGGGATAGACTCCAGGCCCCCGTGACCCTGAATACAGGATAAAGTGGTATAGAAGATGAGTGAGTGATCATGAGCAAAAACACGCTCAGGTAAACCTTTTTCACCATTTAACAAAAATGAAGACAAAATGAAAGGGAAAAAAAACTTCCCATGGGCTTCAAATAAATAATGGCATGGTGAAAAATGTTGTTGGCATACAAAATGATGTTGTATGTCTGAGGTTTTATTTGCCCAATACTAAGACCTGCTTATGATCAGATGATTTTTATTATGTTTTTATATGAAAAACTAACTAAACATTAAAACCTTTACTAACTTTTGAATGACTGTAGATGGCATACCATTTTGACCAGTTTTGGCTGCGTTTTCATAAATGGCAATAATTCAGCTAGATTTGTCTACATTTTATTTAGCAATACCACATATAAGTGTCTGTGGTACTGGTTTTGTGTTGTATATTTCAGAGTGCTGCATGCAACAGTGTTTCTCTTCACCACTTAGTTCAAAGCGTAATACATTTCATTACCTCAGAGCTGAATCTAGCTAAAAACATAATCTCTCAAAACATGCAGAGATTTGAAACCGCCAAGCCCTCCTGCTTTACTCTCACAGTTTGAGTAGAACCAGTGGTGGGTTTTCTAAATCCCTTAGCAGCAGGATTTTAAATTTCAGTGCTTTAATTGAACATAGTGTGTGCGTGTGTGTGTGTGTGTGTGTGTGTGTGTGTGATGGAGAGAGACAAGAAGAAAGAGACCACTGCAGTTTTTTCTCAAATCAGCATCTCTACAACTCAAAATGCCAACCATTTCATTTCATTCCAGTGTCTGTTGAATTCCAACACAAGTCTCACCTTATTCTGCTTTGCGAGGTACTGATTAGCCGATCATCTGAATCAAATCTTATTTAATGAGGGAAAGTATAAAAACCACTGCTGTGATGACCACTCTCCTTATCGTGGGATGATCTGGATGGCAAAACTATTGCTAGTAGTACCTCAAAGGTAATTGGAATTCTATAAATAACCAATGACTATCTATGCCAAAAGAGTTGAAAAGAAAAGTTTCGCGTCTGCCAAAGAAGGGTTCAGTACTGGCGCAGAGATATAGTGAGTGTCGGGCTGCTTCCGGCCTTAAAATTTCAAAGGTGGTTTTTCACAGGAAAGAGGTCAAGCAGCAGACAGTCGGGACAATAAAGCTACAGACTGGCAGAGGGCAAAAACAAATCTTTAATGACAGGGACAACCGAAAACCCATTTCAACATTTTCAACCTCCGCAGTATGATACAATGTGACCATCAAACACAGTGGCCAATGAAGCTGGGGTGAAGTGCATGGCAAGAACGGTTTGAAACAGGTTTCTAGAAGCCGGGCTGAATTCATGCACACAAAAGCCCTTTGTCCACAAGAATCGCACCATAGAGAATGGGAGTAAGGTAATGAAATAAGACAGATGGCACTATGTAATTAATTAACAACAACAACAGTCATGAAGGTTAACTGTTCTGGAACAGGATTGTCAAGTTAATTTGCAAAACCCATCGAGCTCCATGATGAAACTGACTCTCAGAAAGACCTTCCCAGGAAAGCGAGACCAAAACGTCCCTCTGCTGCAGAGAAGTTCATGTGGACTTACCAACCTCAATCAATCACCAATTAACAGCACCGCACATTATGAAGGTTTTACAGAGGCACATTTCAATATGAACTGTTCAAAGGAGATTACTGCATATTTTGGATGCCTTCAGCATTGTTTTACAGTGTAGAAAGAAATACAAATCAGGAAAGACCATGGAGTCAGAAGGTGTGTCCAAAGTTTTGAATGGTAGTGTATATATAAAGTCACAAGGAGTGAAAGCCAGCGAAGGACCTCACTGAAAGGGCTGGCTGTTCTCGAAGCATCATGGAAAGTTGATAGGAAAAAATGCACAAGCAACATGGGTGACCTTGGCCTTAAGAAGTTTGTCAAGCAAAACCAATTCAAGAATTTGGGAGAGATCCACAAGGAGTGGAGTGAGGCTGGAGTCAGGACATCAAGAGCCACCAGACACAGACGTCTTCAGGAAATGGGCTACAACTGTTTTCCTAATACCAAGCCACTCCTGAACCTGAGACAGCAGAAGAAGCATCTTACCTGGGCTAAAGAGAAAAAGAACTGGACTTTGATGCTCAGAGGTCCAAAGTCCTCTTCTTAAATGAAAAAATCAAGGTCCCAAAGTCTGGAGGAAAAATGGAGAGGCACAAATTCTAAGTTGCGTGAAGTCCAGTGTAAAGATTCCACAGTCAGTGATGATTCGTGTTGGTCCACATGGTTTACTCGAGTAAAAAGTGAATGCAGCATCTACCAGGGAGTTTTCAAGCATTTAAATCTTCTGTCTGCTGAAAAGCTTTATGGAGATGATGGAGATTTCCTTTAGGACTTAGTACCTGCCCACAGTGCCAAAACTACCACTAACTGGTTTGCTGACCATAATATTACTGGTCTTTACTGGCCTTGCCTGATCTGAACCCCATAAATTCTCTGCGCTATCAAGAGGAAGATGAGAAACACCCAACCCAAAAATACAGACAAGCAGAAGGCCCAGCAATGGCTCAGGCTGATCGCCTCCATGCCATAACGCATTGATGTTGATAAAGGAGCACTGAACAAGTATTGAGTGCATAAGTGAACATAATTTTCAGGTGATGGGAAATGTTTGTATTGTAAATCTTTTTGATTGATATTAGGAAAAATTCTAATATTTGATATACTAGATTATTATTATTATTATTACAGTGGAACCTCGGATTGCGAGTAACGTGGTTTACAAGTGTTCCGCAAACCGAGCAAAGATTTTAAATAAATTTTTGATTGGAAACCGAGCAAGTACAGTGGAACCTCGGATTTCTTTTTTTTCCGTTACAACTGTGTTTCCGCTGTGTTTATGTGTTTTTTGTGAAACTTAAAAAGTGATTCCATTAGTATGCCCTCATGCCAGTGTCAGAGAGGCTATTTTTTTTTCTGTTAAAACGGTGTTTCTGTTGTGTGTGTGTGTGTGTGTGTGTGTGTGTGTGTGTGTGTGTGTGTGTGTGTGTGTGTTTGTTGTGAAACTTAAAAAGCGAGGTGGGGAGAGGGAGGAGGAGTGTTACTGTGTAAAACAAGGCGAGGGAAGCGGCTAATTCCGCACACACACACACACACACACACACACACACACACAACGCCTGCGCGCACCAACGGAAACACTTATCTGTCAGGATTTATTTGTACTTTTTTTAAAGGTAAAGTGCAGATTCATTTGTTTTATTTTCATTTTATAGATTGTATTAATTATTTTTTGGAACACGAACTCACTTCCGGAACTAATTATGCTCGTAATCCAAGGTTCCACTGTATTATTTTTAAATGGGCTAAATAATAAATAAATCATCAAAATTAAAACAATTAAACAAAACCAGTGAAATTATCCACTCACTGTGTCCTGAATCTAGAAAATATGAGTTTAATAAAATTCTCACTAACAGATTTTTAAAGTTATTTATTCTAATTATTTATTTAAATTAATTAATTTAAAACAGGCTTATGCATCAAAATAAAAATAAAAAAATAATACATTTTAATTATTTATTTATTTAGTATATAATGTTTTTTAGAGATTCATTTTATATAGCTTAAAACAGAATCAGAATTCAGGATGGTCCCACTAATAACTATTGTGTAGCACATTATGCAAAGCACATTATTATTATGATTATGATTATGATGATGATGATTATTATTATTATTGTTATTATTATTATCTCTCACTGTGAGACACAGAAATTGAGATGTACAGAGACAGGAAGAATAGAAAGAGCCATAAACACAGATATGGATAGTGCTGGAGGAAAAGAGAGACAGAAGTCAAGATACAGACAGAGACTTAACAAAGGACAGAGAACTACAAAGAGATGGAGTCAGAGAAATAAAGGGAGAAGTGGGAAATAATGGGGCAGAGGTGAGGGCTGACACATGCACCAAATATGTTCTGGTCAGCAGTTAAACGTATGAAAGGACCTAGTTTTTGTTTCCTTTCTTCCTGAAACGGATTGATGCGTGGCTTTGTTGTTTTTATTTTATTATTTGCATGGGAATCATGTCTTTGTCTAACATCTGCTGAAAATTTATTTTAAAATGATCTACTGAAGAACTGAACATTTGTTATTAGTAAGCTTTAGTAATAAAAACCCAGAAGGCTTTCATTATAATCGCTTGCTTACACTAGGGAAGCTCGATCTGCTAATGGCAAAAGGCATTAGCTTCACACAGATCACTGACCAAGCACTGTGAATCTGCCTGGAAAGCCCAACATTTTTATAACATTTCAATATATTAAGCACATTATGCTTCATGTGCAATCTTTAGAGTAATGGGCTGTTTTATGGTCACATTAAGAAATTGACTTACAAGCGAAATGATGTTTTCAATGAGAAAATAGTGCTCGGGGATACCACAGCTTGTTTATAAGCTTATTTATAACATTAGCCGGTGCATGTGGTTGTATTTCAGTGGCATTTATGGGAGACATCGCTCTGGACAAGGATGACCTGCTCTTCTTCAGACGAGACAGGATTGGGAAAGACCTTCCACATAGCACCTCACACTCTAATAACACTCTCCCAGGTGTTTATGTGTTTATGGACTACAGTATTTTATTACATACTAACCATCAATTTTGCTCCGATTGTCCAAAAGCAGTCCAATGTTTTCTTCCTTTCTTTTCTATCCATCTATTAGCCAATGGACACAGGGGGACAGATGCAGCAACCAATAGGAGCAGACGGACCAGCGAATTCTGGGACAGTGTTAAAATTTCTCGGAGGAAGAGAGCCGCCACGGCGAAGATCGAGAGGATCTGGCCTGATGGTGTCATTCCCTACATCATCAGTGCCAATTTTAGTGGTGAGACTCAGAAAATATTTCATATTATCATCATATTGGCAAGTCAAATCAAACAAAAGCAAACAAAGCTCCCAACTGCACAAACCATAAATGAAAATATAACACTAAAAGCAATAATAGGCACCATAGGTAATGATATACTAGACTATACATGCAAAAGCGAATTATATTTACTCTCACAACTTTGAAAATGCTTTTGCAAGCTAGTCCTTGCTTCACTATGAAGTCTTGTAAGTTTCATCCTTAAATATGGTTAAGAACTGCCAGATTTTTACTGATGTCAGAAGTCTTCTTTTCAATCGCACCATACACACAAGGTTATTGTAACGATGTGGTTCTTGTGAGGGGCAGATCCGCGAGATGTCACTCTGCTCTGTCACGTGGTTACCAGGTGATGGCACCGTAAGCTAAATCAGGGTGAAAGCTCTGCAATCTGTGGGCTCCTTTATTTGAGGCCCCCAGAGACCTAATCATTAGGTAGCACCCGGTATGGTATTAAGACAAAGGCAAAGTATTAAGGCGGTATGGTATTAAGACAAAAGCAGTTGGCGTTCTAAAGAGTGAGAGAGTTTTTTCGTCCACACTTTGACAAGAGCATATTTTTAGTTTTCAGAACCCCGTCCCATCTCGAGGAAACAGTTTTTTTTGTTTGTTTTTTTTGTTTTTAGTTTCCTTTTCATGTTCCTAAATAATAAACCCACACCATCGAGTGGGAATGTCTATCTGTGCATGTCACAAGCACTCTCACACCCTCCTATTTCACTGACCCCCCCCAGAGGCCCTGCATAAGGGCTCTTATAAACATTATTAAATCTTGTGGTGCAGCTTAAGTTAAAAAGTTAAACTACAAAAACTCTTTACTGAGTTGTACAAATGGCTTAGTTATTATCATTTTGGCCTGGCTCCTCCAGGATAGAGGGTTCAATTCCCTCCTTAGGTCTACCTTTGTTTGCATGTTCTCCCCGTGCATTGTGGGTTTCCTTCAGATACTCCAGTTTCCTCCCACAGTCCAAAGACATACAGATTAGGCTTACTGGCATCCTCAAATTGCCTATCGCGAGTGTCCTGCAATGGATTGGCACCCTGCCTTGGATTGATTCCAACCCCCCCCACACATGACCGGGTACACAGGATAAGCGGTATAGAAATGAATAAATGGAAAAAATTTTTTATTGTGATGTGAAGTTCAAAAGTTGTTTCAAAGAATCTTCAAATGTACAGTTTTCATTTGCAGAGTGCATAGAGCCGCTGATGTGGCTAGAGCCTTGTATAAACAAAAAAGATGAGAGAAGAGGCTGAGCGCATGAAACAGGTAAAGAAAGAATTTCTCTTCCCAGGGAGTCAGAGAGCCATCTTTAAACAGGCCATGCGGCACTGGGAGCGACACGTCTGTGTAACCTTTGTAGAAAGAACGGCAGAGGATAGCTACATCATCTTCACCTACCGTCCATGTGGGTAAGAACACAAGCTTTATACATGTACTAATATATATGTATATTTTTATACCATATTATCATATTTGTGTGGCGAACAAAATTATCAAATAGTCTTGATAGAAAATTACACTTGATGTTAGATTTAAGCAACCTGATTTTTAGCGACCTTCTGAGCAACAGCACCTGTTTAAATTTCAGTATAAATTTTTTTGTAGGTGTTGCTCTTATGTGGGTCGGAGGGGTGATGGACCCCAGGCTATCTCCATTGGCAAGAACTGCGATAAATTCGGCATTGTGGTTCACGAACTGGGTCATGTGATCGGTTTCTGGCACGAGCACACACGACCCGACCGAGATTCACATGTCAGCATTATTAGAGCGAACATACAACCAGGTAACACTCTGTCTGTGACTCAGTTGTACTTTACTCTAGCATGGATACGACATGATAAATAAGATTTTATAAGATTTTAAAAGTTAATGTTTATAGGCCAGGAGTATAATTTCCTGAAGATGGAGCCGGATGAGGTGAACTCCTTAGGAGAGATGTACGACTTTGAGAGCATCATGCACTATGCCACAAACACATTCTCCAGGTGTGCATTCTCCACCTTATATTGTGTCTAATTACTCTCAAAGTTCTTTCATGAAATCTTTCTGCCTTGAACACATAACTAAAATGCAAATACAGTGAAACCTTGGATAACGAGCATAATTCGTTCCGGAAGCGGGCTTGTGTTCCAAAACACTCATAAACCAAATCGGATTTTCCCATACGAAATAATGAAAACTCAAATTATTCGTTCCACAGTGTGTGTATGGAATTATCCCCTTCCCTTGCATGGTCTTACATAGTAAAACCCCTCCTCCCTCCCCCCACCTTGCTTTTTTAATGACACTCGCATACTGATGGAATCACTGCTGTAAAGTAAAAGAAAAAAAATTTACCAGCACTTTACCTTTGAAAACAATCGCGACAGAGCTGAGTTTCTGTGTAGAGCAGAAACGATGTGTTTATATGTGTTTGTTGAAGCCGGGGAGGGGGGTGTAAAGGCGAGAGAGTGTGTGTGCGTGTGTCGGTGTCAAATTATGCGTGCACACACACATAGGAGACACGCTGAAACAGAGAGTTGATTATTCCAGTAAGGGACGAGCACTAAGACCCAGCAGGGGAGACGATTATCCACAATTCCTCAGCGCAAGAGAGAGAAAAATCATTGGCTCAGTTGTGATCACGTTATGCTCCGTGTCAAAATAAGAAGCGCATGCATGATACATGATACTCGGCACTCGTAAACCAAGACTTGCTCATTTTTCAAGTAAAAAAAAAAATCTTTGCTCGTCTTGCAGAACACTTGCAAACCGGGTTACTCACAATCCGAGGTTGCACTGTACCTGTACCAGTATGTTTTGGCAAGGAACGTTTCAGATGCTGGAAATATGGAAGTGTTATGTCCGTAATTAAGTTACACTGCAAGTGTAGATGCATTGACCTCAAATTTTAACAAAATAAAGGAAGAACTAGAAAAGGTGTACAAATGGAGACGTCACTACTACATAACGCTCTGAGAATTAATTCAAATTATTAATAAGAGATTCATCTTTATTTAATATTGAGCTAAAAAGTATTCAGCCAAACCGAGTATGCACTCTGTAGTTATTAGTGACCCAGGAATAAATGGATTATAAAGCTACAAAGCTGTTTCACACTGAGATCCGACCCGACTGTAATAATGAAAATAACACCCAGCAGCGTTATGTCAAAGTTATTTCTATTAATAATTAATTAACAAAGAAATCTACAAAATCAAGTCAGAGACAGTGATCTCACCCCATAACCTCCAAAGAGAGAAAGAGAGGGGCAAAGAGAAAGGATAAGGCAGGTAGAAAGTATAAAGATTAAGAGACATTGAAAGAAACAGGGTAAATACTGTACAGTAGTTTGAATTAAAGCAATATATTAAAGTTTCAAAATATATTGAATGGCCCGGCCAAAAAAAAAGTGACTAACATGATTTAACTAAGCAATTAGTTAAGAGCCTTCCATTGGATGATTACTGCACTGATTAATATGGTTCAGCTGGCAACAAGTTATTTAACCCTGATGCAGTGAGGAGCTTCTCATTTCTTAAACATCCATGTCAGAAGACGTATCATATGAATGTTACTCTGTTTCATAAGGGCCAAATTATTGTCCTGCATCAAGAAAAGAAAACTATGGAGATTGCTGTAACTAATTAAATTGGGTTAAGATTTATTAAAACTTGAGGATAGTGGTGAACCATCATGTTTGAGGAAGAATTGGATGTGCATGATGGGAGATCACTTAAACGTTTGATAAAATGAAATCATAAAAACCGTAGACAGTAGAACTCAATGCTCGATGTTTAATAATTAAAGTAAGAACATTTCCACGCACACAATGTGAAGAGATCTTAAGGGATTGGGACTAAAAAGCTGTGTAGCCATAAGAAAACCACTTATCAGTGAGGCTATTTGAAAAAAAAGAAAAAAGAAAAGACTGTGGAGTGTTGGAAAAAGATCATGTGGCCTGATGAGTCCAGATTTAACCTGCTCCAGAGCAAAGGGCTAGCCAGGATAAGATGGGAGGTGAATGAGATGATGTACTCATCATGCATGGTGCTTGCTATACAAGCCCGTGAAGCAGTGATATGATCTAGGGTAACTTCTCTTGGTCAGGTCTAGACTCAGCAACATTACGTGCACAAATATGAAGTAGGCTGACTAAGAGATTACCGAATGACCAGGTTTTCCCATCAATGGATTTTTTCTTCCTTAGTGGCACAGGCATATTCCAGGATGACCGGGCCAGAGTCCATCAGGCTCAAATTGTGAAAGAGTGGCTCAGGGAGCATGAGACATCATATTCACACATGAATTGGCCACCACAAGGTCCAGACCTTAACCTCATTGAGAATCTTTGGGATGTTCTGGAGAAGACTTTACGCAGTGGTCCAACTCTCTCATCATCAATACATAAGCTTTTCAAAGGATGGCATGGCGAATGCGTGTCATCATCTAAGCAAAAGGCGGTCCACTGAGATATCATAATGTGTGATTTGTTTCTGGCCAGGAAGTGTTAATAAAGAATAATGTATAAATATTATTACATATATAAATTAAAAGGCTTAAAGAGCTTTAGGAAACTTCTACAAATCATATTATCCAGGTGTGCTTCTCCAAATGTCCTAATGACAACTAACTGTGACACAAATGATCAGGCCAACTCCAAAATAATACAGATATTAATTATAATTTTAATCCCATCACCCTTGTACAGTAAAAATGATCTGTTGATTTTTTTTTTTTATATAAACACTACACATGTATTACAGAAGCACCCTCCTGGATACGATTCTGCCTCGCTATGTTGTGAATGGAATCAGACCCAGTATTGGTCAGAGGACGAAACTGAGCAAAGGCGACATCAGTCAAGCACGAAAGCTCTACAAGTGTCCTAGTAAGTGAAACGAAACAAATCCACTTCTGATTAGTTCCAGCTGTGTTCTGAGAGCAGAAGCAACAACAGGAGTGTCAGGAGGAACATCTCAATATTCTGTCAAGTGCCATCAAAACGAAACCCACACATTAGTTATGATTTATGGGCATACAAACATCAAAATAGATCATTTTACAAAGCAATTGGTTTAAAAACAACAACTGTATAACATGAACCATATAAATGGACCACATACATAAACTATATAAAAATGTACGTTATAAAGAATTGTAAGATTTGCCTGCAAACCCTGCATACAAGTCAAACTTTCATGAACAGTCTACGGACTTACATGATTGTCTACATTGTACCTATGAAGTACCTACAACACCACAAAATTTGCTCAAGAAGCTATGAACCTGTGGAGCTTTTTCATATTAAATACTAGTGTTAGTACTCGTTAGTACGGGTAAAGAGTTTGTAGAAAGAGTTAATTTATTAATTATAACCATTTGATATTTTGGTACCTATCCAGCAGTTTGTGTAACTCTTCTCATTTGAATTCTTCAGTCTAATTCTTCTACACTTCTGTCTCTATTAAAGTTTTATGAAATACAAAATATTCAGAAATACTTGCTTAAATAATCTACATTACTATATAATGAAGGTAACTTGTAATAAAATTTTTTTGTGAATGAAGGCTTAAATCAAATTGACATTTACAGAAGCCTTCAAGCACAGTAAGGCGATGAGACTCTTAACTGAATGGCGCAAATGTTTTAAAGAAGCACGTACGTTCGTGAATAACGATCCAGAGCTCACTGCGGTACTTCTCGTAAATCTTTGGCCCGATCCTTGAAAACGATGGGACATTTGTCACCAACTTGTGGAAGAGATACATCCATCTTTGGGAACTGTACACGCAATCATTCACCAACACCACTTGTACAGTACACGCTGTGATTTAATGCCACATCCCCTGTTCAGTCCTAACCTCGCTCAAAGCCATTTTCACATGTATGGGCCATTAAAGGAACTCCTGGGAGGGGAGCGTTTCAGACATGAAGCGTGCAGTCCGATCATGGCTCTCGCGTACTGAGAAAACGTTCTTCCTTGATTTATATCCAAGCAATAGAGACACCTGGGGTAAGTGCATTAGTGTAGCAGAGGATTCTATATAGAAATAAAGATAGTTTTACTCTCAGAATTGTGTTCTGTTATGTTGCGCAATCAAAAGTCTCAGGTTGACTGGAATGTCCTTCCTATTTACTTGCTTACTTAGTTAGTACACTTCATACCTCCAGGCCTATCTGATCTAGTCTTGTAGAAGGTGATGGGAGAAAATAAATACTGTTGCACACCTGACTCTGCTGGGAACCATCATGACTATCATGTTACTGTCTCTGATAACACTGCCTGGTAAAACCTTCCCATTAGTGTGAGCGTCATATGACGCTGTTCCATGAGGTATAACGATGTGGGCTGTCAAGAGCTTTCTGTTAGTTGATGAAGGTCATGTTCAGTGCAAAATTTCATTCCATTCCAAACACTGCTCAATGATGTTCTTCAAAGAAAAAATAATCTGATCCATGCATCCTCTTACTTTCCTGAATTCTGCTGGCTTCTGCCTCAGTCTGGCGTCAATGGATGCATCTGTTGTGAAATAAAAACTCTGGGAAAGAACCTTTTATGTAGAAAACAGTGATTTTTCAGATCTTCAGGTTGCCTTTTATTGGGAGTTTGACAGTGATGAACAGTATATCCTGGAACAACTTTTTTGAAGTGTTAAGGTCGGCTTTCAAGAACTTGGCATAAACAAACGTGAAGCCAGAACCCTTCCCCACTCTTCATGGATTTAATGGCATACCTAAATTCTGCTTAACTTGGAGTAATGTCAGTGTTAATAAAAAATTATTGATGGAGGGTTTGCAGGGTGATTGAGAACATTACAGAAACGATGTTCCCAACTTTCTGCCTGCATGTATTCTGTTGTGTAGGTTTTGCTGTTCTTATCTTTGACAGCGATCCTGTACAAACGCTCATTTTACTTCCTGCAGTGGCATTTTCTGCTTTTTTTGGCTGAACTTCACTACAAAAGATATCCTTTCTTTAATGCAATCGTTTTGACCTCCTTACCTTTCCTATTATATATTTTTCTGGACCTGCTCCCAGATCCTTGGTGATCTATTGCTCAACATCTTGCCTGTATTGGTTTCCAGGTCTTAAATACTCCTTTGTCTTGTTCTTTCTGGAGCATAGCGTTTTATAGTTGTTTCATCTGTGATGCTCTTAAGGGCATCTAGTCATGATGTCATGGTTCTCATCAGCTGTGTCGGCCAAGGTATTGAATGGATTTCTCAATTCCAAAGTAAACTCCTTGCTGGCAATGTTAGTGACAGCAGTCCTAATGTGAAGTTCCTAAATAACTGATATAATCACCGTTGGTACCCTCCACATGGCACACTCGAACATCTTGGAGAGACCTTCATCACTTTCTGTTGATTCTGAATACATGGTCATTTTGGTTGGTTGTAAAACCATTGGCTCATTTTCACGGGTTCGTAGACATCCTCATTGCTCTGCAACAGTAGATATGTTTTAAGACTGATTGTAAAGCAAATGCCTTGATATGGCAGAAACTTGAAACAAGGATAAACATTTTAGAACTGTTTTGCACAAAAATACATTTGAATAACAAAGAGTGTTGAAGACCAGTTTACAGTATATCATCAGCTTCCTTCATTACTAGTTCCAGTTTTTACTTCAGTGGTTGATGGCAACAACATATCATAGTACAGGTCGGGCATTAACCAACCAGATATACTGTACAGTAGATGTCTGTAGTCCAATAAGATTATGAGTTTATAAATCCATTTTTAAAAAATGGACCATAGCAAATGTAACCAGACTTAGTAACTATTTAAGAGTTAAATATTACTGTGAAGTCCATCATGTCATGATGGCATGGTGGCTTAGTGGTTACATTTATATTTAGGCATTTGGCAGATGCTCTTATCCGGAGTGACTTACAAAAGTGCTTAAGTTTCTGTCATTGGATACATTCTTTGGGGGCGGACAAGCTGTTCGGACAACTAGAGGAAGTTCATTCCACCACCTAGGTGCCAGAACAGAAAAAAGCCTAGATGCACATCTTTCCCGATCTCTGAGAGATGGTGGGACCAGCTGAGCAGTGCTGGAGGTGGTGTGGTGGTTAATACTGTCGCCTTCACCTCCAGGGTCTGGGTTAGATCCCCTCCTTGGGGTCTTTGTGCATGGAGTTTTGCGCATATTCTCCATGTACTTGGTGATTTTCCTCTGGGTGCTCTGGTTTCCTCCCACAGTCCAAAGATGCAGATTAGGCTAATTCTTATGCTAATCCCCAAATTGCCCAGAGTATGTGAATGAGCATGTGAGAGTGTGTATTTGTCCTGCAATGGATTGGCACCCCATCCAGGGTGTATCCCGACTTGTGTGCCGGATGAAGCGGTATAGACAATGAGTGAGTGAGCGAGTGAGTTCATCATAGCTCACAGATGCAGCAAAACCAGTGTTAGCGGTAGTGCAAAGCTTCTAAAAGAAGAATATATAATGATTTTCAAACACTTTAATATCTTTATACCGTTCTTCTACAGCCCCCCCCCCTCATAGCACTTTATACATGGAAATATATAAAACAGTGAAGACATTCATTTGCTGTGACATAGGAAATAATTATGTTCTGTGAGCAGAGTGTGGTGAGAGTCTGCAGGACAGCTCTGGAAATTTCTCTTCGCCCGGATTTCCGAATGAATACGCTGCTTACACACACTGCATATGGAGCATCTCTGTTACACCTGGAGAGAAGGTAAAACACACGGGCATGATCGTGTGACGAGCAGCAGTGCTGTATTGTTGTTGTTTCCCATTGAAAAGATTAGAAAGGAGGTGAACAAGGAACATAATTATGTCTTAATAAAAGCCTCATACTTCCTGTTCTTAATCTCTAAATTCTTCTCAATCTGCCTTTTCTATCCCCATTGTGTCTCATTGTCGTTCTTAGATCATCCTTAACTTTACCTCCATGGAGCTCTACCAAAGTAATCTGTGCCGGTATGATTATGTCGAGGTACGAGATGGATACTGGAGGAAATCTCCATTAATCGGTATTTCACCTTACTGTAATCTTTGCAGCTGATTTTTAGACTGCTAGTTTTTTAAATATTTTCTGGTCTTGTTTTTTTTTTGTGCAAAATGTTTATATTTATGTGTTTGTATTCAGGTCGCTTTTGTGGAGATCAGGTACCAAAGTCTCTCATTTCCACCAACAGTCGTTTGTGGATTGAGTTTCACAGCAGCAGTAACTGGGTAGGAAAAGGATTCTCTGCCATGTATGAAGGTAAAGTTGTTTGATTCCTGAACAAGTACAGTGTGTTTAGCTAAACGCATCACACACTTGCCTCAAAAATGCAAGTCATAGTAACTATTTAGAAGCAAAATAACTTTCTTCGTTTGCACCGATTTACCGTCACCACCAAAACCGAAAAAACCTAAAGATATTACCCAATCTGTGGTGATGTGGAATATTTTGGCACAACAACCCCCCCCACAGTGCATTGTTCTGGGTATCCACAGCTGGCTTTCAGGTTTCCAGAGTATAAATTGTATATTGCTAGTGTAAACAGACATACTAGGCCATTGTACTAGGTCGCCCTAAAAAACCTCAGGTTCTAACATTGAAGAATTCACCAAGTTCAGAGGTAGATACTGCAGCTCAATATCAGGATCCTTTAAAGGGTATTTAGTAAGAAGAATGAGATGGAACCAGAAGACAATAGAGCAATACATACACAGATATGGGAGAGGTTTATATCATGCTCTTCAAGTTGCAGTTTTATTTTGGTGGAGAACGGGAGAGGGGTTTATGCCTATGTAATATAAAAATGTCTCCATCCACCCCTACCAGCTCTATCTGCCATTGACCAGCTTATAGGAGATTCCTTAAACTTGGCATATGTACAGTAGATGATATATCCTGGTGAATTATGAATATGTTGGCAAGCCACTGGACCACTCCATTTTTACATACATAGATGACCTTCTCATTAGTTTAAGTCAATCAAAGTACTGTAGCTCTGAAGAAATATTTAGACAAAAGTTTTTTTTCTGCTGAGGACTGAGAAACTGGACTTTCATTTCACAAAATCGCATTGACCTAATTTGGCTGAATATTTAACCTTAAAGTTGAGACAGCATACAACTGAGCAGCTTACTCATGCTGGGGCTTGAACTCACACTCTTTCATTCAGTAGCCCCATGCCTTTGCCCTTCAATGGTCATTGCATTGCTCCCGCATTGTACAGTATATGCCATTTTCAAGGACAACGATAATATCAATTTGCCAACTTTGCATGGAACTACCCCTCTCTTTATTCAGGTCATCCTTGTGAGACCAAGATCTACCAAACTCCACCTACTAGCAGGTGGCAGGACAGCATTACATTTTATATTATATTATTTACATTATAATTATTTATCTGATGCTTTTACCCAAATTGACTTAACAAGATGTTCACACCCACATCTCTCTGAGCCGGAGATCCTCATCCCTTATTCACAACATCACAGAATGTCTACAGTCCCTTATCGTGGTTGAGTTGTGGTTCTCCACACAAAAAAATGTACCCTGGACCATTCGTAATCCCCTGAGTTCTACGATCTTGGAAATCCATTCCCAAGAATCCTTTACTCACTTTCATGCCTATTTCCACTGGTAACAATCATTAAACTTTAAACCAGTAAAGACATCTCAGCAAGACATTTCATTGAGTTTCACTTGTAGTCTTTAATTCCACACATTTATTTCTTGTTCTTTGGTTCGCACAGATTCGAACAGTGTGTGCATTTGATTTATGTCTTATCACCTGCAGCAGTGTGTGGTGGGGAAATGGAAGCTGACGGTGGACAGATTCAGTCACCTAACTACCCTGATGATTATCAGCCCAGTAAAGTGTGTGTGTGGAAGGTGACAGTGACTGAAGGGTTTCAGGTGGCACTTTGCTTCCAGGCATTTGAGGTGAGAAAACCATTCATAAAATATTTACCATTATGTAAATACCTGCTGCTGTACACACTGTGACTGTTCCGAGTTATGTAACCTTTTGACGCCATACATGATGATGTAAGACAGGAATATAGATCAAATAAAGATCATATTTATTTTTGCACATATAATTGTCGTGCATGGATTCAAATTGTCGTTTTGCTTCCATTGCTTAGCTGGAGAGACACGACAGGTGTGCATACGATTATGTTGAAGTGCGTGATGGGAGCTCGGAGAGTGACCCACTCCTGGGACGATTCTGCGGCAGTCAAAATCCCCCAGACTTTAAAAGCAGCTCAAACCAACTCTGGATAAAGTTTGTTTCAGATGGTTCTATTAATAAAGGTGGATTTGCTGCAAACTTCTTTAAAGGTATTTTTGTTTTTCAAAATATTAACATTAAACGCCTAAAGTTTTTCTTTTTTTTTGTTTTTTTTGTAGAAACTCACTATTATTTATACTTTTTTTTTCATCCTACCCACTATGAATCATTAAAACGTCTTAATCTTGTTGTATTTATTGGATTTTTTTGTATTTTTTTGTATTTTTGTTGTATAGACAGTATCTAGACACTAAGTTTATTAATATATTTCCTTCTTGTTTGGTTGGTTGGATGTTCTATTACCATACGTGCACCCAAGGTGCAGACAATAAGTGTATATAAGTGTGTAAAGAGTATATGATCAAATGTTAGCATTATACTAACATACCAACATTCCCAGTTCCCAGACAAGCTGTCTGTTTCCAACCTAAGAATAATTGCCAGAAGCAAGACTATGAAAGGCTTAAATAGTGATAAATTTATGTCAGTCAAGCAAGCTCTAGACATCTACACTAAAGACATGTAAAAGTTAAAATGTGAAAACGAAGGTTTTTGCTTAACACCGTCAATCAATTTTTTGAATTTTTGTTTCTGTAATTCGTCAAAACTTATCAAAACCTGTTTCCATTTAATAGCTGTAATAGGGAGACTACTCATGAATGTATAAAAAAAGTATATTTTTAATTAAATGTTAATATCTTCTTTGCTGCAATAAGCACAGAAAATTTGTAATAATCAATAATGAAAAATAAAAAAAAAATTACAAGCTGTGAACAATTAAATCAGACTGGATTGCAAGTGTACGTGATTTTAGTTGTCATAACGACATACAGTTTTTGGTTATTAACATTTGTGGTTAATAATTAATTCTATTCATTTTTGTGGTTATTAAATACCAAATGAAGCTCCCAGAACCACTCTTTCACAATTTGAGTGCTGGAATATGGCCGTGCCATCAGGGAGGAAAAACTCTATAGATGTGATAACCAGTCTTTTGTTGGATTAGTCTCACTAACGAGTGGTTTTCTTACGGCCACACGGCTGTTCAGTCTGTTCACTTACAGTACTTTTACTAATAACATAGCTCTTTTTTTAATGCAACTTCATCAAGTGTTTAAGTTATGGTAATTATGGTAATGTATGTTTTTCCTGACCACATTTTATCTATCTATCTATCTATCTATCTATCTATCTATCTATCCAGCTATCTATCTATCTATCTATCTATCTATCTATCTATCTATCTATCTATCTATCTATACATCCATCCATCAACTTATCCATTTATCCGTCTATCTGTTAATATGAGAGCTGATGCAGGATGCAAGTGAATACAGTGAGGTTTTAACATTACAAGACACACAAATAAAATACCAAAAGCAACATGAAAACTATGACTATGGCTAGGCTAGAATCTAATGGCTAATGCTAAAGTTCATGATCATGCAAACAGAGCTAATAGGCGAAACACATCAGGAAATCAAACAGGTCCACCACTGATATTCAGCACCTTTCAGTTTTAAATAATACATTTCTTAAACCCAGTTCCAGTCATTTCAGTAATCTCATTAGTAGTTTTCTTTGCTTGGTGCAACCCCTTTTGAAACAATGATAAATCAATGCACAAAAAAAAAGTTATATCATTACAATAAAGGTGATCCAAAGCTGGTACTAAACCTGAACTAGGCAAGGGTCTAATCATGTATGTTGACATTTTCTCTGTAGAGGTGGATGAGTGTTCCAGACCTGATAACGGTCAGTGTGTTCAGAGGTGTATCAATACGCTGGGTAGTTATCGGTGTGCCTGTGACCCAGGATACGAACTTGCCACGGACCAACACAGCTGTGAGGGTGAGAGCATAGCACACACAGACACACCCATTATCATCATTATACTGTATACTGGATACTGTAAATCAGGGCTAAGTATTCCAAAATTTCATCTGGCTTTGTTTTCCTTTGTTTTCTTTTACGATTAATTCTATGTGTGTATGTGTGTGTGTGTGTGTTTAGCAGCTGCGTGTGGAGGTTTCCTCACTGCATTAAATGGCACCGTGTTCAGTCCCGGCTGGCCTCATGAGTACCCCCATAATAAACACTGTGTGTGGCAGCTCATCGCTCCTGAACATTACACCATCACACTGCAGTTCCACAACTTCGACACAGAGGGCAATGATGTCAGTGTGTGTGTGCGTGCGTGTGTGTGTGTGTGTGTGTCCGTCCATAACTTTTAAGCTTAAAACTTTCCTACCTGCTGAAACAAATGCAACATTTAACACAGCATTAAAATTGTTGTGATTAATATTTATGATTTATAATTTAATATGTATTCATTTATCCATATATCCGTATGTCATTATCTTATGCAAATTAGAAATCATGTGAAAAAACATTGAAGTAAAATATTTCATGCTCTCCCTCTGGATGATTTTTAGGTGTGTAAATATGATTATGTGGAAGTTCGCAGTGACTCCAGGCTTCATGGGAGATTCTGCGGAGCGACAACGCCAGAGCCGATCACCTCCGACTCCAACATCCTGTACGTGGAGTTTAAATCCGACAACACCGTGTCCCGCAGGGGCTTCACAGCGACCTTCTTCTCTGGTGATCCATCGATCTATTCTTCTTTCAATTGATCGATCTGTCCATCTATCACTTAATCCATTCATCTATCCATCTTTCAATCCATGATTCATAGATCCATCTACCCAGCCATTGATCAATCCATCAATCGATCATTCTATCCATCTATTGATCTATCCAGTGATCTATTCATCTATCCATTAGTCGATCTGTCCATCCATCCATCCATCCATCCATCCATCCATCCATCAATATTTCCATCTATATATCCATTAATTCATCAATCTATTCATGTATCCATCTATCAATCTATCTTTCCATCCATCCATCTATCCATACATCCAACACTCTACCCATCTATTTATCTATCCAGTGATCCATTCATGTATCCATCCCGCAATCTATCCATCTATATATCCATTAATTCATCAATCTACTCATGTAGAAATCTATCTTTACATCAATCCATACGTCCAGCCATCACTCTGTCTATTGATCTATTAAGTGATCTGTCCATCTATCCATTAGTCTATCGGACCATCCACCCATCCATCAATATATCCATCTATCTATCCATTCATTCATCAATCTATTCATGTATCTATCCATCCATCTATCAATCTATCTATACATCCATCTATAAACCTGTCCATCCATCCATCCATCCATCCATCCATCCATCCATCCATCCATCCATTCATTCATCCACCCATCTGTTAGGATGAGAGCTGATGCAGGATGCAAGTGAAGACACAAACCTGAAATAACAAACAACATGACTATGGCCAGGCTAGAATATAAGGCTAATGCTAAGGCTAAAGTTAATGATCAAGCTCACAGAGCTAATTAACTAAACACATCCAGAAACCAATTATGGCCAACACAACATGATAATGATGCACAGCAAAGACCCACCGAAACACTGTCTATTAATAGACAAATTGATCAAACTAAACCATATGTGGGTGAATTCTCATCTAACAAACTTAAACAGACAGACCGAGAGACAGATATGGAAAATTCAATTAATCATGTAAAATTGTATATTATTAAATACAACACCATGTTTATTTTTGCCTCTGTAGATGTGGACGAGTGCTCTCGGCAGAATGGTGGGTGCCAGCATGAGTGTGTGAACACGTATGGGAGTTACACTTGTCAGTGCCACAGCGGATTCATCTTGCACACTAACATGCATGACTGCAAGGAAGGTACGCGCTCAGTCACGCTTTGACTTTACACATTAGTGTGCATATTGCAGTATCTTCCAGAACGTCCCAATGTGGAATACATTAAAGCAGCCTCTAAAGCAGTCAACAAATTCGCCCACTGTGTTTTTGAAAATGATGCAATATGTATCCAAGCACTAATTTTCAAGCCATCCGGTGCAATGGTGACTTATTGTCTAGAACTGTTGCCTTTCACCTCCATGGTCATAAGTTTAAATCTCACTTTAAATGCGACAAACGCCATGTTTTTACTCATTTACTCATTTTAGACTTTTTAAACTTTCACGTTTGAAGCAAAACACGAAAAAAAGGCACCAGCTTTTCAAGCAAAAGTTGAGACTAGCCAATTCTGTCGTGTGATCAGGGGAAACAAAGATATTTCCTGTTCAACACCACAATCTGGCGATGACTGTTTAAATGTTTTCAATGGGTTTTTTGGACAAAAATACTCTTTGCTACCGCTATTGTAGTCACTCCAGGAGTAATTACTGTAATGACAGGTATGCATCTGGGAAATAGGATGTTATGTGGTTTGGATGTTGTGCCATAAATACCATGTTACTGTATCCACTTAACAAAGCTACTGTATGTGGATTACTGTAGTGTAAGAACTGTGATGGAGTTAGCTTGTAAATGCAACACGCGCTAGTGATTTTGTGTTAATGAGACATGAGATGCATGCGCTGTTGCATTTGCTTTGTCAGGATTTATCCGCTATTAATGCTATAATCTTAGAGTACGGTACAACTGTGGGTTCATGCATGAACAAAAGTTAAATGGCACATACTTATACTATGATAGCAAGCTGCCTTCAGGTACTAAAGTGAAACTAAAACTGGGATAGAGGGAGGCTGATAGTGCCGTATGTAAAAGATTTTTATATAATTTCTAATGTTTCTCGTGATCTTCAACAATCTTTGTTATTAGAAAGATTTTGTATGTGTGCAACCAAATTCCACACCTTTCTCCTTGATCAAATTTAAATCAAAGCACAAGTTTGAAAGCATATTGTTGAATTCAAAAAATCAACCAAAACTGTGGAAGATGGAGTAGCTTTTTGAAGAAAAAAAAAAATTAACATCATTGTGTCTTAAACAAAGCATGCACAAAATATTCTCTATCAGTTTGTAATACTTCATGAAAAAACTCATTTGGCTTTACTCCCGTATTAAACTGAATCCTTCGTTTTCATCGCGTCTCCCAGCTGAGAGGGTTTGTGCGAATGTATCATACAGTACCTTCAGTTCTGTTCTTTTTGAAATGTGTCAAAAGCTGTGCTTGAACTCTTCTCTTGGCTGTTGAGAAAATGACGCAAACTTGCGTGAGCTTGTGAGCAGCGCGTTACAATATTGAATTCTGATTGGCTAATCGCCAGTTTTATAGTTCGTAGATTATCACACATAGAGAGTTTTCATTGAATTTCATGACAAATTTTACATAATACACTGGATGATGGTTTTTGTCATTTTTTTCAACAGGAGGGATAAGGAGCCCCCTTACACACACACACACACACACACACACACACACACACACACACACACACACGCGCGCACACACACACACACACACACACACACACACACATGTCCCTGCTCAAATCGAGCCCTGGTTATAATGAAACTCATATTCATCTAGTGCACGCAAGCAATCATAAATATTGCAAATAAATGTGAACACCTCATTGACAATAATAATAATAAGGCATGAAAAGAAGACCTTATTGCATGAGTGGGTAGGTTTTTGCTTTAGTTTAAATAAAGTAGGGGGCCAAAAACCACCATTTAAGACTTAATGTGGATGGAAAGTTAATTTTTGCATTTCTGATAATATTTCTGATTTTCCTGTTCGTTTTTTCTTTGTTTCCTTGTGATGGCGGTTTCAGCCGGTTGTGACCATGTGATTTCCAGCATGCCTGTATCCATTATGAGCCCCAACTGGCCAGATAAATATCCCAATAAGAAGGTGTGCACTTGGGCTCTAACCACTACACCAGGCCACCGAATCAAACTGGTAGGTCCACGTTTCAACTGCATCTTAAAAATATCACAGAATCCAGCAGGAAGAATAGAGTCATGCACATGATCACGCACTCACCAGATCCAGTGAGATTTATTACTATGTTCGATCAGATTACACAGATATCACATGCTGACTACGTGATATGTGATATTGCACAGATATCACATGCTCACTGCCTTTGGGGAATTAGATCGGTATTTATACTCATTTCTCAGAATGTGACGTATATGCACAGATAACCTGCGCACCATAAACCTGTAAAAAATACAGTCTTTTACAACATGGCATGAACCTACCGTGGTCATAGCACAAGCCTGAAGAGGTCCTAGTGAGAACTCCATTGATGTAATAACGCAGTGACATCGCAACTCAGTCAGAACAACATTTGATGTTTCTCTAATTGAACATGCTTGTAGTATGTTAAAGAACATTAGCTGGTCAACGCCATCATTAACAAGTCCTTATTAAGTTTCTTCTGCAACTCACTTCGACCACGTCCTCACCAGGCTGTTTCATGTCTTAAACAAGTGTGACAGCTCAACGTCAAGGTAGACATTTCGACATACTTATCAGTTTTTATTGTGTGTATTCTTACTGCATTCACCAATTTTTTTGCTTTTACAGGTTATATTTAATATTTAATATAATATTTTTATTACAGTGTGGCTCATTCTTGCCTACAGGTAAATAGGAAGTGTCATGATGTAGTTATAAACCATAATATGTTCGAGGGATGTTCGAGTCAAACTGGGACTTGTGATGAACTTTCTTGTCAATGAAGGTGTAAAATCAATGGATACTAACAGAACACTTTATGCACAGTACAGTGATGTCACTCTAAGTAGCAGCAAAAACATTTAAATGGTGCTAATGTTTTTTTGTTTTTTTTAAACATACATCTGTAAATGATAATCCTGAATGATGGGGTTTAGAGGCCACATCTTGTGAATGTTCAGCCAGTAGAACGTCTGACCATTGAAAATTATTGGATAAATTGTCGCCAACTTGCAGAAGAGACACATCTGTCTGTGGGAAGTGTACGCACAGTCATTCATCATTACCATTAACACAATACACGAACTTGGCTGGGACTTATTGCCACATCATCAAACAGTCCTGACCTCACTCCAAGCCATTTCAACATGCTTGGGCTATTAAAGGAGTTCCTGGAAGGCCAGCGTTTCAGATGTGAAGCAGAAGCCCGAACATGGCCCTGACGTACTGAGAGAACTTTTTACCTTGATGATATCCAAGCACTAGTGAAACACTGGGATAGGTGTGCATTAGTGTAGCAAGAGGGTTGTATAAAGAAATAAAGTAGGTTTTTAATCTCATAAATGAGTTTTGTTATTCTGCACAATTATCAATCAAGTCCTGATTTGACTTGAACACCCCTCGTATAACTTCAAGCAGGTACTGAAAATATAGTCTAGCATCGTGGCGCCATTTTACTATACACAGATTCTCTTTATTTAGGCCTTTAATGAGATCGACATGGAGAGCCATCTTGAATGTTCCTACGATCATCTGGATGTTTATAACGGCCCCGACGACGCATCACCCAGATTGGGAAGTTTTTGTGGGAGCAAAAAACCACCACCTGTTATTTCCAGTGCTAATAAGATGTTTCTCCAGTTTTTCTCTGATAATTCAGTGCAGAAAAGAGGCTTCGAGGTGTCTTTTACAACAGGTATATGATTTCTTAAACCAAAATGTTCCCAAGAAGCAAAAGCCTTCAAATCACAATTAAAGTTGATTTATTTTAAAATGACACCGCATTGCTTTACTAAATGGGTTTAGTTTAGATTGTAATACCCATTTGTCTGGCTCTCCCATGAAACTGGCTCTCATGAAGACCATCCCAGGAAAACAAGACTTAAGAACAAAACTTAAAAGTTCATGTAGAGACATCAGCCTCAGAAATCACCAGTTAACAAACAGCACCTCAACACAATGAGAAATAACTACTAAATGTTAGCTTAGCCAAAATGTAAAAAAAGATGATGATGATGATGATGATGATGATTATTATTAGGGCCCGAGCACCGATGGTGCGAAGCCCTATTGTAACCGAAGGAATTATT
>QMIH01000257.1:563915-584107 GCA_003987875.1 Clarias batrachus | reverse complement strand
AGCCACGCCACAGCTCTTTTCAGACAGCACCCCAAGTACTGGTTTCTTTTGATCATCTCTCCCTCTTTCTGTTTCACCTCCTCATTTTGAAATAAACTCCGTTATTTTGACTCCAACCTATTGTGTCTGCTTTTGGGTCCTCCAAGCCTGCCTCACACGGACCAGCCGTGACAGTTTCCTAAAGTGCCTTTTATTTTACAACAAATGAACTGGTATGGTATCTGACATACATTAAAGTTTGACATAAAAAACCACTATATAGGATTTTTCATTGAAAAAAAAACTAAATGCAATATATTGGATGTTTAAATATTAATAATATCGTAAAGATCAATACAACAATTCCAATACTTCCAATGATTAAGGCCACCCCGGGCAGATAAAATTGATTGACTCATTTATTGAATGGGTTAAAAAAATCTTTAAGTTCATTAAAATGCTAGTTGCTCACCTATTTAATTATACCTCAGTGTTCATGCCAATCCTATCGGGATCTTTGAAGAGAGCAATCAATAAATTAAGATTTTTTTTTTTTTTTTTAAATAAAGGCGCCGACTTGACACTTGAAAGAAGAAGGGAATACGAGGAGGGCTTTAATGGCCCATTCTGGACCAACATAGCACGGCTTCTGTGAGGAAAAAAGGAGTTATACTGTAGATGCTGGACTGGTCATGGACCGACATAGTGAGTGAGCATACTGCCCCCTCTAGGCCAACTGTAGCTTCTCTCACTCACCAACCAAGGGAAGGGATTTTTTTTATACGTATTAATCTAAAGCAGCGATCCAGGAGGTCTGTATATAGTATATACCTTAATAACCTTGTCCATTTTTTTGTCATTCCTATTAAAAAAACTGTCCAATGAGGAGTTTAATTGTGTCTCACCGTCTTAAACAAAAAAAGTTTGACATCCAAGTACCATCCAAGGAAAATGGATAGGCATGGACTCTACTGTACAGTACGATAAAGAGGATATGCTGTACAATAAAGTTTTTCTATTGTTCATCACGCACGCAAATATGCATTTGTGCTTTTCCTTGATTACTCAGCATACAGAACATATACACAATATAAAGACTAGTTCCAGGAGTGAGACATTTCCAGTGGGTGGCACAAATGTATAAAGAATTCTGAAATTCTTTCAATGCTGAGGTTGTGCTGTGGCTGAACTCCCTCAGTCTTTATTCAGGTCAGGGCTGCAGTGTCTGTCCCATAATGAAAGTACACGCAGGACACAAAGCAGCGGCTACAGGAGCAGGTGCAAGAATAAGAAAAGGTGTGAGGTTTAAGGTGTTTAGGTTATTTCTACCACACCGATAAGGATGGGCATTAAGTGAGAAATCTGCCTGACAAGCTTGACGAGCTCTTCTTACTCGACAGGTTAAACGGCTAAATGGTTTATTTGGTGTTTAATTCAGTCATGGTGGCGTAATGGATACCATTGTACCTAAGGGTCCGGGTTTGATTCCCACCTCGGAGTCTGCGTGCAGGGAGTTTGCATGTTCTCCCCGTGCTTGGTGGGTTTCCTCCCACAGTTCAAAGACATGCACATTAGGCTAATAGGTGGTCCAAATTGCCCGTTGTGTGTGAATGTTGACTGGAGGTCCTGCCACGGACATAAAAACGGGAATAAATACAATGATCAGCATTGGCCTCCATGGTCCCTAGTTGGACTACAGAGGTTCCTAGATGGATGGATGAATAGAATTCAGGTATATGATTAATTGCTTTTTGCTTTTTTTGCTTTATTTTTTACAATAGTCATCATGAATCCATTGTCTCATTTTTAAGTGGCTTGATTTTAAAGGAGTGTCAAATATCAGTGTTCGGCAAAGAGAAAACTCTCCAACCTTATGAATCAATGCTTACAAATAACGCAGAGGTCTTCTACTGCTCTTAACACCTGAGAACAGGTGCTGATTGAGAGACTGTATGCTGTTCATATCATAATGAAAGCACAGTTTGCACTTTGACAGTTTTTGTGACACACCTCCGGACTCCTGATTAGCCAGTTCTGTGTGGATCCTCTGACTTTACTATTTATTATTTAATTTATACAGTTATAAGAATGTAAAAAAACAAAAAAAAAAAGTATCATTAACTATTTAATTTTTGGATTTTCAATGTCATGAATTTCTGTGTGTTTTTCTATAAGTTTATTTTAAAAACCTTTTTTTGGATCAAAATCCATATTTTTGGTAAAAAAAAAAACAACAGTGGAAATGTTTCTATTTTAAATTCTTTTAACATTTTTTTTTACAATCATTTTTAAAACAAATGATATTATTGACAACAAGTTGCCTTAGAAGTAAAAATCTTAAAATTTTTGTACATGCGTTCCAGAGTCTCTTAGCATTTAGTACTGTACGATCCACTTTTAGCTTTAATGACAGTGTGCACTTGAGCTGTCCAAATCAGATTGTCATCGGTCCAATAGAGAAGATTAAAATCGAAACCTTTGTACAAAAGCAGTTTACATGGTCAGTGTCACGCATTGAACATTGAACGTTTATTTGCTTTCGTTTTTTTTATAGATAAAAAAATTCCCAAACCTAAAAAAAAATTTAAATCCCAAATTTTGCACCTCTTTACAGTATATATAACACGATTATTACAGTATATAAATAAATACGATTATTCAAGCCAAACTGCGACTTTTGATTGTGTAGAATAACAGAACACAGTTATGAGAGTAAAAATGTACGGTATGATGACCTTCTTTAAATCATTTGCACCCTTCAAATGTTTTACTGCGGATACGTGTTTCATCACCGTACTGGTTTGACTTGAACGCCTTTCATATACTCTGCAGTGAATAAGGAACATGATGGAATACTGTGTACAAGGCAACTATGAGTACCGGGAAATGAGAAATGGGTTTATAAATGCACCACAGAAGGAGGAGATGAAGTGTATGGATAGTTATTTATGTATACAGCAGCGCTGTTTAATTCCTGAATCTGTTCTGTCCAAAAGTGTTAATTAATTTTCAAACAGCAGCTCTGACATTATAGTCCTGGCTGTGATATTAATATCAATGCACTGGTTTTTAATAAATTATCATTTCTAATGGTTTTGTATGGTGGATGTGTCGCACAAATAATCTCAAGGAAGTATAAAAGGATTTAAAACTGTGTTATTATTTAAAGCAAAAAAGGTTAATATGGAAGAGTTTATGTAACATTTATGGAGGCAGTCTCCAGTGTCAGGGCTTTGTACAGTAGCAGTCAGCAGGTTTTATGACATGGGACAAGTAACAGCCTACAGGACCGACATTTTTATGCAAAGTTTCAGTTTTGCACATGTGTGTCTTCAAGAGAGAGAAAAAGAGCAGCTGGAAATGAAAAAGCTGTTTATACTGTACCTGTGTGATGTATTATTATTTGTTTCATGGATGTTCAATCATTTTTGATCTATCTACAAACATCGTCATACCTAATTAATAACAAATTCTGTTCTTTAACAACCTGCTGTGATGTAAGAAGAATAAACTAGTGATGGGGAAGTTTGAATCATTTTAGTGACTCGGTTCTTTGAATCTCGTTCGTCAAAATGAACGAATCTTTTTTTGAGTCATTTAGTTCATTTCGGGTTTTTTTATCAGAAATAAAATTAATTGTTACATTTTTAATAAACAGACCCCCAACACGTCTACACACACAAAACATTTTTCTATGGTTCTAGTAATGAAAATATTACAATGCAGCTCAGGACATATTATAAACAGAATGAGCAGCTCACCATCATGTCTTCTAGTCTGAGTCGAATCTATTGCACTTCATAGCGTCTACGGGAGTCACGTGGCAAAAGAACGAACGACTCGGAATCATCACTCTTTGCGATGATTTGCGCATGCGCACCCAGTAGAAAATGAACGAAACACTGTCAGAGACTACTCGTTCTTCTGAGTCATGTTAAAGATTCGTTCAAAACGAATGAATCATTCATGAACGACTCATCACTAGAATAAATCACTTCGGGATGTCGTGTATCTGATTCAATTTCCTTAAGTACAGTACATCTTTCACATCCCGGTTCTTTACTCGAGTAGTTTTAATTAAAATATGTATATATATTTTTTTACTTTTACTCCACTACACCCGACAACAAATATCTGTACTTTTACACGAGTTTCTCTGAATGTCTCATAACGTAATGCAATGTGATGTTAAACTTGTCATTCCTGTTTTTGTTTGAAAAAAACTATTGATATTAATCAGATATTAATCAGTGAAGTAGCATTTTAAAACATTTAGTACTACAAATCTTGTAACACAGTCACCAAGGTAACACACTGTGTGTCATTGCCTTACATAACCACAGCAGTGTAGAGCATCCAAAGTGTGCAGTTCACCACCTGCTGACAACTATGTGCAATTGCAGAGAGAGAGGGGGAGAGAGAGAGAATTTTTTTTACTATGAAAAAGGCTATCATGCATGATCATGTTTAGCTTCTTTTAAAATTAAATGAATCTCCCCTTATTACTACTCACATTTTGAAATGTTTGTGAAAAACCACAACCCGTCTCGATTACTGTAATTCTTTTTTTTTAAGTAAAGTAATGTAACATAAAGGTGATATAAATTTTTGAGCCACCCTTTATCTTGGTACGTGTTTTTCGAGTGCACTTATCCTTTAGCATTCTGATGCAGCTTCCTGTGAAAATAGAATTCCAGTTACACTGTCACAATAGCCGGGTTATCCAGGCAAATCCCATCTGTGTGCCGTCTATTTCTGTCAGCTCAGCCCCGAGCGACGAAACTATGATGTGGGGAAACTGAATTACTGGCCATTAATGTGGTTTTGAAGGAATGGAGATACAGGCTCGAGGGCAGAGATCAGCACTTTCTCATTTGCTCTGATCATAGAAATCGGTCTCTGATCATTAAAATACATTAAGAGAACTAAGCCGAGATAACCTAGTATACTGCTATCTCTCTCTCTCTCTCTCTCTTTTTTAAATCTCATTTCCACTTTGCACGTTCTTCTTTCTGCCCCATTCTAAAAATGGAAAAGCTGATGCATTACCCAGACAGTTTGAAAACTCACGGGGGGAGACACCAGTGAAAACAATTAGACCGTACCCCTGTATCATGGTTGCGGTAAGATGATGAAATGATCCACGAGCTATCACAACTCCGCCTCCTGATTGTCCGCAAACGGTATTTACCAACAAACTCCCGGAGCAGCGTGAGATTGCCTATAAAAGCAACTCTCTAATTAGTGTTCGGGACTCAGTCTTCAATCTTCTCAGACTTTAAGTCGAGACTGTGAGTATTTGTTAAACAGCTTTTCTCTTGGGTAAAGGTGAGATTTGGGTATAAAGAGTTCCCTGTTACCTGAGTCAGGTGGTTAAGGCGTTGGGCTACAGTTTCGAAAAGGTCCCGGGTTCAAATCTCAACGCCACCAAGTTGAGCGTGGCCCTTAGCCTTCAACTATCTGTTCAACACTAAGGCTCTCTTTAGGTTCTTAGGAGGGTGGTGTAGTGGTTAGCACTGCCGCCTTGCGCCTCAAGGGTCCAGGTTCGATTCCCGCCTCTGTTTGCTCAGTCCAAAGACATGCAGGTTCGGTTATTTGGCTGTTCCCGAATTGCCCATAGTGTGTGTGTGTGTGTGCCCTGTGATGAATTGGCAAATCCAGCGTGTGCCCTAAGTCTCCTTGGATAGGATGCTGTTACCTCATACAGTACTCTTACACGATTACTCAGGTTTCATGCCCCAGGGTTCCCTCTTATCCATGTTAACTTCCGGCACCACTCTTTATTAACACCATCATAGCAAGACCTGCTGGAGTCCCCACGTGCACTCTGTTTCTGAGTGCGTACCTTTTTAAACCTATTATACAAGACCGTACTGTACCTAACCATTTGCTCTCTCTCTCTCTCTTTCAGTCGAGCTTCTTATGTACTCCAGCTGTCTGATGTGATGCTTGATGTCTCTCAGCCTCCAGACCTGCCTGATGACCTACTTCTGCACTTGGAACTTCTGCATTTCTGTGATTTACTGTCTGCTCACGGATAACTTAAAGACTTGCACTTCTGAAGAAAAAAAAAGTCCCATGCTGCTTTGTGATAATGTCCACTGGTGTACAATAAAACAAATGCAACGAATCATTATAATTTACTGATGCGATTTGAAGATTAAAGAGTCATCATATGAGTAAGGGGAGTTGAGGAACTAACTTGAGGTAGATACTGTAAGTAACTCATTTTTACAGGTGTCAAGCAACTTACCTATTGAGCTCCTCAAACACAGACACACACACACACACACACACACACATACACATTTTCATCATTTTCTCTTTTTTTTTGGATTTTTCCCCGATTTTCTCCCTAATTTAGTCGTGTCCAATTCCTCCCCGTCACTAGGGGGCGCTCCCACATTAAGGCTACTACTACCACTCAGCCGGGAGGGCCGAAGACTATCACGTGTTTCCTCCGAACCACGTGACGCCAGCCGACCGCATCTTTTCGAACCGCTCGCTCGCGCACCGTTGGGGGCGGAGTAACACACTCGGAGGACAGCGCTATCCGCTCCCTCCGTTGCGCGAGCTCACATTTTCAAACAAATTCCCTCAACCCAAACAGTAAAAAACCACTGGACACACTGGATATGATATAATAATAAAGTCTTTCTTTGACATTATGGGCTTCTATATACACTGTATGGACAAAAGTATTTGGTCTATGATGTTGTATCCAAATACATAGTTTTCAGTATAGAGTTTATCCCCTTTGTGCAGCTATAACAGCTTCCAGAAGGCTGTCCAAAATATTTTGGAGTGTTCCTGTGGGAATTCGTGCCCATTCATTCTGTAGCGCGTTTATGAGGTCATGCACTGATGTTGGACGAGAAGCCCTGGCTCACAACCTCGGCTCGTCAAGTTCTTACGTTCCATCTACGACATTTGGCAGACACCATCGCGTCTTTATCTCTTCTTTTATCTGAGGGTTGAAGGCCTTGCACAAGGGCCCAGTTTTATGGCAACTTTGGTGCACTCGGGTTTGAGCCTAGGACCTTCCAATCAGTAGTCCAATAAAAAAATAGAAAAGGGCCTTCCACGAACTGTTGCCACAAAGTTGAAAGCATAGCATTGTCCAAGATGTCTTGGTATGCTGAAGCATTAACATTGCCCTTCACTAGGGATAAGAAAACTCCTGAATTTAATAATTAACACGTTTGGCCAAATACATTTGTCCATAAAGAGTATCTTATCTGAATACAGCTTGACAAAAAATATATAATAATAATAATAATAATAATAATAATAATAATAATATCTTGTTTCTGTACAAAATCTGTGCTTTTTAATCTCAACACGGCTAAATATGATTCATACAACATCTGCATGAATTCATGGCTCATTAACTGCACTCTATAWGGAGTCTTAGGAAACAGTAGGCGTGGTTAAAAGGAGGTTCAGGAAATTCTCTGAAGAGCAAGTGCTCCCTCTAGTGGACAAGAACAGGAACAGACCAGGTTCATATTGAATAGTCCTTGTGCCAGGAGGTGGTGATGTCTGTATGTGAGTGTACCTCTTCTTGGTCCAGCATGTAGAACTGGTCTCCGTCTCGGACGCGGAGCGGGCGGCTCCAGCCGGGGGAGTCGTGGGCATGGCCATTCAGAGGAGTGTGAGGCCGGGAACACGGAGACACACACCTTCCATCTGCGAAGAGGATGCAAAGAAAGAAAGAAGGAAAGAAAGAAAGGGATGCAGAAAGAATTTAAACCAACCATGCGCTAGTCAGTATATTCCATAATGTTAAACACTAATAAAGAGAAATGTGAAACATACAGAACAGTAATGGCTTTCGGAAAGAAGATTTTTGACAGCATAATGCTGTTTAAACATATCTTATGATGTTTGTGACATTTTCACCTGATACTATTGAAACCAACACTTTAATTTCACTTTAAATTATTATTATTATTATTATTATTATTATTATTATTATTATGATTAATTTATTCATCATCTAAACTGTTTACAGGGCACACACACACACCTTCACACACTACAGGCAATTTGGAACACCGATTAGCCTAATCTCTTTGAAAGTCTTTGGACTGTGAGAGGAAACAAACCAAGCAGCATGCAAACTCAATGCACATTAACCCGAGGTGGGAATCGAACCCCGACCCTGCAGGTGCAAGGTGACAGCAATAAACTCTAAGCCACTGTGCAACACTATTACTGTATTATTATTATTATTATTATTATTATTATTAATGCTTCAAAATATAGAACGTTTCAAGAGGCTGAGCATTTACACAATAATGATGTTTGAGTTCGCTAGCTGAAACAGTGGGACCTACTTAAAAAAAAAAAAAAAAAATTAAAAAGTGTGGTATTTTTTGCACAGATCGTATCGTCCAATCAGCAGCTTGTTACTGTGAGTAAAGCAGAGACTTGGCCGGTGACGTAAAAGTACCGAGGAAGCCTGCAAGACTCTCAGTAAAGGCGTACTGTAACAGAACTTTGTATGATATCCATATCATGTCATCGTTTCGCCAGTTCCTACTGGATACATAAATCCCTGGGTTTATAATCTATACTGCAGCTCATACGGAGTTATTTTTAGGTAAAGAAAGATTGAAGATGTTACACACACACACACACACACTGAGGCGAGGAATTTAAAACCCATTCTGACATTGCTTTTGTGTCCTGCTCGCCCCCACAGCAAGCAAGAGAGCGAGAGATAGCGAGAGGGAGAGGGAGAAAGAGGAAGATGGGTTATAGCCCAAGAGATGTCACTTCCGTGACGCCCACTCGGTTTCACACGCTCACACACCTACAGCCAGTCGCCATGGCAACTCAACACGGAACAGACCGAAAAACCACCGAATAAGAGAGAGCGAGAGAGGCAGAGGGAGTAGGAGAACGAGAAGTACTGGGCAACGAAGGGATGAGAGGGGAGGCAGAGAAAAAGAGAGGGAGAGAGAAAGAAAGATTTCGGGATGGGAACGAAGTGATGGAAGGAGAAGGAGGGACGACGAGAGAACTATTTTAAAAAATGGAACCAACACTTTGTTCCCATAGCAACCATCGTGGATGTGCAAGAGTGAATAGTCTCCCCACACTCACTCACTCACTCACTCACTCACTCACTCCTCCTCTCTTCATATCTCTCTCTCTCTCTGAATCTAAAGCATATGTAGGTGTAAACGGGGTGGGGGGGGTGATTGGGGGGTTTGGGGCTTGTAACGATATTTTATTAAAGAAAGAACACTGAGYGCATTTTCAGGTCCATGGGACGATAAGACATCCAGCAAGGTTCACTTCCTGTGTTGTCGGGGTTTTTTTTGTCAATGGATTTTGATTTTACTCGCGTGACTGGAACAGAACGCTGTGTGACATCAAAACCCGCGCGTGCTAAAAGCGTAACGCCAATCGTGTTCTCTCGGGCAAGCGAGACTGCACAACTTCCGTCCACTTCCTGATGAGGAGCTGGCAGGCGCACGCCGCTCCGCGGCTACAGCTGGTGCCTAAAGCCGTTCGTGACGAATGAACTTCCAAATGTCTCTGAGCTTCATCCAACGTGTATAGCTCGGCATTCGAACACACAGAGGTCTAGTCATGCTTGCCTCAAAAATAGCTGCCTGGAGGGTGTTACCAGTATGGCATCCAAGTGGGAAGACTTCTCTAAATATATTTCGGGAGCTGATGTGCCTAGAGCCTCTGGAAAGATTCCAGACCCAAGACTATAGGCGTATCTAGCGCAGGCCGGGCGTATATACTGTAAGCATCGGTGTGGGTACGACACCACATATCTGCATTTCACACATGATGCCTGAGGGGATCATGAAAGAATACATCAAGTTAAGCCTTGTGCGAGCTGTAATTAGTTACTGGACTTAGCACTTAGGAGGATGTCTGAGATTCGGGGTTCGAATGAGCGGTGTAATTTACTGTTGAGGATGTAATTTGGAATGGGAAAGCAGCGCAAGAAGATTCCTCTCGCCCCTGCTGCTATGCAGCATATCATGCAACTGTTCCTCTGCATGATGCAGATCCTTCCTGTTAGGCTCACTGTTTTTTTGTTTTTTTTTCTCTCTCTTTCTTTCTCAGATCCTGCTCTGGCACTGTCTTAGCCATGTTCCCTGATGTAATTTGTTAGATTTTTTCATGAAAACACAATCACCAGTAGATATGTCCTAAATGGCGCATTTAAGTAAAATACAGTAAGTCCCCAGGATATGGACGTTCAGATTACGAACTTACAAACATGCGTTCAATCATGCACGTTCAATCGCGGAAGCTAGATCACATGTCCGGTATACATTGTCTCACGTGGGTACACTGCAAGTGCAGTACAACCCCAGGATGTCCGGAAGCAAGCGTACTGTAAAAGCAGCCATGAAACTGGTACYGCTAAGAAGCGCCGAGCAATAATGATGGAGACAAGAGTGAAAATAATTGAGGGAATGGAGCGAGGTGAAAAGATGGCAGACGTTGCTCGTTCTTTTAACTTGAATCGATTTCAATTCAATAAAGTACACAGTACTTTAATATATACTGTGTATAGCCAATTGTGTCAGTATCCTCGTACCTAGACTGTGTTTATTGGACTTACAAACAAACTGGACTTACGAACGAAATTCGTTCATATGTTGAGGACTTACAGTATATGATATCCTCGTACCTAGACTGTGTTTATTGGACTTACAAACAAACTGGACTTACGAACGAAATTCGTTCATATGTTGAGGACTTACAGTATATGATAATCGTGCGCAATATTACATAAGCAAGAATACTGTTGTACTGGATGCCATAAAAAAATACAATAAGCAATTCTTTTTTGTTGTTGTTGCAATGTGCGTTTATGATATAAATAATTGTGTTACTTTTCTCTGTATGTGTTCTGTGCCAAAACTTTCTGCTTTCCCTTTGAGACCAAAAGGCTCAAAACCTTTTTTTTTTTTTCTCCAAAAGCTCTCAGATTTTGTCACAAGCCATCTAGTGCTCTCTATGCGTTCCCTTTCATTTATTATTTCTCAAAAGTGCCATCCTTCTGGTCATTCTCGCACAGAGGCCAAATCTGTGAAGAACTAGACTCGCTGTCGATTACCTTTTTTTGCCTGTGTGCTCAGTTAGAAAGGACAGTCTGATCTGTAGTGTGGCATTTTTTTTCTTCCAGTATTGTTATTATGGATCTCACAGTACTCAAGAAGAGGTTCAAAGCTTTGATAAACACTTTATAACTCCTCTCAATATTTTCCCCCATAACCACTTTATTGTGAAGCTTCGCAACCAGCACCATGGATTAACGGTTTTGGAGTCTGTAGGTGCATGTACATGGACCCTGACATCCCACTAATAATGAGAATGATACAAATGCACCATGGGAAACAGGGTAATGTACTGTATTAAGAGGTAATGTCGCCACCTGCTGGCTATTACATGCAGTTGTGTGACTTGCCTTCCCAATGATGTAGCAGGTGTTTGAAATCGGATGTGGGGGATAGTCTTAGACAGCGCGTTTATAAAAAAAACTAGCACGTTTATAGTTTGGAAGCAGAAAGAGAGAGACTTCTACTTTTACTTGAGTAATGCTTTAATTGGGATATCGCTATTTTACTCAAGTAAACGATTTATGTTCTCTGCCCAAGAGAACCATTCTGGTAAACTATCTCCAGCGGCACAGTGGCTTAGCGGATTCGGTTCCTGCCATGGTCATGTGTGCATGGAGTTTGCATGTTCTCCTTCGTGCTTGGTGGGTTTCCTCTGGGAACTCTGGTTTCCTCCCACAGTCCAAAGACATGCAGGTTAGGTTAATTGGTGTGGCCAAATTGTCCGTAGTGTGTGAGTATGTGTATGCAATGCATTGTGTGAACCCTGTGTTGGTTTGGCACCCCGTCCAGGGTATACAGTACCCTGTCTTGTGGGATAGGCTCTAATCATGTATACAGGATAAAGCATTATAGAAGATGACTGAGTAAGTAAAACTTGCTTGAGTGACCATCAAGTCTAGTACCACTGTATGGAAGTTTGACATAACATGATAAAAATTAACTGTAAATACACTTAAACGTACTTTAAGCCAAATGTTTAATCTATAAATAGTCAAGAACATAAGGCTCAGCACTTATACTTAAAACCAACTGTGAGCAAGGCTTTGCATTCTTGACCAAGTGCTTTACATATTCTGCGTTGAAGACTGGAAATATAAAAACAAACAAAATTGGGCTATCTAGAACTCATAGGAGGTTGCCCTCTGGTGGTGTGGTGGAGAATTATCCAGGACAGATGAGACGATTTGCATACAACATGCAGGCTCCTCCCCTTCTGCTATATACATCTACTGGGCACGATCGATGGCCATCTAAAGCATATGTTATGCTTTAATTGACTTCAGTAGTCCTTAGGTGTTAACAGTACACTACATTTTAAGGAACTTGTACTGGCTATTATTTTAAGGATACGGTGTACTGTAGTATATTTTTTATTTGCAGGGTCACATCCACCCACATTTCATACAGTACATGTACTGTGAGTGATCTTAGCATTCTGGTTTGTAGGACAAAGTGAAATATGTGTATAAATATTTATACTGTATGCATTAAATCCCCTTTTTGTGTGGCCTGTTTTTGCTGATTTGCTGAGCTGGTTCGAGGCCTGCATGTACAGTCTCGTGGTTTTGGGGGGCAGTAGTAGCTCAGGGGGTAATTAAATACTCGTTCTACTCTCTAGTCATGAAATCAAGTGGTTGATATTATTGTTCAGTGCTGCACTTGTGCATGACCTGAAAATTGTTTTCGATTTAAGCGCTCCAAAATCTAGATCATATCTGTTAATGAAATCCTCAGGGGGTTAAGGCTCTGGGTTACAGATCAGATGGTCAGCAGTTCACGCCCCAGCTCTGCCAAGCTGACAATATTGAGCCCTTGAGCAAAGTCCTTAACGCTGTGTATATACTGTATATACACACAGTGTATATATAAAGTATCAAGACAGACCTGTCTACTTAGCATGGTACTGTTAGTTGCCATATTGTCTGTGAAGCTGTGAAGTTAGGGCTGGTGATATGATCATTACAACTCCAGCTATTTTATCGTACAGTATATGACTGTGTTTGCTCTTTAGTTAAAATGGACTGTTGATAGTGAGTGAGTGTGTGAGTGTGGTGCCTTATGATAGGTCGGTACCCTGTCCAGGGTGTACCCCACTTTGTGCCCCGAGTCCCATGGGATAGGCTCCAGGCCTACAGGATATACAGATATAGAGAATGAATGTGAGAGATAGAGAGAGTTGCATCTGTGGCCATGCAGAAGAAGGAAGTAGACATGATGCTAGTTGTTGGTTTATGTATAGTATAGATGTAAAACCTTTCCTTGTTTACAATAATACAGAAATATGAAACAGATTTTTATGCTCCACACGGATCTTAACAAGTAATTATAAAATCAAAAGTGAACAACAGACATACAGTGGTACCTGTATGAACTTACAAATTAAGAACTGAAATTCTTTAGGAAATTTGTCTCGGCATACAGAGCATTTTCGGCATGCGAACGAACAAACCGCGGTGAACCAAACACCGTCCGGGAGCCGTTCAAAACTTGTTTGCGTCGGTGAAAAGCCAAGCAAAGCAAGTTTCAATTTTGTTTTTTTTATATCTTGTGTAAGATTCGAATGTTCGAATGTTAGCAAAGACAGAAGCAAGGAGAAAAAGGAGCAACTTTCAGTTTTTAAAGCAGCCGGTGCAAAGAGGAATCATAAATTAAGGTTAAGTGAGGTTTAATGTCTATTTATTTCAGATTTGACTTCATTTACATAAATGTTTTGTTTGTTTTTATAAGCAAAAAATATGATTATAGTGTTGAAAATTGTTGGTTGGAACGGATTACCTGCATTTACATTATTTCCTATGGGAAAATGCGTTCCACAACACAAACTTTCCCCTTAAGAAGTCACCCCTGGAATGGATTAAATTCGAATGCCGAGGTATCACATGGCCCAGAACCTCCACAAGCAAGATAGATTTTCCAAGCAAGAAAGAGGCAAGCTAGATAATCCAGTTGTTTCCAACCTGCTCTAGAAAGTGCTTTTGAGTGTGATTAGAGCGCTGCTGATCACACTCGCTACTTGTTAAGTGTCACATTTGGAAATCCTCGGCAGAGCAGAGGTGTACTGTATATACATGCAGATATAGGTCAAGAGATTCACTTGATGTTCACATCAAAAAAGAGAAAATGGTAACACTGACTGACCATGCACACAATCAATAGTTGATTGGGAATGATTTTTCTTGGTACCTTGGGCTGGGCTCTGGTTTGAGTATTTGTGAAACTGATATTCCCTTGGGATTCTCACATTTACAACCATCTCGAGAGTTTACACCCAATGATCCAAAGAACAGGAAAGATCCGGTGAGGATCAGTGGAAAGAAACTGTGAGCACTTTTGAGAGGAGAATGGCCAGATTGGATTGAGCTGCCAGGAAGGCGATTATAACTCAAACACCCATTCTTTACAATGGAACTTATACTACATCAAAGCTTGAGGCACCTCTGCTACAAAAGTAGATAAACACACTGCGTTCTAGTTCCGACACCATAAAAACAAGAATCAGAGGCATTTTGGTTATTTCCCAATATGTTACTGGGAAAACATGCTCTCATGAGTGTCAGTTTCCGATGTATATTACAGATTCAGAATTTTGCATCAACAGGATTCCATGGACCCAACCTGTGCCATGTCAAAAGTCCTCTCTGCTGGTGGTGTAATGGTGTGGAGAATATTTTCTGGTCCTCTTTAATAACAATTGAGCTTGAATGCTGTACCATTACTAAACACATGTGCTAAACACATGGACTGCATTTTGGCCAGAACTTTATCTTCATATAATGGTTACTTCCAGCATGATCGTCCATCTGACGATGTCCCCGAATGGATCTGGAATCAATGTGTGTTTAATGGCCTCCCAAGTTACCAGATCTGTATCCAATAGGACACCTGATATATGCTCAGACATAATGAATGTACAGCTGAGAAATCTGCAGTGTGATGTAATTGTCTACACGCTCCAGGATGTTAAGGAAAGGTTTCCAACATCTTAGCTTTGAGGCTTTGAGGAATTAAATGAGGTCCTATCCAGGAATACTATACAGTGGCGTGTAATGATTTGTACCACTGCACCATACGAAACAACATGTTTTAAAAATGTACTGCAATTGATGCTCATATCATACATAAATACAAAAGACCTACCAGGTATTGCATGTTATTTATAAGACTGTAATGCACATTAGTGTACATGTTCATGTTATGGCACAGATCAGACTGGGGAACATTTTGCCAATCACATCTTACTGTACATCTTCACATTTAGAGGAAACCTCGAACCTATTACAAACATTTTAACACTGAGCTAACAGTTTTGAGCCTCGTAGTGTAAAAAAAAAAAGCTTAATGTAGTCTTGAGAAATAGTTCAACAGGTTTCTGCAATTACTTTTCTTGGCCCTCATTTTCAGCCCAGTCCCTGTACCTGAGCAGTTTCAGAGGAATGTTTTTGCTTGTTAATCCACACAGTGACCTATGAATCATTCACGCATAAAAAAAATAAATTAAAAAAACATCTAACTGAAGGCATGAACCAGCGAGAAACAGGTGCAGGCGATAAACAGATGATCAGGCTGTGATTAGTATCCTGCTGATGCTGAATGCTGAGTGGCTGGAACAGACGAGAGGGGAAATGAGGTCGCTGCTGAGACTGTTACATAAACAACCGGTTTTAAAACCTTATCTTTAGGCACTTTTTGCAGCCTGTCCTTTCTTTTAATTGACATCATTATTTTAACTTAATATGAAAATGAATGAGGAGAAGGAGGCTCAAGACTTTTATAGCATTTGGCCGACAGCCTTATCCAGAGGGACWTACATTTGAATCTTGTTGTACATCTGGGCAGGTGAGGGTTAAGGGTCTTGCTCAACAACCTGACAGTAGCAACTTAATGGTTGGGGGATTCAAACCTGGAAACTTCAGGACTATAGGCCAATGCCTTAACCACTGAACAACTCAGACAATAGATTTTGCAAATGAAAAAATTCATGGCTATTAAACACTAATATGGTTATCGGATTTATTACACAATGGTTTACGTCTGGTTTATGTTCAATAGTAGTTTTCCCTGTAGCTCAAATCACAGGTTTATACCTTATACAGGTTTGTGACTCATTCCTATAGACATGCATAATCAAAAACTAACAGCATGACACACTGATTAAAATGCAGCTATTTAGAAAAAAAATAAAAATCTGTTTGTTGAAAGTTGAAGCTTTCCTTAAGAAGGAGTCTCCAGTGTCAGTGCTCTGTAATGGTCAGTAAGTTTACAACCTACAGGAAAGGCTACAGGACCGAGAACTACCGTATGCGAGGGAATTGACCGTTTATAGTTGCTAAGTCATATTTTCCAAATTGGCATTTAACATTATTATGTGTAATAAACAGATATGTTTGGTATAAATATGTTTTTTTTAATAAATATAACTAATCATTTTTATTTCATTTGAAATTAAAGGAATAGAAGAAATCAGGGCATACTGGGTCACCCTGTCAATGATTCTTTTCTTTATANTATATATATATATATATATATAACAGCACAACCACAAGACGTTTACCTTACGCATTAAAATCATTCCTGTCAATGTCTCTCTGGTGTCACTTCTCTGCCAGACATATGACTAAGCAATGCGTTAGTCAGTCAGTTCGGACAGAATAATCTGATTGGAATGAGAGGCATTCCACGAGTGACGATATAGAGCATAACAGCACCGGGATGTTTAACTACAGCATATGTAAGGTCACTGGTGTTCTACAATTGTTACACTTCCAGGCCCCAGTATGGGTGAATGTAGCGCGGTAAAGTCTGCAGTACTGAGGAGAGAGCAGCTGCCTGCCAAAACCCACATTCAAAAAAAATCACAGACACGCATTCAGCAAGAACATACTGTACATGTAATAATGGTATGTCATCTTCATCAACACACTGTCTTCTTACTGTAACGGCTTCTAACTTGTTCCAAATCACTCTGTAACCCCTGATCAAGGCCACTACTTGGTGTGTGGAATAAGGGATCATACACCCTACTGTACATAGAGCTTAAGCTTTCCATTTTACATTATGTGAGATTCAACTCCAGAACGAGAAAGTTACCATAGCTGATACGTCCTAATTCTGAATATGTAGACAAAATATAAAAAGCAACTTATAAGATTGATAGAAATTTCCACCAAATTCAAATTTTATTTGTCACATACACAGCAGGATATGCAGTGAATTACCTTAAAAAATATTATCAGTAGAAAATAAATATGGAATAAAATAAGGAAGAAAAATATAGAAAAACTTTAGTTATGAGGATAAAAAAAATAAAAAATATAAGAAAAAGTTCTGCACAAATATAGAAAACATAGAAAACTTCAGGGTTCTCCGCTAATTGTATACTTTGTAAAATATTTTCAAATATAGCATTTTATTTATTTTAATTTTTTAGCAATATAGCAAATATAGCAAATTTTTTTTTATTATATTTTCATTGGTCTTGTTAGCGCACACTGGAAACGTATGTGAATGTCTACAAATGGCTAAAATGTGAATTTTAAATTTTGCATAATACTGTAGGCTCCCTTTCAGATTGGACGTTTAAAAAATTATGTATAAATGTATTACCTAATATCTGCCTTTTTTTTTTTTTTTTTTTTTGCAGAAGGGTGTCTGTTTGCCCCATCTTTTTTCTTTTTGCTTGCGTAATTTAAGAGGGTTTTTTTTATACCTCCTCTCCATATTTAGCCCAGGCTATTTCCATACACTTAGTCGTAGGTTAGATGCATGTCACATTTCATACAGGATTGCAGGCCAGGTCTTGCCAGCTCGATCGCTTTGCTAGGTAACTCTAATAATTGCATGTCTATGGCTTAGAGTGACCCTGAGCAGGATAGTGTCTACTCAAGGGTGTGTGTGTGTGTACAATGCTGTAATGTGCTAATTTGACTCTGCGTGTTAGACTAAGGAGCAAAAAACACGTCTGAGTCAGCAACCATAATCCTACTGAGAGCTGGATCTCATCAGTGTCAGCGATGTCGCGCAGTTTTCAGTGTTATCGCCTCTTCACCCAGTGTATCTCGGGTAGTTCATGATTTAATTTTTTTAATACTGTCAGGTTCAATTTCATGTCCCAGGTCATAGTCTAAATGTTTCCTCAACAGACGTAACAGTGGTGCTTAATGTCCATTTTAGTTACCACCCTGAAGACGGTATTTGGACTGTAGACCTCTAAATCAGTAGCGTTTCTACTGAGAGTGCTGCTATGTTCATTTTATCCCCTAAAAAAAGATTGCCTCGGAGGGCGGTTAGGTAAGAAATAGCATCTATTTATATGAGAGTCTCTTGAAAAAAGAAAAAAGAAAGAAAGAAAGAAAGAAAAGAAAAGAAAGAAAGCTGATGTAAAGATTTTGGGATCGATCCAAACCAATTTCATTATAAAGGTTATGTAGATAAAGTGAATTCACTAGAGTGTGCATTTTCCCCCTTTTTTTTGCGTTAAAATATTAAGATTTAAATGAAATGTTAATCCGCAAAGTGATTCTTGGCATTCGGTATATAGGTCACCAGATGCAGCTAGCAAAGGAGCTAGAGGTGCTGGAAGACGTCTTAAGGTTTTCATTACTTTTAAGTACGTCTTTCAGCTGCTGTCGTCGAGGAGCCGCCACAATGGACCTTCCAATCCAGATGCCCTTCCTGACGCAACCCTCCCATTGTATCCGGGCTTGGGACCGGCACAGCATCCAGTGGAATTTGGCATTGGCTCGGAATCGAACCCGGGTCTTCCGCATGGATGAGATATATCTTATAAATTATAAAGGGGTGATTCCATGGAAAGGTCATCCTTGCCACGGAAAGATAAATCTAAAAGCGCGATGGGAGAAAAACATACTTTTAAATTGCTCACTAAAGTCTATATTTAACCACTATAATTTAATTTTTTTTCGTGAAATTGTAATCCTTTATCTACGTAATATGCAGGCTGCTCGCTGTATGTAAGACTATCAAATACACCGAGCAGCATATTTTACTTAAAGTCATCAATACTGCTATGGTTAGAGGGGATTTTTATTCCTTTATTCTTATCTTTTTCTATGCATAGTGTGTCCTAATTGCTTCCTAACCTTTCATGCTGACCCAAATGACAGCGAGGTGTTTAAAATTCCTACTGCTCATACCTGCACCACACACACACACACACACACACACATTTGAGTGTAAATGCTGAGATTCAGCTACATAATATCTGCTCAGCGGTGGTCCTTTGCTGGCCTCATTCCACAGAACAACAGGGTAATGGATGGCTGATGCATTGTGCACAGAAACCTAGGAGCAATGTGTTAGCTGTCTTTATACATCCAATGCTTACAGAAATGTCAGCTGAAAAATGTTATGCCCTCTATAAGACATGATATATATACAATGGAACCTCGGATTGCGAGTAACATGGTTTACGAGTGTTCCGCAAACCGAGCAAAGATTTTTAATCATTGTTTATTCAGAACCCGAGCAAGAATTAGTTGACGAGGGCCGAGTATCATGTATCACACATGCGACTCTTATTTTGACACCGAGTGTCATTCTCTCACCTTCAGTTGTTAAGTTGTTGTGAAACCTAGGTGATTCTGTTAGTATGCGCTCATGCCAGTCTCGCTTTTTTCCATTAAAACCGTGTTTCCGCTGTGTTTATGCGTTTGTTGTGAAACTTAAAAAGTGAGTCTGTTAATATACGCCGCGAGTCTGTTAATATTTCTTTTTTTCCTGTTAAAACGGTGTGTCCGTTGTGTGTGTGTGAGGAGGAGTGTTACTGTGTAAAACGAGGCGAGGGAAGGGTCTAATTCCACACACACACACACACACACACACACACACACACACACGGAGCCTGCGCGCACCAACGGAAACAGTTATCTGTCAGAATCTATTTGTATTTTTTTAAAGGTAAAGTGCAGATTAATTTGTTTTATTTTCATTTTATAGATTGTATTAATTATTTTAATGTATTTATTTTTGGGGGCTGTGGAACGAATAATTTGAGTTTTCATTATTTCTTGTGGGAAATAATGATTTGGTTTACGAGAACACAAGCCCACTTCCGGAACGAATTATGCTCATAATCCAAGGTTCCACTATATA
>QMIH01000257.1:528853-557395 GCA_003987875.1 Clarias batrachus | reverse complement strand
AGCATGTGTGTAGTGTGTGACTCTTGTCTGTGAGCATGTGTGTAGTGTGTGACTTTTTTCTGTGAGCACTAGTGTAGTGTGTGACCCTGTTCTGTGAGCATGAGTGTAGTTTGTTACTCTTGTCTGTGAGCACTAGTGTAGTGTGTGACCCTTGTCTGTGAGCACGAGTGTAGTGTGTGACCCTTTTCTGTGAGCACGAGTGTAGTGTGTGACCCTTTTCTGTGAGCACGAGTGTAGTGTGTGACCCTTTTCTGTGAGCACGAGTGTAGTGTGTGACCCTGTTCTGTACGCACTAGTGTAGATTGTGACCCTGTTCTGTACGCACTAGTGTGTGACTCTTGTCTGTGAGTGAGTGTATATTGTGAGAATTTGAGACATACATAATGTGACATACACTTAGCATTAGTTACTTTAAATGCATGTATTTGCCCAATATGGGTTCAGCAACATCTTAATAGATTGGTAATGTACTCATGCATAAATGTTCACTATTAGTTAAATGCTGTGTTGAGAGCACATCAGGGAACAAGCTTACAACATACTGGGCTCTTTTTTTTTCTTAACCCCTATTAATAAGCACAAGCTGATTTTCAATTACACCACAACATATGCTGCTCAGTAATCTGTGTCTCATCTGCATTCATATTTCCGTATTAGAGAAAGGATCACACTTTAAAAAAAAAAAAACAACATTTCAGAGCGTGTCTGATTTTGTGTGAAAGACAATGAGGTTCTGTAGCGAGTGAGTTTGTGCCAAGTCCATCCTTCCATTTTAGGAATTGCTTTCAAGTGCAGTGATCATTAGTGCTGCTGATGTTCAAACTCATCTAGCACCAATTTACAGCAACAAATGAGCTAAAGATCCTGTGGGTGTCAGTTTGAGGTTTCTGAGTGCTTACTCGTTCCTGTTTCGGCCTGTAAATAAAACACTTCTGCGTTCTTCACATTTAAAAAACAAAGGCCATTTTTAAGCAGATGAATTATCTATGATGTTGAGTGTTATAACTCCAATACAATTCATAAAACCTACCTAAACCTTTCTAACAGTTTATCAGGGAATTGTTTTTATTCAATTATTTAATAGTGTTTTAAAAGTGTACTTATATGGTTATAAAAAAATTTCCTATAATTAATGATCTATTTTTTTCTTTCATATGTTATAATTTTTACCTTTTCTTGCATTTCCTTTCTTTTTTTTTTTTTCACTCCCAGAAGGGTTGCAAAATAGTAGTAATAATGGTAGTAGACTGGGGTCAGAGCACAGGGGCAGTCATTACACAGCTCCCCTGTAGCAGACAGGGTTAAGGGCCTTGCTCAAGGGCCCAACAGCGGTAACCTGGCAGAGCTGGGGTTCGAAATTGAGACCTTCCGATAAGTAACCCCGAGCTTTAACACACTGAACCACCTAGTTAAATAAGTTAGGAAAGCAAACCTGCCGTTAGATTACAGCTCTAATAGATGCAAAACAAACCTTATCGATTAATAACGTTTAAATCAGACAAATAAACATGCTTCGCAATAAATTGGTTCAATTCAATTTTATTTAATTTTTTATTTACTGTCATTTTAATTGACATTGTAGCAAAGCAGCTTTACACAATCAAAAGAAGGTTAACTATTAATACTTAATATCTCTAGCCCTCACATTTAAAATTGACTAAACAAATCCATAATCCATGTAACTGTATATACATATTGCTAACACATACAGAATATGTCCAAAGTTTATTGTTCTTGCTTTCTTTTTATTTCATTCTCTGTTTCTCTGTCTTATAAGAGACATTAATAGTCCACCAAATTTATATACTGTACAGAGTCAGCCGAAATTATTTATACACACGTCAGGAAAAGAAACATTTCTAAAAATATTTTAATACAAAATGTATTACTGTACATTATATATTAATATATATGATAATATTCTGATCATAATATGATAATATTATTAATATTATATACACATCATACTATTCTTCTTTTCCTGAAGTTTTTTTTTTTGGCTGACTATTTCTATTTTTCCCATTTTACAATTTGGCTTTTTACAGTATCTTCCCCTCTTAGTTGTAGCTTTGGTAGTTTTTAAAATGCTTTCGATTTATAACTTTACACAGTACAGGTATATCGATTTTTTTTAACGCAGCCCTTATTGTTCCCGGAAGAGGGTAGGGGTCATGTTCTGGGTGTTATTGCGGCTGATGTTGATGCCGTGGGCATAAGAAGGGCAGGCATAAGCGCAGAGGGGTTGATAAAGAGTCCTTTTATTACCCACAAAAATAATAAAGAACATAACCAAACAAAGAAACCAAAACACAGGCTCTTCTGCAAAACACAAAACAAACTTGGAGCTAAAATGAACTAGGGACGAGACAGACTAAGAGCTACAGTAAGCAAGTTAGTAGTTAAACAGACTAGTGTCTAAACATACAAGAGAGGAGACACACAAAAGGCTAATCCTCCTAGCGGCTAATCCTACTAGGGGCTAACCATGCTAGAGGCTAAGCTTACACTAAGAGACACAGAGACAAGGAGACATACGGACAACAACAGTAACTAAACAAACTAGGGTCTTACACAGACATTGGGAAACACAGAACAGTACTTACACTAACAACTCCACAACACTAAAGCACAATTAACATAAATATAACAAAACTAGAGCCTACTTAATACAGAGGTTAAGAAACATAGCTTAAACCAAAACAAACTAAAACAAACCGAAACAAATGCCCACATGACCAAACCAATGCTCGATCCAGTTTCCCAGAACAAACAGCATTTTATAACGTATCTAATGAACTACCTCGCTGAATTAAAAATGCTACATTTTTTGAAACATTTTTCTTCTGCTGAACGAAATGATGCAATCCCCTTGATTATGGTAACTATAGAATTATATAAAATGGCACATTCCAGATCACAGCATGATACGATTAGATTGTCGAGCGTTCAGCTTGCTAAGACTGCCGACATATTCACACTGCGGTGTATCTAAATACAATTTAACACAAAGCTTCAGCCATCACGGGACTGCAAACCCACAGCGGGTCTCTCTCAGACACAGATAGGGCACTGCCGCTATTCTATACTTCTCAGCGTTGTGTAACTCCGTAATCCATTTCCTGTATAAATAGCAACACTAACATTATTTTCAGCATAGGGTAACAGCCGAAGAGTTCGATACTGTATCTAAGACTATTAAAAGTTAATGAACTCATGCAAACGATGTGCTACCAGAGGGATGAAATATGAGCCGCACATTAGATCAGTCTTCTGGAAGGGTTGTTCTTGGCAGCGCATTTCACTGTGAAAAATAAACGACATTACTTTTATGTGCCCTAAAGCCATTAACATAATGGAAAACAATACAAATATTATTTAATACAGTCTGTGTATTAGAATACCTGGACACGCTTAGACAGGCTGTTGAGTGTAGAAGAACGACGGCTTAGATCGTGTTATCCCGTCATCAAATCAGACTGAAAAACATCACGACGGTAAAAAAACTAATAATCTAGACTAGAAGTGAACATTTTTGAATGGGAAAACTTGAATTAAGGTTCCATTCAGAACCTCATGAGACAAGCAAAGCGCGCAGTACGGCAAACCTCCGCTAATCCCTTAATCACGTAAAATAATGACCACTGCGTGTCGTGAATATTATTTATATCAGGGGTTATTAACACCGTTCCTGCGGACCTGCACAGATTAAACTCTTCCCCGTCGCTCGCACACCTGCTCCGACTGATCAGTCAATAATGAAGTCACGAGTCGGAGCAGAGAACGCTTCACGCTGCTAAGAGCTGGACGTCTTCATGAATGGGGTTCATGTCAATAATATACAGCAACACACTATTGATATACACTACAGCACCTCCATGTATACTGTATATGCCATAGGGAAAGAAACAATTAGACAGCCATGTTTTCTCACAAACTTATTATGCGAGGTGTAAATCTTTAGGAATTGTAATAACTTTGTGATAAATGGGTTAAGTTTGAGGGATTATTACATTAAAAGCTGCAGATTTGCATTACATTCGTGCTTTATTGCATTTGTGAGGTGTTATTACTTCAGCGGGTATGACACAAACCATGTTATTTATTGATTCTTTTTTTTTTCTTTCTTTCTTGATGTTAAGAAGATAAAGAACATAATAAAAGAATTCATAAATAATATGTTTGTGTAACACCCACCAAAGTAATAACACCTCACAAATGTAATAATCCCACAAACTTAACAAATTCCTTATTACATTTGTGGGACGTTATTACAGTTTTGAAAGCTGAGGATTTTCCCCTTCCCACAAATCCGTGAAAATGCAAAAGCAACTGCTATTATGTTTGTGGGAATTTTATTACATTTCTGGGATAATTGCATTAAAACCTGCAGATTTGTGGGCAATTATTATGTTGGCGGGTATTACATGGTCTAGGCATTAACATGGTGATAAAGTTACATTAAGGCAACATGAGTGTAACTTTAAATGAATGAAACGTATAACTGGCGGATGATCGCGGGAACTGCAGTTACATTAGAGGAATAATTACTTTATTATTAATCTGAATTACATTTTCCTTGCGGTTGATCATTCTTCTTATAGCGGCATACCTTCAAGTGTTCATCATATCACATAGATCTTATCATATGAGATCTTCAGTCTCATTATGTACAGTCGATCGTACCGTACAGTAGACCGTAAGTACCCGTCGCTGACGGTTAAAGAGTTTGTGGAAATAGTTACAACGTTAAAGCTAAAAATAAACTGATCGGCTTTAATGTAATCAGTGATATTATGATTAGTATTTCAGGTTGAAGCCCACGTACAAATAAAATTTTGTAAGGTTGAGTATCTTACACATTGTCTCCACACTTCTTTCGTCATCAGGAGAGAAGTAGGCCCCGAGTTCGATTCAGGGAGCACGTCCGTAAGTCGAATTTGTTCTTAAGTCCGACAAAGTTAGTCTAATAAGTCTTTGACACGAATATACTGTACAATGCAAGGTATATCAATCCACTTGACTAATTCTCTGTCCCCTTCCACACTTCCATCATGTGGCCAAAAACTATAATCGCTCCTAAGGAAATTTATTTCACATGTCAAATGTAACAGTGTCGTCTCTGCGCATTTAAATCGCAAGCGCTGTTTTGTCTCAGATGGGACTGTTTTCCACTGTATTGGACTGTGAGCTCTGTTTTGTTGAGGATTTAATGAAATTAGGATTATTCACCATCTGTTTTACAGGACAGACATTTTCTATCATCGTGCTGCCAGATGGATTCATTGAAACCGGTGAGGCCGACTCATTTCACTCGTTGTACTGGACTTTTGACATTTTATACATTCACTTACAGATATTTGGAAATATTGTATATTATTGTAAACAATGTTATCTGGTGCACTGCAGTGTCTATTTTTTATACAAGACACGCGAGATACCCCCGTGATTTGTTTGCATCTACAAATTTTTGTAGAATCGCCGTCTGTTCATATCTGTAGAAAATTCCAAACTCGATGTTCGTAAGTTGGGGACTACCTACTGTATGCTGTATATATATATATATACAGCACTATTAGTGTGAAAACTCAAATGCCTTCATGGTATTGTGAATATCTTTGGAAGGTATGCTAGTTTTAAAGAACATTAACTGCCTTGAACAGTCTTCTTTTCTTCCTGCCAAACAATCAGACCAACACTAGCCAGCAATACGTTGCATTTCAGCCCATGTACAGACAATATGTGTAGTAGTTCTTGCTGCAGGAGCACATTTAAGTCTTCACATTGAATCATCAGGTCTGAAACGCTCTGAGCTGCCTCCACCTCCCGAACCTTCGGTATAAATGTTTGCTTCTGCATAGAGGGGTATTTGATACAGTTTGCCCTCTCTTCACAATATATTTATCTACCTACTGATGTAGCATGTGGGATGCATGTTAGTTTTCACCTAGCTGGAGTGAGACCATCCAAAAATAGAAGGGGAGGGGAGTGGGAGGGGGGATGGAGAGGTGTAGAGCCATGGAGAGGTGTAGAGCGCTGACCGGCTGGAACCACGTGTTCCTGATGCTGGTACCGTGTGTCTTAAACTAGAGCTGAGCTGCTTAAGGGAAATTCACAAGCCTGGTGATTATTTGTGAAAGAAACCTAAGTATATTTAAATGCAACATGGAAAGATTCTCAATACGTCGAAACAACAAGAGCTTGTCAGTTCTGTTCTGCGGACGGAGGTTCATTCATTCGCAAACGACGATTTTAATGACTTTTTTTTCCCCATTTGGTGTAATCTATTGTGGAACACAGAGCCTTGCTGTGCAGTAGAACCTATTTACAGAGCCAAAACTAATTTCACAGTGCAATATCGTCTTCCAGAATATTGGACACCTGTGTCTAAATATGCTATAAATAGTCCGGAACATTCCTCTGTACTTTGTGAAGTTATAATCTTTGTGAAGTTCACACTGAACCCTCTGTCTGCATAATCATTATTTTCATGTCGGTTCCTTTTGTGTAATTTTTTTCCCCTTGCTGATTATAGTTACAATCATCCGGTCGATGTGTCAGTTGTCAGTGAGGTAGTCCTTCAAATTCGCATCTTTGCCATGGAATGACACTTCAATGACACTTTTGTCACATGATACCTTATCCAGAGAGCCACCATATGCAGGGACCGAAGTGCACTTGAAGCCCATATGGACTCAATCATATGGAGGTGAGATTAGACACCCCTAACCCATGGAGGTGAGATATCTAACAGAGCCAACCACAAACACACTCTGGCACCACTACAAAGCTACAAAGTTTTAGTTATATACTGTACAATGGTTTGTAATAAAAAAWTTTTTTAAAAGGCATACACTAATTTGTAACACTCATGAAATCATGAAAACTGCATGGCTCCAGGGGTTTGTCAGGTTGAGGAAGGTTACCACCATTCGCCATTTTGAGCCACATTGCTGGCACCGGCATCAGGCCCAATCGTTCCAACGCTAAACCCATCAACTTCAATAATCTCTTCATCGTCTAATTATTAAATGTAACGTCTATGTTACCTCAAGGGTAGCTCAGTGGTTAAGGTGTTGCACTACTCATCAAGAGGTCCCAGGTTTAAACCCCATCACCACTAAGCTGCCAATGTTGGGCCCTTGACACTCAACTGCTCATATGTGTAATGAGATCAAATGTAAGTCGCTCTGTATAAGGCGCCTGCTGTAAATGTGAACATAACTCACAAATGCCCCCTTTGAGTATACAAGTCACCGGTGGAACATTTTTGAATTGAAATTCTTGACGGTTCTTGGTCGCTCAACTCTGTGATGTCACATGCTCTAATCACGTGAACTACACATGAGCTATGAAAGGTACAGTATAAGATGTACAGTATCTAGGACTCCACTATGAACCATGCTGAACGGTCAAGAATTGTCACAATGTACCTACTACACTTCATTACAAAATGTCAGGACCATGTTTTGGATACATGTGACTACGGAAACTAAGAATGCATTTCTGTAATAAACAGCATCATGTGCATGTTTCTGGCACGGTGGCTTAGTGGTTAGCGCTGTCGCCTTGCACCTCCAGGGTCTGGGTTCGATTCTCGACTCTGTGTGCATGAGGTGTGCATGTTCTCCCTTTGCTTGGCTTCCACAGTTCAAAGACCTGCAGATTAGACTACATGGCGTTCCCAAATTGGCAGTAGTGTGGGATGTGTCTGTGTCCTGCAATTAGTATGCACCATATCCAGGGTGTACCCCGCCTCGGTCCCCTGGGATAGACTCCTGGCCCCACCGCAACCCTGAATACGCTGTTTAGTAGTTTAGTGTGTAGGATGGGATTTAATACTTATTAGAACACACTATCGAATAGTTGATTGGATTTAGAAATTAATTTAGTATCTATTATGGCGCACTATTTAGTAGTGTAGTGTGCAAGGTTAGATTTAACAATTTTAACAGATTCACGCTAACACCCCGTATGACAGGTTTTTTATGAGCGGGCCAGTAATGGCAGCTCAAAGCTGTCCACGTCAACACTAAACAAGAAGTTCAGAATATTCTTGAACTTCATTATGAGGATGTACAGTATCAGCCATGTCCTGTACAAAACACTATTATTAAGTTATATAGAATAAATATATAAATATAAATATTATATGGAAACTAATTAAAACCGTGGAAATATACTAATAAAAATAATAACAGTATTGCAGACAACAGGAAACTAAATAAAACGCAACAAAGGCAAGACAAAGAACACATGCAAAAACCTAGGGCTCAGGTAATGCAACTATCCAACAGATGAAACGAGAGCAACTGTGAAACAAAAGACTATGAACCAACAAACAACCAACACCCATGTCACCAATGTCATTAACATTTTAAGCACAAAAACACAAAATCTTAACATCCATCCAGGGGTTCTCCCTGACGTGATGTTTTACGGCCACAATATTTCCACATATATATTTCCACATATATCCATATTCATCCGAGCTGCAATGCACTGTACTGATCTCTCATGAACTTTTTATGGTTTTCTATGATCTTTCTATGAAGCTTCCAAGTGTTAACCATGTTACCATTTTCTATTCTTAACAACATGAATATAAATTGCTTTAAGAACTTTAAGGCACTTCATTTTTTACATTAATGTGTACCTAGAAATGTTCTGTTTAACGTGTTTATTACGAATGGCTACTAAGACAAACACTTGACCAAACCTATAACGCTATATAAGATCCCTATGTTCCTGTTCCGATTTACCGACAAATTCCACTTAACGGCGGACTTGAGGATGGATCTGGATGATGTCATCCTGTTCTGCTGTGTCACATGACCAGGAGCCTAGTAGTACAGTAGTATTACTGTGGAATACAGTTCCTATTCAGCGGTGTGTGACTTTGGCTGCAGGCCAGAACATTGACAAAAGTGCTCCTTTTCTGGAGACCTAAGACCACCCACGCTGTCAGGTTCTTTACAGGTACAAGCAGTGTAAATGTGCCCCCAAAGGTCCAATTATAGGCTTCAGTGATGCTCTGTAATGATATGTCTTTACAATCAGGTAACTAAAGATATAAATTACATACCCTTCAGGGGACCCACCTAGTGAAAAGCATACAGTTTAGTACAAATAGCTGGGTCAAATGTGCTTGAGATTGGGCACACGGGTTACGTCAATAGCGGCGTTATTGTGGGCTGAGTAGGTACATTCGTTGATTTTTTTAAGCGAGTTATATTTTGGGCACAAAATGAAAACATAGAGAACATGCAAATCTCCATACAACCAAACACCCAAAGAAGTTACAGTTGAGGATTTTTAAGTAGCCTGGACTCAACATTATTAAAATTTTACCAGCTTATTCTAATGCTCGTGCAGTTTTTCACCAAAATACAGAGAATATCTGATATTATTATTATTATTATTATTATTATTATTATTATTATTATTATTATATGTTGGTATGTGATGAAAATGTTTGTGACTTCTCTAATTCATGCTGAAGTTGTAAAGGTTGTAAAGAAGGATGTAAAATGCCCGTGGACTTGCCAAATCCTCCACCTGGGGAGCGATCATGTGGGACAAATGGCTCCAGCTGGAGTGTGAAATCTCTGTCTTATAGTATGTTCCAGCCAAGGAAACCACTCGCTGTCACTCAGAGCACAGGTACATTTCTTCACCTCAAGGTTTTGCATCTTTGATATTTTCAGATATACATTTTGACATCGTTTAACCTAAGACACATCCTAAGTAACACACATTTTTATTAACAAACTGTGAAATTGTGTTTAAGAGAGAGGAGGGGGGTGGGGGGGGGCAATAATTACATTTTAGCTCCCTCTTTTAGTGGCAGAGTCAATCTCACAGATTCAATTCATAGTTCCACTTTTGTGATAGAAGTTATTTGGGTTGCTTCTCCAAGGTATATACCCTGATCCACCGTAATATTAAAACCCCTACCTAATATTGTGTCCCCTTTCTGGTGCTAAAGCAGCTCTGAAATATCAAGGCATGGACTCCACAATACCTCTGGAGGTGTGCTGTGGTATCTGTCACCAATATGTGAGATATGAGGAGGGGCCTCAATGGATTGGACTTGGAATGGAATGTCCAGCACATCCTACAGATCATTGATTGGCCTGAGACCTGGGGAATTTGCAGGCCAAGTTAACACTTTGTCATGTTCTTCAAACCATTCCTGAACACGTTTTCAGTGTGATGTGACATCCTGATACAACCTGATATAGCACCCAAAGACACTGGGTGTGTGCATGGAGTTTGCATGTTCACCCCATTCTTGGTGGTTTTCCTCCAGTTTCCTCCCACAGTCCAACGACCTGCAGAATTGGCTAATTGGCATTACCGAATTGCTTGCAGTGAGAGTGTGTGTGCCCTGCGATAGACTGGCACCCTGTCCGAGGTGTACTCCAGGTCTCCTGGGATAGTCTCCAGGCCCTCTGTGACCCTGAATACAGGATAAAGGGGTATGTTCAATGAGTGAATATGTGAGTGAATTCCAGGACCCAAGGTTTGTAAGCAGAACTTTTTCCCAGAGCATCACACCACCTTCTCTGGCTTCCCTTCTTCCCAGATGGACCAAACGGAATAGCCATTACCACTCTCAATCACATTAGTGAACCATGGGTGTCCATGCCCCTGCCACTACAAAATGGGAACACACCACAAGACCTGCTATTTTATATCTATTGGCTGCCGCCCTTATCCAGAGCGACTTACATTTTAATCTCATTATACATATGAGCAGTTGGGGTTAAGGGCCTTGCTCAAGGGCCCAACAGGTACAACTTGGTGGTGGTGGGACTTGAACCTGGGACCTTCCGAACCATAGTCCAATACCTTAACCACTGAGCTACCCCTGACCCTTTCTAGATGCATTGACCCAGTTGTCTAGCCGTCACAATGGCTTACCCATTTTTCCTACTTCCAACACATCAAATTCAAGAGCTGACTGTTGATTTTCTACTTAATACTGTATATCCCAACCCTTAAAATGTGCCAGTAAAGCATACAACTTGCAACATTTATGCAGCTGTTGATGAAGTATGTAATCAATTTAATTAATAACTTTGACTGGGGGCAGGACAGAGATACTGATACTCACAGATACTGAAATACTTGAGACACCAAGATAATCCATACCCAGATACAGAAGGCAGACGGGGCAAAACCAGAAAGTCAAACTAATGCTTTGGAACTTGGAAATGGAACCACCGAAATAAGGAAACAGGGACAACAGCTCGATGATGCACATTAATATGAACCAGCAATAGATAGAAATATGAGAATTTAAATAGACATTCAAATTATTAACTAAAAAGAAACAGCTGAATAACTTTGTGTGACAACACAAGGGGGCCGAGACAAGAGCAGAAGGTGTAAATATTAAATGTCACATCAAATCATAGGGAGGAATCATGAATTTATTAACTAGCCCACCAGGCAACTGAAAGTAATGTGCTTAGCCAAAGACATGTTTTAGTTGCCCTGCTAAATTGGAATCTTAGGGAAGGAAAGAACTAGTTATCAAAAAGCGTTGCACACGATAAAATTTCATTCCAACATCTTTAACTTTGATTACGGTGCACAATGTGGTGGCCGGTTCACTCACTCATCATCTATACTGCTTTATCCTGTATGCAGGGTCACGGGGGGCCTGGAGCCTATCCCAGGAGACTTAGGGAACGAGGCGGGGTACACCATAGACAGGGTTCCAATCCATCCAGGGCACACATACACTCTCATTCACACATTACGGCCAATTTAGGAACGCCAACTAACCTAACCTGTCTTTGTCTAACCTAACATGTCTGTGGACTGTGGGAGGAAACAGGAATACCCGGAGGAAACCCACCAAGCACGGGGAGAAAATGCACCCAGAGATGGGAATCGAACCCGGTGGTGCAAGGCGACAGTGCTAACCACTACAACCCATGTGAAAATTATTCCTCTTGCTCCCACAACTGCTCTTCCACAATTTCAGTCCTGGAATATGTCCAATCCGTCAGTAAAAGAAAGAAAAAACCTCCATAGATGTGATAACCTGGTCAGTTCGGTACATTCAAGTCGTCAGCTGACTTCATTTTTTGCTGAGTCTAGACCTGAGCAACTGTTCGACCCCAGATCATAACACTGTCTCCAGAGTCTTGTACAGTGGACACTATGCATGATGGGTGCATCGCTTCATGCTCTCCCCTTCTTACTCTATTATGCAACTTAAGCTCTGTCCATCCAGGGTTGAATAAAGCATCGGGCAGTTCTTACCCCAATTCCAGTAGTTCTAATGTAGTCTTTGCTTGATGCACGTTAATAAGTTGACCTTTCTGAAGTGGCTACTTAGCTGGATTAGCTGTGCTGTGTTGTTTTGTGGCACACAGTGCCTTTTTATTTGGACTAAAAACACGTTTGATGAATATGGATGAGCACGTTACCGCAGAAAGCATCTCATGCTAGTGTGACTAAAAAAAACTGGCTTAATAAATGCCACGTTGTTCGAATTCTTTAACATATGCAATATCTTATCCACCCTGCTTTCAGTTCACAATGACATTGATTTAAAATTTGGCAAATGTATATGATAGTGTAAACCTGCTAGCTCTGGTAGCTTGTGCCATCTGTGCGTGCTCGAGATAGACGATTTCTGTCACCTGTCCAGTTTCAGTGGGGATGAAAGAAACTTTTAAGACGGAAAAAGGACTGTCAATGCCAACAACATGGCTGAGCAGTGAGTGGTTTGAAGAGATGAGTGCTTTGTGCGTCTCAAAGAAGATGTTAGCCTTTACTGCCAGACTTACAAAAATCTGAATAAGCAGATAGCATGACTGAATTGTGACAACGGTTACATTGTAATGCTTAGCAATTAATAATGATTCAATTAGTGCCTGGATATAAAAGAGCCACGTAGGAATAGCATCATGGTTGTTGACGCTGACATAAGGAACGCATACCTCTCTGTCTATTTTTTTTTTTAACATCAGCTTGTTAAAAATATCAGAGAGCGTAAATAACATTTTTAAAAAATCACAAAAGTCAGTGATAACTCTCTTCACTCTGATTTAATCCGTTAAGCCTCGTAGCTAGACTCTGATCTAATGAGATACCTTCAGCTAAATAATCTGCATAAGTGTATGATTTGCTGCAATGGAGGATCTGCTTCAGATACAAACAGTTTAGAAAACTTGAGGCCATTTTCTTCATACTATTATCAGCTGTTCTGGTGCTTTTTTTTTTTTTTTTACTTGGTTTAAGCTGCTGAAAAACTCTTCCTGGGTCCAGACTGCAGTTCACTAGCTGATGACTCCTGACTCATGGTGGAGAAAAGACATTTTATATGAAAATGGTGCAATTATGTAAGATTTTTTTCCTTTTTTTTTTTTTTTTTTTCTTTCAAGATAAGGTCCTGAACATCTAGGTGGGTTTGACATTTGAATAATTCAGGCCCGTGTCCATGAAGGTCCGCCCCCAGAGTCTTATATGGCGTGTATAGTGTCTATAATATGACTAATATCTGAGCACAAACAAATACAGTCATGCTTCATGTCACATCTGTGATACATTCTGCGATATAGGATGTTATGTGACTTGGATGTTGTATGGACACCATGTCATAAATATTCAATTAAAACAGAGAGATGACACTACAACACCCGAGAATGTTATATGGTAAAATTTTAATTTGTCCACACTAACAGGATAGAAAGTACATTATGTTACATATAGTACATAAACCGGTAGCATATGAGTTTATTATGACGATCAGGTTATATACTGCACGTACAGTACTGAAAAGTCCCTTTTTGGGGCCGCAGTTGCTCAAGAATTAAGGTTGATCAGAATGCCATGGGTTCAAGCCTGAGCATTGCCAAGCTGCCATGCAAGGCCCTTGACCATGTATACTCCAGGGTGCCATATCATGGCTGACCCTGCACTCTGACCTCAGCTTCGCCGTACTGTAATACACATGTAATGGATCACGGCATTTTTTTTGTATATACTGTAGAAAACAAGAGATGAAGGTCCCCGAACGAGATACCTCATGGGATATATGCAGTCAGGTTTCGAAACGGATTTTCTCACCGACTTAAGAAACTTTTGCCGAGCCCGCAGATCAACACGTTGTTAACGTACAAATGTTTTAAATATCTTTCATGTTATTTGCACAAGCCGAGGATTCGCCACAGCGGACCATCCAATCTACACCTAACTTGGCACAGGTTTTTACGTCTGTAAAGATGCCCTTCATGACACAACCCTAAAACTTTATCCGGGTTTGGGATCAGCACTATGTCACATGGCTGGAGTTTGGGCATTGAACCCTGGCCTTTCACATGGCAGGCAAGAAACCTACCCTGAGTCACTGATTCCTAGGTCGGGGTAATATTCAGTGGTGACTCAAATGGTTATGGCTCGGATGGTTTTATGGGTCCGACCCCCTGCGCTGCCAAGTGACTACTGTTGAGCTCTTAATCAAGGCCTTTAACACGATCTGCTCCAGGTGTGCTGACCCTCACTGGGATACACAAGAAAGAATTTCACTGTGCTGTAGGGTGCTGTACGTGTGACAAATCTTTCTTTTCTTTTCTTTCTAATGAGTGAAAAGACTCTTTCTATACTTCTGTCGAGTGTGCACATCATTAAAGTGAGTACTATCATTAATTTTTTGAAGGTTTGCATTATTTTTCTCAGTCCATTGTCCTGTGGAGTGAGTGAGCAAGTGTATGAGTGTGTGTGTGTGTGTATGTGTGTGTGTGTGTGTGTGTAGAGAGAAAAACGACCTCGGCATTTAAACTGAAGTGGTCCTGTTACTCTCGAATCTCTCTTAGTGCAAGCATCTATTCGGTGTGTTCCTCCTCACTTGCGCCCACCACTACCACTCACACACACACACACACGCATACGCACTCTCTCTCTCTCTCTCTCTCTTTCTCACACACACACACACACACACTGCTGGGGTCGTTTCACCCGCTATAAATAAACTGTTTCGGCCTTGGAGCGCACATCTGCATCAGCGCGAGACACGCGCGTCACGCCGTCACGCACGCGGACGTTTGATCTCGCTGCGGCTGAAAGTTAAAAGTAAAACTAGTAATAATGATAAACGATAAACTCGCTACTATGTTTCTATAATATCCAGCATTGAAGTAGTGGCCACAGATACATTTGTATCCGCAGCCTAAGTGTTGGCGTGTAAAGTGTTTTATTATTATTATTATTAAATCACACACACACACACACACCAACAGGTAACGGAACGAGCGAGCCGCTTCACTACAGCACTACGCCGTCGCATAACAACCGTCGTCATGGAAGCGATCCTTTTATTTTTTTATTTTATTTTTATTATTATTATTATTATTGTTATTATTGTTATATAGCAGATGCCCCATGTTTGTAACAATATATATAAATATATATATGTGTGTGTGTGTGTGTGTGTGTATGCTTTTAAAACTACAAACAGCCGCTTTGATCCAAAGTCTTAACGGATGATGTGGGAATTACGCAACGCGTGCCGTCTCAGCAGGAGGAGAGATGGAGAAAGAAAAGCAGATGGATGTAATCAATGTATAGATATACATGTATGTCATTTTTTTTTAAATAAGCACAAACAAAGCGTCTTTCAGCTCTTACCTTGTGAAGACACATAGGACATGATCCAACGGCATCGAACGCAGCCACCCGCCTCACCGGGTAATCTGACGGTACTTTCTAACAAGCCTCATCCGGGCTAGAAGCAGCCACAGCGGTGCGCCGTGCGAGCATGTAGGCGGCCGTTACAGCAGAAGCCCATGTCGGCGGAGCGGGTGGACCGGCTATGGCAACGCAAATCAACCGCGAATTGATTTAATCCATAATGTCGGGGAGGAGGAGGAGGAGGAGGGGGAGAAGGATGCCGAACTGCTAAGTGTGGTATAATTGCGATGCGCGCAAGCAGTAAAGTGGAGGAGAGAGAGAGAGAGAGAGAGAGAGAGATAAGGAGGGGGGGGGGGGGTATAACGTGTGTTAGAGGCGTGCGCATGAATTACTGCGCTACCCGGATACTGATCCAAATGACTTTGAGCAGATGAGGGGGATTTTCAACTCCTTCAACTGATGTCTCTCTCTCTCACACACACACACACACACACACTAAACTCTCTCTCTCTCTCTGTGTGTATATCAGTCATGATATGTGTTCGGGAACGCGCAAAGTCACACACAGGCGCGCTCTCGGGAAACTATCCAGTATAGTATCTTATCTTATGATCATGTAAGATGATTGCAGTAGTGTCGTGTGCCTTCACTTCTACCGCACACACACATACACACACACAGAGAGAGAGAGAGAGAGAGAGAGAGAGGAAATTATTATTATTATTATTATTATTATTATTATTAAGGCTGCATGGTGGTGTAGTGGTTGGCACTGTCGCCTCGCACTTCCAGGGTCAGTTCCTGAGTCTGTGTGTATGGAGTTTGCATGTTCTCCCGGTGCTTGGCGGGTTTCCACCCACAGTTTCAGTAAGCCATGCAGATTAAGCTATGTGGTGTGTGTGTGTGTGCCATGTGATAAATTGGCACCAAATCCAGGGTGTACCCAACTTCATGCCCTAAGTGTCTTGGGAAAGTCTCCAGGCCCCCCGTGACCCTGTAGACAGGATAGAGCGGTATAGACGATAAGCGCGTGAGTGATCATCTAGTCGTGTRCCTTCACTTTTACCGCCAATGATGTAAAAGTGAAGACTGTGTGTGTCTGTCTGTGTGTGTGCCCTGTGATGGATTGGCACCTGTCCCCCACCTCGTGCCCCACTGCTACCCTGTGTACAGAATAGAGCAGTATAAATGATGAATGAATTATTATTATTATTATTATTATTATTATTATTATCATTAATTCATTCATTTAGGACATTGGTGGCTCAGTGGTAGTTTTCTCACCTGCCATGTGGAAGGCCCAGGTTCATTTCCCACCCAGTGCCTAAACCCCAGCCACTGGATGCAGTGCCGGTTCCTAGCCTAGATAAAATGGGAAAGCATCTGGCACAAAACCTGTGCCAAGTTGTGTGTGGCTCGGATGGTCCGATGTGGCGACCCCTCGATGGAAGCAACAGAAAGACTAACAACAACAATTCATTCATTCATTTATAGCACCATGCATAGTCACACACATTCATCTACTGCCATGTTTTGGGAGGTATAAGGGACCTGGAAATCTCAGAAGAAACCGACAGAGATATGGGGAGAACATTTAAAGGAACATCGCACAGAAAATAAGCTGAGATCAGAATCAAACCTGGGACTGACTGAATCTACATTTTCTTTGGACAAAGCTTATAGAAATGTTTATCATTAATAATAATAATATTATTTATAGTAATAATAATAATAATTAAAGCTGCAAGCAGCGATGATCGGGCCCTCGCACGCGGCGCAGTCCATACGGGGTGAACGCTGACCTCCTGCATGTTGTCTTGGATGTCGTCCTTGAACGTGAGCAGAACTATGGGCAAAAATCGTTAAAAACCAAATTTTTCCTCATGCCAGTTGGTGGCGCTATGACCGAGTGAACATGTTGGCATGTCAATGAGTAGACACTGTGAATGTCAATGATGCTGTAAAGTTTTGTGCAGATTGGACGAAGCGTGTGGGAGAAAGAGGCAGAAAAACATGCATTTCCTGTGCGTCGGCGGTGGGTAAAATTCGTGACGGCGCCACAGCCAGACCATGTGACCCAGATGCAAGCTTTTGATAACTTTTGGTCCTTGACCCCTTAAGAGCATCCTGAGTAAATTTGAAGTCGATAGGCCAAAGCCCCTAGGAGGAGTTCGTCAAAGTACGACGTGTGCGAAACGCAACATCTCGCAGTTTTTCCAAAATGGCCGACTTCCTGTTCATCGTAGAGAGTACCTCCAAGAGACTTTTTTTCCTGTGGTGAGGAGATACATCAGTTTGCCGAATTTGATGCCTGTAGGACGTACAGGGACCCGGATCACGAACTAGGGGGCGCTGCAGAGACATTTGGCCACGCCCACTCATGACGACAGTGGCATGAGGAAAGTTGTGCATGGGCTGATGTAAATCTAGAGTATCAGCCGGATTGGTGAAGGATTGTAAGAAATACAGCAAGTTTCTCAATACTGTCGACGTATCTAATTTGCGGCCCCGCCCTGGCCAGACCGTAGAAGATAGATACAAGCTTTTGATAACTTTTACTCACCAATGTCTTCAGGACCATGGGGCAAAATGTGGTAGTTCTTGCATTCTTTCCCTCGGAGGAGTTCGTTCAAATACACCATGTGGAAAGGGGAAAATCAGGCAAAANTAATAATAATAATAATAATAATAATAATAATAATTCCTTCGGTTACAATAGGGCTTCGCACCATCGGTGCTCGGGCCCTAATAATAATAAAGGAACAAGGTTGCTCTAGTCATGGCCTTTAGTGTGTGCGTGTGACATTTGCACACTCTCCCTGTGCTTGTTTTTTTTTTTTTCAGGGTACTTCAGTTTTGTTAAGTAGTTTCTTCAAAAGACATGGAGCGTAGGCTGATTGGTGTTTCCAAATTACCTGTAGTGTGTGATTAGGGATATGTATGTGTGTGTGTGTGTGTGTGTGTGTGTGTGTGTGTGTGTGTGCGCTCTGTAATGGGTTGGCACCTCATTCAGTGTGTAACCCACCTTTGTCCCTGAGCTCTCCATGATCTTACAGATAGTAACAACAACAACAACAACAACAACGGCAATAATAATAATAATAATAATAATAATACATTTTGTACATTTCATTTCCACACAGAAACAAGCATACTCTGAATTTGTCTCAGTTAATTTCATGCGTTAAAAAAGGTTGTTCTTGGGAGGGGAGCAATGTTTGTTTGTTTGTTTGTTTGTTTGTTTGTGTCAAAGTGGGTTTTCCAAACTCCAACTGGCTGCTCCAACCAAATTCAGAAATGTAAAATAGCTTAATTAGAACTATAGAACACAGTTGTTTGTTTAGTTGTGTAGACAAACACAGTATTTTGAGCATGAGCTCCCCAGGTTGGCAAGCAGGCCATATGTCATTATCTCATGTCTTGTTTTTTTTTTGTTTGTTTGTTTGTTTTGAGATACTTACAGTATATAATATATGAAATAGATGTCTGGTAAATTGCACATTGCTGTGAAATGCATTAAATCTGTTGCTGGATCTGTAGTAGTCATGCTGTGTTCAGTCATGCATCGGTTGGTTCAAATGGACACGTTGGCACAGAGCTCTGGAAGACAGACTAGTGTTCGCAGTGAGGGGCTTCCTGTATGTCTTCCCCTTTAGATTCATTTTATGAGAAATGCTCCTTACATTTAAACCATGACATCTGAATAGACAGATACCTTCCCGTCCGTTTTAGCGTTTTTCATGCAGTTGGTCTTTTTTAGCTCAATAAATTGTTTGTATGCTTAGGTGTTCTAGCTTTGATAGAAATGTCTTTTTTTTATGAATAGAATAGACACGAATACTATCATAATATACCAATAACCACCAATAATAATTATAATATTATTGTTAGACATGGAATGCGTAACAAATTATTGTTACGCATAGGATAAGGCCATTTCTATAATACCCTTTTGAAAGTATTATCTATATTATTATTGATATAATAAATAATACATATTATTATAATATTATGAATATAATAATAATAATAATAATAATAATAATAATAAAAGTATTTAGAGGAAATGGTATGCAAATGGAATGGAAATGAATAAATTTTTATTCTGCAGCACAAGACAAGTCTGCATTTCAGTCTTAAAACAAAATTATACACCGATTTTTTCTGAGACTGTACAACAGCTGGCATGCGTCATTCTCACTAACGTTGCAAATGATGCAAATTCGGGCAGGGGGGCACAGAACAGACAGTGACAGCTTCCACAATCCATTTAAATGTTATTAGTGTCAATAAGATGAATGTCAAAAATTAACTAACTTTAATCTAAGCGTGTAGCCCCATTCCCTTCATTCCCCATCATAAGCCTACTGTTTAAGACTAGTGATAATAAACTGAACTCTAGCTCAATTCGATGAAAACTAACACCCTAGATATTTTTTTGATATACCATGTTTTAGGTGTTTGGTGTGCACCTTAGTAGAGGTTTTGTATCACTACAGTAACTCTGTCACTGTAGCGTGCCCAGTATGGTGAAATTCTGCACTTCAAATATACAGTCTGAATTTGGAGTGTATAATGTAATAAAGACCCATAACTTTTAACCACTGAACCATCAAAGCATGCTTGGGTGGAGTTATTACTCTCTGAATGTCATTTACAATTAAGCAAAAGGACCCAACAAACACACCTTAGTTGTACCAGAGTTCAATCAAGCATCATAGTAACAGTCCAGAGTTTTAACCACATCGTCTTGTCGCATGGAGGATAGTCACAAGGTGCCGTGTACGGGATGTGATGTTTACGAGGCAAGCAACTGATAAGGAACTTGTCTCTGTAACACTATTCAGTAACCCGGGCTGCTTGTACACATGAACAACAAGGCATCCTGATGATTCTTGCTTCCCCTGTGGTTAGGGGTGAAAGAGAACCAGTGCCACCCGTTTCTACTCTTTCTACATATGAAGGCATTAAGACATAAAACTTAATAAGTAAAATATAAATATAAAAAAAAAATTAAAATATAAAGTAAAAATAAAGCAAAAACTTTTTAAGTAATGGCAACATTTAAAACATTAATGATAATACTAAAGACAGAAATGTGTTTCAGAGCACTTTAATACATAAGAAAAATGCTAACTTTAATATATAAACTAAAATCATATACTTTGGCATATTCACTTAATATACGTTTCAGAAAGCCCTGAAATTCTAATTACATTACCAGGGTTAATTTAATTTAATTTCCTTCTGTAGAAAGGCCTTCTTTCCTGTTTTCATGTTTACTCAGTACCTTAGAGACGGACAGCAACGAAACGTTTAAATTTTCATTTTAAAATGACATTTTCGACTTATCTAACACTACCTTGTAAGTAAAATTATACAACGGAGAGGCATTCCACGAGTGGTGATATACAGCATAACAGCACTGGGATGTTAAACTACACTATACTATATGTATCACTCTGTATCACAGGTGTTCAAACCATCGTTATTTACTGCTATTAACTGTCGGTGGCAGCGTGGGTGAAAGTAGGTCTGTACGATCCGCAGTACTGAAGAGAGAGCTGCGGCCTGCCAAAGCCAAGTTCCAAAACCAGTCACTGAAGCATCCACACCAAGAAAACACATCTGATAATGTTATGTCAACTTAAATTACGCTTTGTCTACCTAGTCATCACTTCTAAGGCATTCTGAGTCATGTTGTTCTGTTCACGACTAATGTTAGCTACAAAACTAACTAGGTTCTAACACATGGCTGCATCCTGAATATAACCTGTCTGTGGAAAAAGGGATTGTACGTGCTACTGTACATAGCTGCAGTAGCTTTCCGTTTAACAGTTTTTAGGATTCAACCCGGAGCCCGGAAGTTAGCAGGCCTTTAATACAGTGGTATCTTGGCATACAAAAATTTTTTGCCTTAAGAACTAAAATTTTGTAAGTAATTTGCATCGGCATGTGAAGCATTTTCGGCATATTTCAGGTCGAGCGTACGTCTAGTAGCCGATCAAGACTTAATAAAGACATAGCACCATGGGTCTAATGTTATCAAGGTATTATGATAACAAAAAGAAATATGAGCCACTTTCAGTCTTTTTTAAATGTTTTGTTTTTTTAAATAAAAAAATATCATTTTAGTGTTGGAAATTAGAAATATAGGTCATATTTTTGGGTGGCTGAATTATTTCCTATGGAAATATGAATATGAATTCTCGCCTTTAGAAGTATGCCGAGGTACCAGTTTAAGCGTAAATATGTAAATATGTGGTTAGTCTGTTCATCTAATCGCAGAAGGATTTTTGTCGGTGGAGAGAAAAAACTGAATAAATAAGCAAATCATAATCTGTAGATAATAAACGCTGTTTGTGGAACTGTTGTATAAAAGTGAGGTCGTGCTGACATACTTCAATACACCAGTACCTTAATTGGCATTTTGACTGAAATGATAATAATGATAACTCTGGAGTATAGAGCACAGTGCTGATTTAAAGGCTTTATGTTGGTATTAAATCACATTGCACTGTGTGACAGTGTCCTGGTGCATTCATTCATTAAACATCAGTCTAGAACACACACACACACACACACACACACACACAAATGTTTTATTTATTTATTCAAGTTTAATTTAATACCCCCTCCCAAACATACACAGTCATCAGGGTTTCCTTCACCGTTTCCATCATTTTTCACTCTTTGTTCATAAAAATATGTGGAGGATTATAGCAGAAATAGGTTTATATATAGAATCTAGCACACAGTATTTGCATTGCTTATTCGCTGATTGATCATGCATTTGCCGAAGAGACTAAAGTGCATAAACTTGATCCGGAAAAACTATTGGCTTATATTGCATTGCATTAGCAGGAGGTGATATCATATTCATATAGATTTATTACATTCACTAGTTTGTATTCAGTATTCAGTCATTAATAATGAATATGACCAGTAATGCCTAGACTGAAGAGTAAAATCTTTACTTGGTCGAACAAGTAAGCGCACAATGCCCCGTAGGATCTACGTTTCGCGTGTTGCCTGAAAGCAGCTGCATCACATTTTAAGGGTTTCTATGTACAGTATGATCTAAGTAGCTCCAGCATTGAATGACGGGAACAGAATGGCTCAAACTTACAGTATAGCTGACTGTTCCCCCCCTGGCGTGTCAGTGTAGCCTAGCGCATGCACCAATAGCGTTGCACGGCGTTGTGTCGGTACACCGTGGGAAATACTGCCCTGGAAATGAACAAGGCTGTGCATAATTCACTGCTCCTTACTGACCCCTAGTGCAATATTGGACTATTGCTTACTGTATTTATATATATATTTTTTTTTTTTTACTGTTATCAGTACAGGAATACATACTAGGGTTGCCACCTTTTCACCAGACACACACCTATTAACACTATACCACACATATTAGTTTAAAAAAAAAAAAAATCTTTTGATTCATTGTTAGTGTTTCTTTTAGCCGTACTTGGTACTTGACTTTTTATCAGAAATGGTTTGCTCTCAAATGCGTCAGCTTGACGACAATCTGAAAATAAAGTAATTGCAGATTCCTGGCGTAACATGGCTTCTGTTTCAGACTCTCTTTATGACTTCCTGTTTGTTTGTTTGTTTGTTTGTTTGTTTGTTTGTTTGTTGGTTGGTTTGTGCTAAATGACAAAACTTATCCAGCACCGGTGGAATACAGTATGACTTAACAATAAACAACCTGACCAATAAGATTTTATTGCTTGTTTTAAGCTTACTTCATTATAAAAAATGAATAACAGGTAAAACCAGACCGTCTGGAAGAAAGAAAGAAAAAAGAAAAGACAACCCTAGGGTTGGGTGGCAACCCTAATATATACAGTAGGTAGGTAATGCATTTCATACAGTTTCTATATTAAAGCATATGAGGTGCAATATACTCGAGAGACTAATGTATAATCATGCCCTATTATTACACTCATGCAAACTGGCAGGTTTTTTCTGCTGCAAATATCCATTTCCTGATCCCGATCCTGAAGTGCACTCCAGAACTGCATACTGACCCAATACTCATCCGGAAAGCATGTCATGCTGAACTAGAAAAACGAACAGGACGAACAGTGCAGGAACACCGCGGGACTCGGATAAGGATGTCGCTTAATAAGTACAAAAACGTGTCGATTTGTGACGATGTGCAGGGGAAGCAGAAGGCAGGAACGTGGAGGTGAATATGGGTAACGCGGGTAAAGCCTGAAAAGAAACAGATCAATAAGTCAATACGTTACCGTCTTGTTTTTTATAGTAATGATTATACAAGCTACAAATTTGTAATAGAAATCTGGGTGGTTTTATAACAATGCAATGACTACAGTATGTGCTACTTATTGTAAATCAATATATGTCTACCTGTATTACACACAGCCTGCTACGATTCAAGCCACGATATTAATTGCGTAATAATTGAAATGACAGTACGCCAGTTAGAAACGAGATTACTGCTGGCAGCTGTGGAAATGCGATGAAGCTTTCTGACAGCCAGGCAGTGGACTACAACAAACAGAGACGACGCCTGACTCTCGACCTTGGCTTCTCTTGCTTTTCTTCTGCCTCTCTGAAGCAGAGAGTACACGCCGTCCTTGGAAAAGCTCTCACGTGCACGGTTCGTCAATGCTTTCATTTCATCGGCCTCACATTTTGTGAATTTCGCCGAACTCACCTCTGTTATTCTGCCACCTGCACTCCTGTGCAGTTATCTTTGCTTTCCGATGCTATCGCTAAATACTCCTCTCTGCAATACACATATGAAACAGAAGCGAAGCTGTCACTCACAGGTTAAATATGGTTAAATGACATACAATAAACTGATATGAGATGAGATCCTTCTTTCCCCAAAAAATTCAGGCTTCTGACCCATATCATTTCCGCTTTAGAATAATCGATATGAATGCAGTGGTACTCGGCGGAAAAATGAAAAATAACAGACACGGCTTAAATAAAGAACATTTAAAGCCAAGCAGACTCCCGTGTTATCTAACACAGAGGTACTTCAGTGGGTAGGATCTTGGTTATATCATAGCCACTTACCAGAGTTGAAATATTCGGTTTTTGTATGATTCGTTTTTTTTTTATAAATAACTGAATGAAAGAAAGCTATTTATTGTTGTACTCATTGTGATGAGAAAAGTCATTGGCATGAACAACCTTGTGATGACATTGCTCATGACTGAATTGTAAACACCATATTGTGTAATGAATTGCTTTGAGGAAAAAGGAAACAAAAACATATCATCCAATCCCTAATCAATAGTCATTAGACAAATTTTAAAAAAAGGATTTGATTATTTGTCTATGTGCCTTACAGTACCGTGAAATGATTTTGTTACATACAGTATCCCCAGAGTCAGAGCGCTGGGTCGGCCAGGATACAGCGCCCCCTGGATAGCGCAGAGAGTGTTACAGGCTTAACAGTGGCAACTTGACAGTCCTGGGGCTCGAACCCCTGACCTTCCGATGAGCAACACAGAGCCTTACCCGTTAGAGCCACCACGGCTCCACTTATGATGAATACACTCGAAGTGTTCGAGTCAAACCAGGACTTATGATGAAATGTCTTCTGAATGAAGTCATTAAACTGGTTGACATTTACAACAGACTCAAAAGTAAAACAGACTCAAAACGTTTGAGGCCGCTACAGTCCTTCCCATGAACATTCAGAGAGTGGAACGCATGATCCTTGAGCTTGTCATCTCGTCATCTGTCTGTTGGAACTGTACACACAATCACAGGAACTCAACTGGTAGTTATCACGACCTCCCGTCAAGCCATTTCCATAAAGGAGTTCCTGGGAGGCCAGCGCTTCAGATATGAAGCAGGCAGTCCCAACATGGCTTCATCGTACTGAGAATATTTTCTACTTTGATGGCATCCAAGAACCAGTGAAACATTGGGATAAATGCATTATATATAAAGAAATAAATTGAGTTTTTATGCTCATTACTGTGTTCTGTTATTCAGACCAAAAGTTTGGACACCCCTTCTCATTCAGCGAGTTTTCTTTATTGTGTTCTTTATTGTGTTCTTGAGCCCAAACGCGTCTCTTCTGCTTGTTGTCTGTCCTTAGCAGTGGTTTCCTAGCAGATATTCTAGCATGAAGGCCTGATTCACACAGTCTCCTCTTAACAGTTGTTCTAGAGATGTGTCTGCTGCTAGAACTCTGTGTGGCATTGACCTGCTCTCTGATCTGAGCTGCTGTTAACCGCCGATTTCTGAGGCTGGTGACTCGGATGAACTTCTCCTCCGCAGCAGAGGTGACTCTTGGTCTTCCTTTCCTGGGGCGGTCCGCATGTGAGCCAGTTTGTTTGTAGCGCTTGATGCTTTTTGTGACTGCACTTGGGGACACTTTCAAAGTTTTCCCAATTCTTCCGACTGACCGACCTTCATTTCTTAAAGTAATGATGGCCGCTCGTTTTTCTTTATTTAGCTGCTTTTTTCTTGCCATAATACAAATTCAACCTCTTTGAATGAGAAGGTGTGTCCAAACTTTTGGTCTGTACTGTATTTAGCGAACTATATTCACCTAACCTTAAACCTCACTTTAATCCTGCTATCTCACGGGCTATCATTATATTATCAGAGAAACTATATCTGGTGTTAAGCCACATGTCATTCTTGCTTTTTTTTTTGCCAAAAATGGTACATCCATCCTCCTATAAAGTGCTAAATTAGTTATGCTCCCTGATGGGCGAGATGCCGTTGCTTTTAATTCTGTTAGTCTGCGTAAAACTAGCCAATCAGGGGTATCTGTGAGCTTACAGTATGATATCCCTCATATTAGAGATGTACTGGCTTGGCATGCCTTGGATGAAACATATTGTTCATGTCAATTGGTAGCTGTAGTGTGACATAAGATCTAGCTGGTGGGTTGGAATTGGCCAAAGTAGGCCAAGCCTAAAATAAGCATCTATGTTTAATAACATAGTTATTAATAATAAATCTGTCAGACTATTATTTAAAAAAAACCTCTTTCATGCTACGTGCTACTAGTTATGAGAACATGCGAATAAGTTATTGAAATATGAAGCGTTATAATGTAGGTGAACATGGTACTGACGCGCTGGCTCTGAGGGCCTCGTCCCCGGCTGCAGCAATCTTTCTGTAGCAATAGATCATCTCCACCAACAGCCACAGCTGCAGCCCAATGATTGACACGTACATCATTACTTCTGAAATGATGGAGGCCGTGCCGCGTGTCGCTAAGAAAGAAAGACAGAGGAAAGCAAGAGAGAATTACATTGCACGCCCCGTGTAATTTGGAATAAGGAAGTGTAATGTCAGCATTAGCACAGCTGGAACCCTCTCGAAACACACTATTTTGTCGGGTCTTACTCTCTCAACATACAGTACAGTACTCCTCTACTATACTCTATTAATTCCAACAAGCATGTCTGCAACATTATAATCTCTGAAGCAGAAGTAAGCTTGACCTAAGCCTTTAAATAATTAGTGAATATTTACGAGTGAGCAATAAGAATAATTACAAAAAGTTTCCACATTTCCAACTTGTTCGCCGTTCAGCCTGGTGGAAGGAAGAACAGCTTCAGTGGTGCGTGACATGTCATTCCTCTAATATACCATTGCAGCTGACTCTGCAGCTGAAACCAGTGTAATTGACAAAAATTTCTGATTGTTCTTGCTCAAGTCATCTTCGAATCACTGCCTATAGCACTTTATCCTGTATTCAGGGTCGCGAGGGGCCTGGAGCCTATCCCAGCGACTTAGGGCACGAGACAGAGTGTACCCTGGACAGAGTGCCAATTCATCACAGTAACTATTCATAACTATGCCAGTTAACATAACCTGCATATATTTTGGACTGTGGGAGGAAACCAGAGAACCTGGAGGCAACCCAACAAGAGAACATGCAAACTCCATGCACACAGAACAGAGGCGGGAATTGAACCCAGACCCTGAAGGTGTAAGGCAACAGTGCTAACCACTACACCTTCGAGCCGCCCTGCTCAAGTCACTTTATCTTAAAAAAAAAAAAAAAACGGAAAAATCTACTGTAGCTTTCTCCCTACACTTTTAAAGAAATCGTCCCAAGCATGATCCAGCACCAGTCACCGTTTTTCACCACATTTTGAATGCAGAGGACACTCCCATCACTGTTGGTAAGAGGTGGAAGGTAACTAAGTAAATGTACGTATTTCACACTTCTCTACCTTACCTGAGTAGGTTTTTTAGAGGATCCCTTTTACTTTTACTCCACTACATCCTAAAGAAAATATGTGTACTTTTACTTCATTGCATTTCCGCATAGCGTTCCGTTACACTAAGCAGAAATTTAGCCACCTGCTGATAATGATACATAACTGCATGTTACAGGTGTTTGAAATCAGAAACAGAGCTGGTTAAAGACGGCAAAGAAAAAATAGCACACTCATAGTCAGGAAACAGAGAGAGAGAGAGAGAGAGAGAGAGAGTTACTTAGGTAAATTTGAAGGTAGGTACGTTTGTACTTTTACTCAAGATAATATGTAAATGCAGGACTTTTACTTTTTTACTTTTACTTGAGTAATACTTGACCTACTGTAGGGTATCTCTAGGTTTACCCAAGTCCATGATTTGTATACAGTGGAACCTTGGATTACGAGCATAATTCGTTCCAGAAGTGGACTCGTGTTCCAAAACACTCGTAAACCAAATCATCATTTCCTATAAGAAATAATGAAAACTCAAATTATTCATTCCACAGCCCCAAAAAAGAAAAACATAAAAATAATTAATACAATCTATAAAATGAAAATAAAACAGATTAATCCGCACTTTACCTTTTAAAAAAAGTACAAATAAATCCCGACAGATAAGTGTTTCCATTGGAGCGCGCTGTGTGTGTGTGTGTGTGTGTGTGTGTGTGTGTGTGTG
>QMIH01000257.1:502782-528321 GCA_003987875.1 Clarias batrachus | reverse complement strand
GTTGGGAGGGTGAAAAGGTGAGAGAGTGATGCTCGGTGTCAAAATAAGAGTCGCATGCGTGATACATGATACTCGGCGCTCGTAAACTAATACTTGCTCGGTTTCCGATTAAAAATGTATTTTAAATCTTTGCTCGGTTTGCGGAACACTCGTAAACCACGTTACTCGCAATCCAAGGTTCCACTGTACTTTGCTAACCACTGTCTGTCTGTCAGAAATCTTCATCCATATCCAAGCTAGGCCTGAGGTTGCCATTGTGCTTGTGCACACTGTTACATACTACACTTGTTTGCTCCTGTGAATGTTGTACGAAGGCTGGTCTGATACAGTATGTCCACTGCTCCCATGTTTAATTATGTGTAAAATGGTACATTTCTTCCAGATTAATGTCATGTGTCTATATTTAGCTGTTCATATGTTAGGTTAAAGCAGATTAAAGCAAAGCATATTAGTACATGTTAGTGCTGCATATGTGAAAATCTTGATAAATAACGACCCAAGGATAGTTTACGGATGTAACTGAATATGACCTAAACAGAATTGGCTGACTGTTTAAAAAGGACAAAAATAGCTACAGATTTGATTTCACTCTAGAGGTGTGCTTGAGGTCTGGGATCCCATAGGAGATAACAAAAATAGTCGGAGTGGGAGTGGGAAGTTTCATTTTAACTGGGCTGTGAAATGTTAGATGTGAAGCTTACAGTACTAATAGATACCATGTTCATTACGATAAACGTCCGGCTTCATTCATCCATAAAACCTGCCTGATCAGTGTCAGGTGATTAATTAGTTTAAATTACGCAACTAATTAAGTCATTAAAATATCTCAGCTAGATAGAAGCAAAAACAATAACTGTGTGAGTATTTGAAAAATAAAGCTTTGCACAGGTCTCCACTTGAGACGCTAAGGTTCAGGAACCATCAAACACCTTGCTGACCATGCTTGTATTTCTACCTCTGTTTCCCCCCAATGATTTGCAGTGTTCCTGGCATGTTAGGTATAAATTCAAATGCACTGTGGAATGCGAAACAGATACAGATTCTGGTTGCAGCATTGCATACTGCCACTAGGTGTCAGCAGAAGCAAAAAACAAGATCTAAAATATGCCTGCTTAGCAGGTTATGCAAGTATGTACTGTACATATCCAGTACCCCATGAAGCTGAAATAAATTGGCTTTATGTCAAATACTACACCTTTGGCCACCACTGTCAGGTGCACCACCTTGCTGGCGGTAGTCTCATACTGGTAGGCTGCATATTCGAGGGTTCGGCGGAAAAAGCAGCGATACACTCCCGAATCATTAAAGGTCACATTTTGGATGTAGATAGAGGCGTCCTGCAGGTCGTTGGTCTTTTTACTTCCATCCCAGGCCACGCGGTCCTCGAAGCGGTCATCAATTATGATAGACGTCTCACCATCATAAGTATAGATCTATGTAAACAACAACAACATCTTCACATCAAACACTTCTTCATGCTGTTTGTTAAAGTTTAACAAAACATCGTGGAGTCTGCCCTACCTTTACTAAAGGCTTGTTTTTTGTTTTTTCTATAATCTAGTTTTAATTTCTGTTGAACAGTACTGTGCAAAAGTCCTGAGCTGTCCATTTCTTCAAATTCACTTAAATTATGTACATTAAATTAAAGGAGCAGGAACAAATGTTTTACTGTGACAGCCTGCAAAGTGCCTAAAGATACTATTTTTTAAAAATTGTTGTTTATGTTATGTTGTTATGACAACCTCAGCAGACACCTATTCTTCAAGACTTCATTATAAACAAACAAACAAAAAACAAAACAATAAAGCTTGTCTTTTTGTAAACAAAATATGAAGAAATGAGGGGGTCAAGACTTTTGCACAGCAATGTACAACAGTGTTCACAGGGTTTAAACAGCTATTGAAATAATTCTCAAGTAACATTGTTTTTTTACATGATTGTATTAGCCATAGGGATCACTTCTGGAGATCACATCTAAGATACTTGTTAATGAAGTAATGTACATTTTCTGTAAAATCACTATCCAGCATTAGTAGTTTAATTATTAGGTTTTTCATACCACAGACAGTTTTTAATATATTTGTTCAGAAGGTGTTGATTAATTTTCTAAAACCGAAGTTCTGACCGAAGGTACAAAAACTTTCTCTAATGTAAATCAAATGTCTATACTAATGCATGTGTGTGCTGACACGTTTGTATCACAACCAGCATTAACCTTTTCAGCAATTTGATCCACATCAAATCTATTGGATCAAAATATTCATGTGCATCAATGAACTTTATCCACCCATGACTCTATCACCAGTTTACCGGTTTTCCTTCTTTCTTTCCYTTCAACTCCAAAACTGCACCTCTTTTGGGGTATTCCCAGACTGCAATGGTCAGGACATACCGAAAGTGATCCAAGAAAGGGAAACCGGTGAACTGGTGACAGGGTCATGGATATCCAAGGCTCACTGATGCACTTGGGGAGCTAAGGCTGGCCCGTGTAGTCCGACCCAATAGAAGAGTTACTGTGGTTCAAACTGAGAAAAAGGTTGATGCTGGTTCCAATAGAAAGGCATCAGAACACACAGGTCATTACTGTTATGATGGCAAACGGGCAGGGAGGGAGGTGGGGACCTATTCAATATTAGTTGGTCATAATGGTGTGGCTGATCGGTGTAACTCTAATGAACAGAAGTAAAGAGTATCTATTTTTTTTTGTATAATACTCATGACAGTTGATGAAACTTTCTTTGAAGAGACAATCTTATTAACTTTAGGAGAGAGAGAAAAAAAGAGGCATGTTAAAAAAAAACACACCTGTTTAATGCTGTAATAGCATCACTGCTTGATGAAACTAACTAGGTCACAGATGCTCCACAACATGAGAAAAATTGAGAAAATAAAGTATGATGTGTCATTCATTAATAAATTAAAATCAGAACTCATCAATAACAACAATCTGTGATTCGTTGTTTTCTTTACTTGGTTTAACTGTTGAATCATTTTCCTCACTTCCTCATACATTTGTTAAAAGGTAGACATACAGTACAGAACTCACATGTACAAACTCTGTCTCTCCCTTGGCCCTGAAGTACCAGTCGGCGATAGCGCTGGCCTCCACCTCTCCTCTCATCTTGCAGGAAATGCAGCCGAGTTTGAAGCCGTTCCCTGCTACTGCTTCAGTGTCGGAGTCCACTTCAGCACACGCCCCGTTACACAGGGGGACTGGCGAACACACAGGGGCACTTCGATAAATATACAATTTAAACAGAACCACACTTGATGCAAATCATCACTGCTGTGATACCAAGAGGGAAAAAATACCCACAAGAGCACTGGATTGTTGCACTATACATTTGTACTAAGTAAACTATTTACACACACAAACATGAATTTTATTATACTTTATTAGTTTTTGTATTGACTGAATACGGTTCTTTGTATTATACKTGTACTATAAATGTATATTGATTCATATATTTACATCATTAAATAGATTAATATCTAAGCAATAATAATAAGACAAATATAATAAGACAAATAACTTTGCAAATTTGTACAGCCATTATGGTCTATATTTTGTACAGCTAAGTTTTAAAAATATTTTAATATCTAGATTTTATTATTATTATGTTCCATAATGTATTTCTTTTTGATAATCTCGATTTTAAGGTCACGAGCGGTCCTATAAGCATTATTTCACTCAATATCGTACTGTGTATGACAGTGTATGTGACAAATAAAATTCTTATTTGAAATAATGCAATAATGAATGATACACTTATAGAGAAGTACTTTTGCTTTTATTCTTTTGCATACTGTATACAGATAATATCCTAATATTCCACACTAGTTATTTTGCTTTACATGCTTTCCTTTACTGCTCATTGTATTGTTGTCACAGATGTCATGAGATTTCTCTGCACATTTTATAGAATGCAAGCAGTATATTTGTATTGTTGCACTTTTTCTAATATACCTACAGTATTTACTAGAGCTATGGGGAAAAGTTGATTCAGTTAAGTATCATGATTCTTCATGAAAATATTTTATCATTATTATTAATAATAATGATTTTTAGCTTTAGTAACTAGGTATCATGATAATATCCTATTGGGTGATCCATAGTGATTTCCAACCCTACCACTGATTTTGTATACTTCAGTATAACTGAATATGTCAGGAAATACTAAATATAAATGCAAACGTACTCAGTATGCAACTAATGAATAATGAATTATGTTTTATAGTATTAATTTTCTGTAAATAGATCTTAACAATACAAAATCAATAAAAATACATTTCAATTCATGCATATTGGATTTGACCATTTTTTTTTTCTTATTTGGTTAAAGCTTACAGTAGATATGATGGTCTACAAGCTGAGTAGAACTGTTCACATGTCAATAACCTAATAAACTTCTGTATTTATCTATATATTGTTTTGTATTATACTGAGCTTGTGATCTCATGAGAAGTATCATCGAGTGTCTRTTTGTGCCGCCTTCTCGTAAGGTTCCATCATGACAGAGAGCTCCGAGCAATGGGAGCAAGTAAGCCTGCTTAGGTAGGTGGATTGCTGTATATGAGGCTGTGTTGAAGAGATATTAAAGCCCTACATAATGGATGTACTATAGACAATCCTTTGCCTTAATGTCTTCCAGGCACTGCTGCGAGAAAAATGTTGACTCACCCCAGAGAGCACAGAGTACACCCAGGAACAGGAAGCACCTGGCAGTCATGCTTGACAGGAAGTGGTGTGCTGTCGGTGCCATCCTTGATGCAGAGGGAAGAGGGGGTGCTTAAGAGGAATCTGTTGTATCACTGGAACCTGGCGCCTTTGAGTCGTGTAGTTTAAGTCAGCAGCACTGTAGTTTTAGAAGCGAGAATGGATCTGGTCCTATTCAGACTTTTCTATTCAGGAGGGAGTTGGGAGCTGATTATACCTTTACACCTTTATTCTATATACGGATTGATAACCTGGCTATCAAACAAACCAAGTTGGAGAAGCGTCCATGGAAGACTTGTTTAGGTTCGGTTAGTTTTATTATCTAATAGAAATACAATTTTAGGGTACAAAATCCGAGCAGCATACGCTATACAGTACATGTGCAAAAGTCATGCATTAAAGCTTCCACATGCTTCATCCAAATCCACAGTGCTTGATTCTTTGGCTAAAATGTTAAAATAAATATATATATAGAGTATATATGTGTGTGTGTGTTTGTGTGTGTATGTATGTATAGACACACACATATCTATCTAAATATATATATATATATATATATCTATATTTGTACAATTTGATTTAACATTGTAATAAGAAAATATACATTACTCGACTGTTTCTCAAGAGGATGGCTGTATTGTAAGCAGGTTGCATATCATTTTTCAGAAATCCTGTTCAGAAAAAGTGCAATACCTGAGACTATGCACAATCCTGAGGTGTGTACGTGAAGGACAAACATCTGCACGCAAAAGAGTGACGCCTACAACACACATTAATAATGTAAAATATTGAAATCTGTCCATGCATGCGTAGTTAGGAGGGAGTTTCTATAAGAAGCGTGTAACAATGGAGCATGCGGGTTGCCTTGTTGGTAATATTAATGCACCCAAAAACAAGACATGTTACGCATGTCGTTCTAACGCATCCTATCCATTCCACATGCACATACAGATGTTTAATCACAATAATGGTTACTGGTTGGGTTTCCCGGCGCCGCTGTCCTCTCGATGCCCTTCTGCCTTTTGTTGTTGTTTTGTTTTTCTGTTATTATGGTTATTATTGTTGTTGATGTTGTTGTTGTTATTATTGTTATTTTTGTATTTGTTTTTATATCTTCTGATCGACTTCGCATGAAATGTTGAGTCGGTTTCTATGCCTAAATGCGCGGATTAAAAGGAAAACGGTTTGTTTTTTTCCCCCAACGGTTTTACGCGTCTGTGTGTCGGTGGATGGAAAGCCTGTAATAGATAATTTAATAATCTTCGAAAAGAGAAGGAAAAAAAACAAATCTCGCAGTTGTTAAGTGTGTGGAGTTGGAGGAGCGGCTGCTGTTTGGATCTGGAGCGCGCGCGGACAGATGTGATGCGCGCGATACAGAACTCGTGCGTGCGCCTCACTCTCTCTCTCTCTCTCTCTCTGTATCTCCGTGTCCTCTGTCTAGGTCTGAACTGGCCTACATTTTTTTATTTATTTTTATTATTTATTTTATTTTTTTTTTTTGATATACACACAAATGACACCGTGCAGCCTGTCTAGGTGGCCTATGTAGGGTAAGAGTGAATAGCCTCCACGCCATAAACAGTGCACTATATGTACATTAAAGGAGCAATTTGGGATTCGCCATCTGTGTCTGATGCATTGCGGTAAAAAAGCCGGAACCGGAACCCAGATTGTGTGTGTGAGAGAGAGAGGGGGGGGTGGGGAGTATAACGTGAGCCAGGATTTATTTATTTATTTATTTATGACGTCACCGGATCCGTACAGGCTGCAGGGTTTAGTGAGATCGTGTATACTTGACCATCACAGCTGTGCGTGCTTGTCAAATAATCCCATTGTAATAATAATAATAATAATAATAATAATACATCCACAGATTTAAATTAACGACATAAATTTCACTCAAGTTACATGTGCAGGTTGAACAAAAAAATAGATAATAATAATAATCATCAGCATCAGCATCATCATCATCATCTAAAATATATTTTTAAAATATTATATTATATGTAGGAATACATATATAATATGCAAAACCACATATACACATACACGCACTCACTTATGCACATACATACATACATAGATATGTGCTCGTGTACAGTATATTAGCACGTGGGCACACATACACACATACACATACAAAGTAAGCTAAATGTTGGTAAATTTCATATTGCAAAACACAATAAAAAGATGTGGAAGATCCACATATGGTTGTAAATGTCATGTGTCCAGATATTTTGGCCGTGTATGGTGTTTTGAAGGTAAGATGATAGATAGATAGATAGATAGATAGATAGATAGATAGATAGATAGATAGATAGATAGATAGATAGATAGATAGAGGGGTGCCACTAATAAGCAAATAAGACTTTCACTTCTTTCACTGCACCACACACTCTTCACCAGCAGATGTCACCCTTTCATGCTGTGAATGAAGCTTCAATTTTTAAACCATTTCAACTTTATTTGCATGTATTAATTTATTTAGAGTAAACAATTTACATATCAGGATGCTTTTCGTTAGGTGGAGGAAAGAGTAAATGCTAATTTCTGTGTCAGGATAACATTAACAATGGAAAAACAGGAAATAACAGTAAATGACATGGAAAACAATGAAGTCAAGAATCAAACCCATGAAAGCATAAGAGCGTAATTTTAAAAAATTGCTTAAATCATTCAATAAAAGTGACAATTTCACTAAGTTGGCTTATAGTGGCAATTGTTTATGAACTGAAATTGCCACAAACAGTTTTGTACCCAAGTCTTCATCAGTGAACAGTTCCCCAACAAAAGTAGACTTATTTCACATCAAAAACATTTCCTGATATACAAACACTTTCAACATCATAAAGAACACACAGATATGGAATTGATTTATTTATGGTCATACAATCTGGTATTAACCAAGGATTTGTTCCCTTTTGAGTCTGGTAACTCTCAAGGTTTCTTTCTCATTTTTGTCTCAGGGTTTTTTTTCTTGCCACAATTGCTTCCCTCCAGTTTAGGAATAATTATTTATAACCAGATTTTTTTTTTCTGTAAATGTGCTTTGTGACAGTGTTTATAGTAAAAATGCACAATATATATACTTTGAAAATAGAGAAACATAAATAATAATAATAATAATAATAATAATAATAATAATAATAATAATAATAATATAAAATGTAGATCATCACATGTTTTTAGAGGAATTATACTGATTGGATTATTTAATTTGTGGGATACTACTGGACAATTGATCCTATTTTTGACTATCAAATCACTTGGATGTTTGCATGCATTCTTATTCTAAATGGCTTTCAGATTGCTTTTAGATGATTTGGCGATCCAGGACTTATGCACAGAACTCACAAAGATTGGATGAGACAGGTGAATGACCGTGAATAAAAACCACTATCCAATTAAAATAAACCCCTCACATATATAAAACTGCTGGTTTTTTACCTATAATACCAGTCTTCACGCTCTGGCAGATGATGTGTTTAATTTGTTTAAGTACTTAAATTTCCATACTGCTGTAGTTCCTTTTTTCCGGTAGCATCACTTCAATTCTAACACCATATTTGCACTCAGCACAACCAGCACCTTCCCTTATATGAAGTTTATAGGTATTGCCCTGCAGGGGGCAATTTTCCAGCCCATCCCTTAGAAAAATTATGTCAAGCACCGCATTCCAGAACAAGTCATATAATTAGATACTTCTTGCATGGGTCCACGACAAACGGTATGGCACGAGTTACGGCCCCAATTCCGCATTTAATTCACCAAATTCACCTCTTTCGCCCCAGGGGTACAACTTATACCCTCTTGCGGAATTGTACCAAATTCTTGCTCTGTGCTAGAACCCCTCAAAGATGGTCTCAATGTTAAGTCTATGGGACGGGGGTAAATTGTGCCCAAGTCAAAGCATGGGTCATTTCATTGGTCTACAACAAATGGTACAGGAGTAGTTACGCGCCAAACTTTTGTACGGAAGAAGAAAAAAAGGGAAGAAAAAAAAATGAATAATAAGCTTGTGAGATAATAATAATAATAATAGTACTTTGCTTCGCAAGCACCACTAATAAATATATATTGAGTAAAGGATTGTGGATTATACTGTAGAGTCACATATCCTTTTTTCCCTCTTTTTTTATGAGTTGAATTATACTAGTTGAATTATACTAGTTGAATTATACGTCGAATTAAATTTTATTAGAGTTTAACCAAGTATACAAAAGTTTGGTAAGTTTGACATTTTTGCGATTTCATTCCCATATTCCACTGGTGGTAAATTTTAATGATAACTTTGCTTCTGAAAACACTAATGGACAATTTGATATGAGAAGCCTCCCCTGTTGACACACATCAGGAGGACTTCCATATAAGCGGTTGCTTTTTTTAAGTTGGGGATTCACCAATTAATAGTTGCTGCCATAGATTCATGCTGCTTGACTTTTTAAAAGTTTTGTTAGGCTTTTGGCTGTTCCTGTCGAGGGATGACGGCAGCACTTAACACAGCATTTTAACGCTGGATGCCCTTTCTGATGCACCCCTCCCATTTTATCTGGGCTTGGGGCCAGCACTGCATCCAGTGGCTAGGGTTTGGGCATTTTAAAGGTTAATCATTAGTTTTCAGCAGATTCTCCATTCTTTGGTGGAAAATAAAATGATCTATTCTAAAATTCAAGACACAGTGCCTTGCAAAAGTTCCCAAAAACTTCCCACCTTTGAACTTTCCTATATTTTGTCACGTTACAGCCACAAACGTGTTATATAAATGTATTTTATTGGGATTTTATGTGAAAAGTGACACATAATTGTGGCGTCAAAGGAAAAATAAAAATATCTGAAAAATATTTGTAAGTAAATATCAAAGTTCTAGTTTGTAGAACCACCTTTCGCTGCAATTACAGCTGCAAGTATTTTGGGATCTGTCTCTACCAGTTTTGTACCAGAGAGTGAAATGTTTGTCCATTTTCCTTTGCAAAATAGCTCAAGCTCAGTCAGAGCAGATGGAGAGCGTCTGTGAACAGCCATTTTCAAGTCTTGCCACAAATTCTACATTCTCATGTATTTATGTCTGGACTTCGCCTGGGCCAGTCTAACACATCAATATGCTTTAATCTAAACCATTCCAATGTAGCTCTGGCTGTATGTTTAGGGTCGTTGTTTTGCTACAAGGTGAACCTTCAACCCAGTCTCAAGTCTTTTGCAGACTCTAACAGGTTTTCTTCTAAGATTGCCCTGTATTTGGCCCCACCCTTCTTCCCAACCTTTCTGACCAGCTTCCCTGATACCCTGCCGAAGAAAAGTATCTCCACTACATGATGCTGCCACAATCATTTTCACAGTAGTGTGTTCACAATGGTGTGTCAAGGTTCTGGTGTGTGCATGTGATTTTGCATTTAGGCCAAAAACTCACATTTTGGTCCTACAGTATCTGACCAGAGCACTTTCTTCCACATGTTTGCTGTTCCACCCCACATGGTTTATTGCAAACTGCAAATATGACTTCTAATGGCGTTCTTTTAACAATGGCGTTCTTCTTGCCACTACTCCATAAAGTCTCCATATAGAACTCTGTATTAATTTCATGATACTGCTCACCACTAGTGGAGTTTGTGAGTGTTATCGGCAGACCTTTTTATTTATCACGGGAAATCACTGCTGTTTTTGTTGTGGCTGTATGCAATCCCTTAAATCGCAGACCAAGTACACACCCATATGGACTGTCTATGTTGTCCGAGATTTCACCCATGCAAATCAATGGTTTCAATTCAGTGATCTCATCAGCATGTGTACTTTGCAATGAGAGGAGCAAACGCCCTAGCTCTTTGCTATGCTAATTGAAGAATAATGACCACTCATCAGACACTACAAACCATTTCTGAGGATTGTCGAAAGATTGGTGGTTTACAAGTTTAAAAAGGAAATTGGTGAAAATAATAAAAATAAAACATTGATTAAAATCAAATAAAATAGAGACGAGGAAAAAATGTGTCTTGCATGATTAAACTGAAAATAAAAAAGAGGACAAAGGCATATAAAACATCACTGTAAAACACCGCTTTAAAAGAACATTTGATAAGAGCATTTGATGAGAACATTATAACCAGAGGACACATTCATTAACATTGTATGCTTGAGAGAATAGAAAGGTTTTTAGTTTGGCCTTAATTAATGTGATATTGGAAACAGTCCTAAGATCAGACGGTATGCTCTAGAGCATTCTATAATTTTGGGCTAATATAATCTATAATTTTTCTATAATCACAGCAAAGGCCCGATCACCCCAACAAGAAATGACCAAATGGTGCTTGATCATGGTGAGGATCAATGGGAGGAGCAGGCAGAATCTTGTTTATCAAACCTAAAATCCTTATCAAAAATAACTCCCAAATTCCTAACTTCTGCCCTTATGGAAGTAGGCAGCCCCATCTGACTGAGAAAAGCGAGAACCAGCCCATTTTCACCAGCAAATAGAACCAACTCTGATTTATTTCCATTTTAAAATAGAAGGTTTTGGGAAAGTCAATCCTTAACTTACTACTTAGAGGAGTACACAACATAAGCAAATACCTACTTTAGCAAGTGACAATGCAGCATTTAGATCAGTGAGGGCTCAAACTGTCCTGAGCCATCAGAGAGGCTATAAGCATGCCCATGCTCAGAAAATCCACAGCCACTCCTTCCATTAGAGCAACACATGCTGCATGTGACAGGGCTTTCGGGCCACCATAAACTATAGGACAACTGTTAAAGTGGTTCTTCCCTTCCAGATGCGCTAAGCAACATCTATGCTTGAGGAAGACCACACCATTTGCACAAAGCCAACCCAAGGGGGTTCTATTGGTCAGACAACATTACTGGCAGGGTGCTCAGAGGATGTGTAGACCAGGTAGTGGATGTTCTCATGGACATCTTCAACATCTCCCTGAGCATAGTTTCAACCCACTTAAAATCCACATCCTCCATGTACCCTAGACATCTCCATGGTCCTTCCTCATCTCAGGTCCTTCCTGTTGCTCTCACACCCACCATCATGGGAAGTGTTTCGAGAGGCTCATCATAAGGCACATCAACACGCTACTGCCCCTTCACTAGAACACCGCAGTTCATGTATCATTCAACAGATGCCACCATGACCACCACAAATTAAGTGCATTTGGCACTCAAACACATGGACAATGAGGACACATGTTTGTACACTTCAGCTCAGCATTCACCACAATCTTTCCTCAGCAGCTGATTGGAAAGCTGAGCCTGCTAAACAACTAGCTCCTGGACTTTCTGACTGCGAAGCCTCAGTCGATTTGGATCAGGAACAGCTTCTCCAGCACTACTACATGGAGCACTGGGGTCCTCAGGGCTGGGTGCTCTGTCCATTGCTGTTCACTTTGCTGAGTCTAGCCTGTGCAGGAATGAGCAGCTTGAACTTATATTATCCATTATTATCTATCTCAGTAGCAAGAATGAGAGGAGGTGCCATGGTTGGTGCCCAACCAACAACCTGTATGTGAACATGGAAAAAAAAAACTAAAGAGATGGTTGCTGCAGAACCTTTTGTGGGTCCTGGATGGTTTACCTAATAAATCCTAGTCTTTTTTTTTATGTGGAATTTTCTTACGTAAAAATTTGCAACCTACGATAACTTTGTGTATATCTTTGTTCTTGTTGTTTGCATTCCCAACAAGTGTTTTTTGTGACTTAAATTTGAAGCACCTCTGGATTCTGACATGTATCTGGTATCCTTGTGCATCTTACCTTATGCATCTTACATTTGTTTATGGTTATTATATGGAAAACTTAATTGGTTTGTATTCTTGCTTTCTTATTCTTGGCTTTCTTTTTCCCCGAGGGAAAGAATGTAAATGCCATGTAAATATGAAGGTTGCAGTTAGTTGAGAGATCTGTTCAAATGTTTACTAGAGCTCAGAATCATCACAGCACAGAAGATGTCCCTGTTTATCTCTGTTCTTGTGCTCCTTTTTGGGGTTGCTTCAGGTCTGACAAGACAATATATTTTTCGTTCAGAGGCTATGAACTGGTGGAATGCTCAATGGTACTGTCGAAACTACTTTAAGGATCTGGCTTCGATCACTAATGCTGAGGAAAACCAGAGGCTCTATGCAGTTGCGCAGAACAGTAATAATACTTGGATTGGCTTATTCAAAGGCCAATATTACTTTTGGTCTGACCGAACACAAAGCAACTATTTTCCATGGGCCAGCACCCAGCCTTCTTATCTTACCTGGGGCTGTGTTGAGATCGAGCAAACTGGCTGGAAACTTCAGGTCTGTGATCAACAACAGCCTTTTGTTTGTTATGTGTTTTTAGTTCTGATAAATGAGAAAATGACTTGGGAAGAAGCTTTTGAATATTGCAAGGTGAACTACACTGGCCTGGCTTCCCTGGCCTTTGACTCACAGGATCTGGCAGCTAAAGCTGAGAGCATTCAATCTCAAACAGACAGTATGTGGTCTGCCCTGCGCTTCTTGGATGGAAAATGGTTTTGGTTGAGCAAGGAGGATTTGGGGGACGAGGTGTTGCCTGCATGCCCAGCTCCACCTTACCGCTGTGGTGCTCGTAACATCAAAACACACGTTTGGGAAAACAGAGACTGCAATGAGAAGCTTAATTTCCTCTGCTACTACTAAGAAGAGGTGATTTTTTTAATTGTATTTTTTTTTTTTAACCTTTTATTAATCCACAGGGGGAAATTATTAGTAATATACATAATCAGTGGTTAGCACCACCTCCAGGATCTGGGTTTGATTCCCACCTCGGGTCAGTTTGTGCATGGAGTTTGCATGTTCTCCCCGTGTTTAGTGGGTTTCCACAGTGTACTCCGGTTTCCTCCCACAGTCCGAAGACATGCAGATTAGACTGATTGCCATTCCCAAATTCCCTGTAGCATTTGAGTAAGTGAGTGGACAAAAGCGCCATTGACTATATATGTGTTTTTATAAACAGTTAAAAGCTTAAAGATAATCTGATCAGTTTTAATGTAATTAGTAATATTATTATTTCAGGTTGAAGCCCACGTACAGTGCATGTCTATCTGTGTTTCTGTACAGCAGAACTTTTCTGCCTAATTTATTAATACAAAGAAAATAAATTTTTTGAGGTGGAGTATCCTACACCTTGTTCATGCTATGTTGGACTTCTTTTGTCGTCGGCCTAATGCACTCCCTGTTTAAGGCAGATTCTTATATCCAGCACATGATGGTTCATAACATCACTTTTACTTAGCATTTTAATTTTAGCACATACCTCAGACGACTGTGGATATGTTTGCTCTAACGACCCGTTTTATTGCATAGTGGCACTTCAGCTCACTGCTTGCTATTACCACATGGTCTCAGGGAGCCCTCATGTTTGTGTTTCCTTCTGGCTCTCCCTTTTAGTTATGCTGTTATAGTTAGTCCTGCCGGAGTCCCTGCTTGCACTCTGCACTAATATACATTCACCTTACACATGTTGACTGTGACCATACCTAACTGCCATCTCTCCTTATTTTCTGTTCTCTCCTTTTCTGCTCTCTTCTCTTTCTCTCTCCCTCTCTTCTTTCCCTCTCTCTGTCTCTCTGTCGAGCTATACATGTTCGCTCCTGAGTTGCCAGTGATCCAGACCCCTCTGCCTTCTGGAGTCGTCTAACCCGTCCTGGAGTCCTGCATCTGGTTGGAGATCTCGTCGCATGGATGCCCCGTGTGGTCTGACTGGATTCGTATGGTGGCTGGGGATGGTTTCCATTAAGACTGTCCTATCCTCGATTGATGCTCTGAGGACCTGGGACTACAGTTGTCTACCTGAGCCTCAGATTCAAACTGGACTCCTTTTAATTTTAATTTTAACACATCTCCTGTTACACTGAACTTCCAGTACACATTATTATGCTGATCAGTCTCTGCTATCCGTTGTCACCCAGATGAGGATGGGTTCCCTGTTGAGTCTGGTTCCTCTCAAGGTTTCTTCCTATTACCATCTCAGGGAGTTTTTCCTTGCCACCGTCGCCCTCGGCTTGCTCATCAGGGACAATCCAATCTAATCTTGATTCACACACATTGCATAAAAACTTACTTCTTTTTATTGTGTAAAGCTGCTTTGCGACAATGTCAATTGTTAAAAGCGCTATATAAATAAAATTGACTTGACTTGACTTTTGAAACATAACTGATTTGCATTGAACATTGATCTGTCCATTCATCTTTGAAGATTCAGTTTTTCAAAGTTACATATCTTATTTGAAGTAAGCCATGCTGTGTGTTTCTTGAGTATTTGGGCACTTTGTAAGGGCATTATTGTCATTTGTCTGTACTGCGTGTACAATGTGTATTAACAATAAACTATCTGTTGAGTGAAGTGTACAACCATGCCCACTTTGAGAGCAAAAGCGCTGTATTCATCTAAAAATGAGTGAGGGATGCTGTGAGGTCATCTGGCACACACTTGCTCATAATGTCCTTTCAACTCAACATTTTGATTTAACTTTGGTGCAGATTAAACTTATTCTAACAAATACTGAAGTACTGGCAAAATGTCATTAAATTCTGTGCGGTCAATTTTGCATCATGCTGTGACAAAATCAGCTGGACAGACAGACAGACAGACAAAACATTTTGAGACTGGTTTTAAGTCATCAAATGTATGAAACTTAAATATTTAATTGAAAAAGTGAATTCTGGCCAATGTGAAGATAAAACATTTCTTTTCGTATATACTATATGTATTACTTACATATAAAAAAAAACATACAGTACTACAATAAATGACGTTTTTTTCTCCTCTCTTATCAGATCGCTTTCTGTGGGTTGCAGTCATCTTCAAAAAGAATATATTCTCGACCTGAATCTCATCAGAGCTAGACTTAGAGCATGAGTAGTGTGGTCATAAGGTTAAAACATCACTGTATGCACTGGAAGAGGATTTCTGAAGTGTACAAAAATTGATAAAGGGTAAATTTATGTTCTTTGATAACCCATATATAAATAAATTATATTTCATTATTTTTACTTTGCATTTTGCTACTTCTAACAAACTTTTTTAATTTAAACTTCTCCTTTAGCACAATTTAAATAAATATGTAGTTCTTAACCTTTTAGTAAGGTTAAAGGTCATGATCTGATATGGCGACTGCTACCAAGTAGTTATAATTTTTATTTGATGAGATCTTTAGCTTTTGAATTAAAATTTATTTGTACAGCACCTTGTACGTAGTGTCTTTTCTGAGTACCAACATTCTCTGTCATTGTATCCATGGCATGTTCACACAGATTTGAACAGCAAAATATAAAACACCATTTACAGTCTTTTAATTAATCAAGCACACCTTTTTTTTAAATTACTGTATATCTTTGTCAAGGCCCTTAACCCTGTCTGCTCCAGGGGCATCATATAATAGCTGACACCAATCCACCAATTGCCAGATGTGGGTAGAGTACACAAAAAATTTACTCAAGTAAGTAAGCTGTAGTTCAAAATAATATTACTAGTAGAAGTAAGAAGTAGTAATCCAAAATATTACTTAAGTAAGAACAAAAAAGTATTCAGTGAAAAGACTACTCAAGTACTGAGTAATTGTTTCATATTACTGTTCATACTGTTTTATATATATATATATATAAAATGTACCATATACTGGACCCTATCCCTGAAGGCTTAGGGCATAAGGCAGGGTACACCCTGGACAGGGTGCCAATCCATCGCAAGGAAATAGTATAATTATAATAATTACAGTGGAACCTCGGATTGTGAGTAACTCGGTTTACAAGTGTTCCGCAAGACAAGCAAAGATTTTTGATATATTTATATTTTGATATAGTTTTTTGACACCGACACACACACACACTCTCTTTCGCCTTTACACCCCCCTCCCCGGCTTCACACAGACACACACTCTGCTCTACACAGAAACTCTGCTCTGTTGCGATTTACAGCAGTGATTCTGTTAGTCTGCGCTCACGCGAGTGTCATTAGAGAGATTTCTTTTTTTCCCTGTTAAAACAGTGTTTCTGTTGTGTGTTTGTGTTTTTTTTTATAACTTAAAAAGCAAGGTGGGGGGAGGGAGGAGGAGTTTTACTGTGTAAGACGAGGCGAGGTAAGGAGCTAATTCCACACACACACACATACACACACACAAATACACGGCGCCCGTGCACACAAACGGAAACACTTATCTGTTGGGATTTATTTGAACTTTTTTTAAAGGTAAAGTGCAGGTTAATTTGTTTTATTTTTACTTTATAGATTGTATTAATTATTTTTCTGTATTTATTTTTTGGGCTGTGGAACGAATTATTTGAGTTTTCATTATTTCTCATGTTTTCATGAGAACAAATACATGAAAAACCATGACAGAACAGCCCCTTAAGGCACAGCTCCTGATGCTCCTAGCAGAATGTCCTGGGCAGCCACTCCAACGTTTCATATGGGGCACTCTGAAAGTTCCATATCGGCCTCTCTGAGTGGAGATCTTCAACCAGCACCAAGCGGGGCACCAGGATGAGTCAGACAGGTCTGGATGGCAGAGGGGGTCTGAAATGGAAGAGGGCAGCTCAGAAATGCTGTGTATAGCATGACAGATAGATAGTTAGATAAATAGAGAGAGAGAGAGTTTGCTATACAGTTTGGTAAGCTTGCTTGGTTGGTTTCCTCTGGGTACACCGGTTTCTTCCCACAAAACAAAAACAGGAAGAGTAGGTTAATTGGCAACTCTACTGGGTGTCCCCTTCCTACTGCCCGAGTGCCCTGGGATAGGCTCCAGGCCTCATGTGTTTTTGAGAAAAAGACATTTCAAAAAGATCTTGAGTATCACACGATGAACTACACCAGGTCTAATTGAAGTGCCAGAGACCAATCAGACCACAATAGTGTGTGGCCTGCACTGAAAAGAAAATGGCTCTGTGTACTGTAAGCAAGGGGTGTTTGGGGATAATGGCCTGACTGCCTTCGTCTTGCTCCATGGTACCATTATGGGGCTTGCAACAACAAAATATATGTTTTCAAGATCTCAAATCTTCTACAGGCACTCTTCTATATCCCACCCCCGCCTTAAAACAAATATATCAAAAATACATACAATGATGAATGACAGATTTGTTATGGGATCTTAAATCTGACCGACAAAGAGGCTGCACCTTAAAATCAAAAAACATTGGCAGAAGCATAAGGACTCTTGCTGCAGTATTATAGACTAACTGGAGCCTCCTCGTGTATCTACTGTACTAGAACATTCAGACACAACAAGTCATTACAATAGTCAAATCTGGAGCATGAACTAGAAGAGTTTTGAAAAGTTGCAAAGTTAGGTATTGTGTTTTGTTATGACACTCATTGTCCTTCCTACAAGCATCTATTGTTTAGTTATGGTAATTTGACTGGCAGAGATGTTGTTATGCCTCCCTTGTAAGTATGTCAGGAAAAACTGCCACAGTAAAAAAGTCCAAACGTTATGTAAATGCAAATGCTGTGATGTGAGTTGTTGAGGTTTTGAAAGAGATTTATTTGGCATGGAAAGAGCCATAAAATGAAAAAAAAAGTTTAACCTATTTTTTCTTTAAAAAATAAAAGTTTATTTATAATGAGAAAAAAATGTAAAGTTATAAATTAATAAATTCGAAAACCAGCACGGTGTGTGAAGTTTCATTTCAAATCGAATCAAATTTAACTGGTTTGCATTAACAGACATCAGGCTTAGAACATTTACTCATGGCCACGTCATTAGTTACACCTTGGAACACCTTGAATTGGAAGTGAAAGGTGTTAGATGCCTGCTGTGATTCTAACTGCCAAATATACCAAAAAGGCTGAAATGGCCACATAATGCGACCATTGCGTTGTTTGCTTTAATTGAGTTTTTATAAAGTTAAGGCTACTACTCTTTTATCTAATCTGTACTGTTCCTCTCATTGTTCGTTTGTTCTGAACAGTCTTAAAAAAGTCCATCACTGTCTGAGCATTTATATTTTGAACATTATTGAAACATTATTTACATATCTGGGTGTGTGTGTGTGGGTTAAAACTTAAGCACAACCAATAAGATAAAGGCAAATGCATATGATGATCCAATAGCTGATAAGATTCTGGGTTGGGCTTAAAAGAAGAAGAACCAATAAAAAGTTTTAGGTTGAACCTGACTTGAAAGGGCTATAGGCGTGAAATGCAAATATCTCTTGGGTGTGAAAAAATCCTGAGAGGATTATCTGCCATGACAACAGTCACACATCTGGAACTGGAATTTTACATTTTCGGCCAGTATTTTTCTGAATATATCCAAAAATCTGTGGAATTTACAGATATTTACTAGTCTGTATACAGCTCTTTTCATGCAGTGTGTTTTCTGTTCTTAGCTGACAGGTGTAGCATCCAGTTTGGTCTTCTGCTACTGTAGCCCATCTGCTTCAAGGTTTGACATGGAGTTAATTAAGTTCCTGTTGCCTTTCTATCAGCTCGAACCAGTCTGACTATTCTCCTCTTACCTCTAACATCATCAAGGCATTTTTGCTCAGAGAACTGTTTCTCACTGGATACTCTCTCTCTTTTTCGGGTCATTCTCTGCAAACCCAAGATATTGTTGTGTGTGAAAATGCCAGTAAATCATCAACTTTGGAAATACTCAGACCAGCCCATCTGGCACGAACAATCATTGCATGATCAAAGTCACTTATATCACTTATCTTCCCCATCCTGATACTTGATTTAAAGTATTTCTATCTTCTTCACAATGTCTACATGATTAAATACAGACTCTTCCTGTTTTATTTTATTTTTTGGCATATTTTTGCACACTTAAAGGATTCAGATCATCAAACAAACTTTAATATTACACAGACATAACCCCCCAAAAAATCGTTACAAAAATGTAACGATTTATCCTGGAGGAAAAAAACTGTTGGTATGATGATGTTTTTATGAAATGCTGTGTTATTTTTATGCCAGATGTAATGGGAAACACACCTTCCACAAAGTCTTGGGGATAATCAAAATATTTTTTGGCAAATGAGACATGTGTTGTTTTTGGTCAGCAGTTGCTTCCACCTTGGAAATTTCCAATGGATGCCATTTTTTTCCCAGTCTCATTGTTGAATCATTAACACTTAAGGCAAAGAAAGGCCTGCAGTAACTCTAACCCTTTGAAACCATTACCCCACCTGCCCCAGCAATGGTCTTTTTTAACTTTGCTCATCCTACTAATTCATTTGTTTACAGTATGGTAATTTGATGAAATTAATTTGACGTGCACTCCCTTTTATGGCAGGGTGTCTTGTGGAGTAAACAATTGCAAATGTCATGTAAATCTGAAAGCTGTGGGGTGAGGTGGTGAGAGAAAGACTGTATTTTCTTTATATCAGTGATAAACCAGACTAGTGTTAAAAATTAAAAACTTGCATGTTTAAATGGAGCCGGACTTTTTAAAATAAGGCCAAAACTAATTTGATGGTTATTAGACCCAAGAAACAATAGAATAAAACTAAACTAATCCTGGATGGTGATGTAAAAAAAAAAAGCTTCTTTGCACAAAATGCATTGAAAGTCATTAGGGTCAGAACACCAACAACAGTTTTTAGTCTTTTTTAGTTTTAATATTTTTACGGATTTTATTTTCTTTGTGATGAATTCTGTAAGCACGGGAACATTTCTTCGATGAGAACATATTGCTAGAAATACTGAGCATGCTCATTTTTAAATGGTTAAATAGCAAAAATAAAAAGACAGCTAGCTCAGACTTTAGCAGTTTTTTTTTACATATGTTGCTCACATCTCCCCAGACTTTAGGGACTTAAAGCAGGGAACCTCTACAGGTGAATGTTTGTGGTGTTCAGAGCCTTACAGCACCAAACAACTGACCACATGTGATTGGGTTAGCATTCTGTAACTTATTATTTAGTGAGCACTGTGACATCAACCCAAATGACACTCAAAGCAATGGTCAAATCAGCATTCAAATCTTAAGGATGTGAGAGTGTGTGGCGATACACTATATGGTGAAAATTATGGAGAAAACAACTTAGAGTTCAGTGTCCCAGAAATATTAGAGGTGCTAATGGAACTTAGGAAGAACTCACTCCAGTGTGGCTGCGGTCAAACAACACCAAAATGAAATACAACACAGTGCTCTGCAAAAGTATTCATACCCCTTGAACTTTTCCACATTTTGTCACCTTACAACCACATGTATTTTACAACATTAATGTATTTTATTGTCATTTTACACCAAGGTCAACACAAAGTGACACATAACTGTGAAGTGAAAGAAAAATTATAAATGGTTAAAAAAAATGTAAATAAAAATCTGGAAGTCTGGTGTGCATTTGTATTCAGCCCCCTTTACTCTAACTAAAATCCAATGAAACAAATTGCCTTCAGAAGTCGCCTAAAAGAAAAGAAAGAGTCCTCCAGAAAAAAAGAGTCCACCAGTGTGTAATTGTTCTGCTGGAAGTTGAACCTCCACCCCAGTCTCAAGTCTTTCTTGTAAGATTGCCCTGTATTTGTCTCCATCCATCTTCCCATCAACTCTAAACAACTTCCCGGTCACAAGAAATGCATTCCCACAACATGATGCTGCCACCACCATGTTTCACGAAGGCGATGATGTGTTCTGGGTGATATGCAGTGTTGGTTTTTCACCACACATACTATGTGTATTTTGCCATCTGACCAGAGCTCCTGTTTCCACATGTGTGGTATGTCGCCCACATGGCTTGCCGCAAACTGCAAACAGAACTTTTTATGGCTTTATTTCAGTAATGGCTTTTTTCTTGTTAATCTTCCATAAAGGCCAGATTTGTGTAGTGCACGACTAGTAGTTGACCTGCAGACGGATTCTTCCACCTGAGCTGTGGATCTCTGCAGCTCCTCCAGAGTTACTATTGGTGTCTTGGCTGCTTCTCTGCTTTCCTGTCAGTTTAGGTGGACGGCCATATCTTCGTAGGTTTGCAGTTGTGCCATACTCTTTCCAATTTCGGATGATGGATTAAGCAGTGCTCTATGAGATGGTCAAAGCTCAGGATATTTTTTTAATAACCTAAATCTGCCTTAACTCTGTCTGGTGTGTTCCTATTTGTTCACTAATGTTCTTTAACAAACCTCTGAGGGCTTCACAGAAAAGCTGTATTTCTCTTGTATTTCTGTGTGTAAATTACACACAGGTGGACTAATTACTAATTAAATAAATGAATAAATAATAAAACTAAATAAGATAACTAAATAATTTACTAATTAGTTGACTTCTGAAGGACATGGGTTCCATCAGACATTAGAGGTATCAGAGTAAAGGGGGCTTAATACAAATGCACACCACACTTTTCAGATATCCATTTGTAAAGAATTTGGAAACCCTTCATCATTTTCCTTCCACTTCAAAACCACTTTGTGTTTGGGTATGAATACTTTTACAAGGCACTATAGTCACTAATGTCCTTGGAGCTAAATGGGCAAATCCCCATCGCCCTGCTCCAAAAAGCTATTATAAACCATTCCCAGAAGAATGCAGGTCATCTTAACAGAAGGGTAAGACTAAAGTAGAATGTGATGTTCGAAAAGCACATATAGGCCTGATCGTTAAATTCAATTTATTTACATAACACTTTCAGCAGCGGCACTGTCGTAATTGTTGTATCATTAATTGTTGTCATTAAAATAGAAAAATCAAAAGTGTATTATAAATTAAACAGGATGTGCAGAATCTTCAATATAATACAGTAAAGTATAGCAGCAGCATAAGTGGAATATGAGGTATGGAATGAAATGATGTGTGTGTTAGCAGCAGTGTTACTGTTCTTGTTTTAAAGTGCAAGTTAATCATTCTTGTTTTGTGTAAACAGGAACAAGAAATGTTGTAGTATTTGAGCAGTTCCGCAGATGTGCAATGTGGTGAGTAATGTTGTGTGCTCCAAAACAGATGTGAAGGAGACAAAGGCAAACTGATCGCTCTACCCCTCTGTAGAGCTTGTCTGTCCTGCATGGTGCTGTTCCCAAACCAGTTTGTGATGTTTCCAGTCAGGATGCTCTCTGTGGTATGAGTAAAAGTACCTATGCACCTTGTATAGAAGTTTCTCAAGTGATCGAGGTGTTAATTTGGAAAGACCATGACAGGCCATGCGTGATGTGAACACTGAGGTGCCGTAAGCTGTCCACTTTTTTAACTTGGTTCTTGTTGATGAAAGTGTATACAGTATAAATGTGCAATAATGTCAGTTCTAATGAGTACAAGTCAACAACGCCATTAGCAAGCACATAACTAAGATTCACAGTGGAAATGAAATAAATTACAATGATTTATATTGACTTTAATAGCCGTTTGGACAGACCAGTGAGAAGCCTTCCTGTAAAGTGGAAGTCATTTCTGAGTACACTGTAACAAACAATAAATGCTGCTCTCTTGTGGTCAGCTGTAGAATTATAAAAATTGCTGAGTGCACGTCCAGCAAGCAGACTCTGTCCAAAATAATGATATAAACAAAAATATCTCTACCACATAAAAGAGAGATGGATTGGACACATTTGTGGGTCCGTTTCAGCATTCTACTGTATAACATAAGTGACGGGCATCGCTAGACCTCACTATTGATCTGCTGTGCTGCAGTATGATCTCAGGTTTTAGCAAGCTCCTATATTTGTTAACATGAAATAACACATCTTACTTTAGGTATTTAAGTAACAAGAATAACAGCAGCAACAGTCAGTTGATATTTTAAGACATGAAGGTCAGACTTTCTGGAATAGTTCTTGCGAGAACAGTATTGTCAAGTGCATTTGAAAAACCCAGTTTCAAGCACCATGATGAAACTGGCTCTCATGAAGACCTTCTAAGCAAAGCAAGACCGAAACTTACCTTTGCCACAGAGTAGAAGTTCATTTAGAGTTACAGCCTCAGAAATCACTTAGATCACTGGTAGCTGAGGAGCGACATAGAGGGGGGGGGGGGGGGTTAAAGGGAGAGAGAGATGAGAAAAGAGAGAAGAGGAGATAGCAGAAGATATGGAGAGATTGCATTTAGATATGGTCACAGTCACACAATGTATAAGGTGAATGTATATTTAGCGCAGAGAGCAAGCAGGGACTCCGGCAGGACTAACTATGACAGCATAACTACAAGGGAGAGCCAGAAAGAAACATGAGGGCTCCCTGAGATGTAAAGCAACCAATCGCTGTTAACAAACCTGAATGATCATTGAGAGTGGGGAAGACAGCATCTAAAATATACCAGTTCACCATAATACTATTCTATAACGTTGGGGGTTTGTAAGAAAAGCACTATGACCCTGCTGTAGTTTTCATAATACGTGGTACTAACAAGCAGCCTGCATCTTTTGATCGAAGTAGGCATGGCGGATCGTAAGACACTAGCAGTTCACTCAGATACTGTAGCATCGGACCATTTAATGCTTTATACGTCAAAAGTAGTATTTTAAAATTGATGCGAAATTTTACCGCGAGCCAATGCAGTGAGGATAAGATAGGGGAGATGTGATAGTATCTTCTAGACTCTTGCTGTAGCATTCTGGACTAACTGAAGCTTGTTTATGCATTTATTTAAATACACCAGACAGTAAGGCGTTACATTAATCCATCCTACAGGTGATAAAAGCATTAACTAGTTTTTCTGCATCGTTTAGTGACAATATCTCCCCGTGCTTGGTGGGTTTCCTCCGGGTACTCCGGTTTCCTCCCACAGTCCAAAGACATGTAGGTTAGGCTAATTGGCGTTCCCAAAATTGCCCATAGTGTGTGAATGAGTGTGTGTGTCTGTGCCCTGCGATGGATTGGCACCCTGTCCAGGGTGTACCCTGCCATGTGCCCTAAGTCTCCTGGTTAGGCTCCAGGACCCTGTGACCCTGAATACAGGATTAAGCGGTTGTGAGACAACGGGTCTTTGCAGCCCGATGTCCAAAAAAAAAAGAAAAAAAAGGTTCTCCAACACCACAAAAAAAAGGGGAAAAAAATAGTCCCAAAAATGATGGCAATACTCGCAGAGGTGTTAAATGGAAAGTGATAGTTTATTTACAGTGCTTGAGAGGTGTAAGAGTCCCAGTGGAAAAAAAAACAAACCAAAGCTATATACAAAGTAACAAACAAACAGTATACAAAAATCAACCACAAACAAACATATAACTATATGTTTGCACAAAAGTTTTAAAKATCGCTCACGGCACCACAGTTGCACGCTCGCTCGCCAGGTAAACTGACCCTGCATACTGGTTTGGGGCTCCCTTTTATGGTTCAAACCCCGCCCCCTCAGAACAAACCAAGTGAGATACATTGAAAAGGGAAGTATGAAATGCTAATTGTATGCATCTTCTTAACTACACATAGAATACATATATTCCTGCATCCACCTCATGCTCCTTTGTTTAATTACCCTAAACAAACCAAACATATACACAAATAACGAAACGAAACATTACAAATTAAACACAAAATTCATACTTCCCCCTTACAACAAACAATGGACGAGTCGGCTTCCGGTTGCTCTGCGCCGGCGCGCCGCAACTCCGGCACTATATCGCCAGGCCACCAGGTGGCACTCGGGTTGGCCGGCCGATGGTCTGAAAGCAACGCAAAAGACCGACTAAGGAGACGCTAACAACCACTGAACACCAGTAAATACATAAACACTATAAAACCCAAGACAAAAACAAAGGAAAAGACAACAAACAGCTTTAAATCTGTGTGGGTGAATGTGTTGTTATGCACAGCGTGGACTACTGTTGGGAATGGAAATGGAGTGGATATGTTTGCGTGTATGTGAACCGGTAGGCAAATGGCATGCGTGTGCACCCGCATCACCTGGGGATTACGGAGGATTGAGGTAAGACGTGGTGTGTGTGTGTGTGTGT